>CM065384.1:31397500-31727500 GCA_033060915.1 Euryodendron excelsum | reverse complement strand
AGAGAAGAGCAGCAGAAGAAAGAAGGAAAAGCAAAACAGAAACCACTGAGCGGACAAGACAGGACGAGACACAAAGTTTCCATCGGAAAAGATTTAAAATCTCATTCATACCCTCACTTTAAGGAGAACACTTAAATGCTAAAAAAAAATCTATGGATAGAATAGTCATTTAACCTAGGACCGAAAATCAAGAAGAGATAGACAGAAGATAGTCTCTGATTTGTTACTTATACGTACACACATACACATATATATATATATATAATACTCTTCAATTTAAGGGCACTGCTAGTCACTCTAACAACCGCTCTCCAACACTCACTCTGCTATATGGACGCGTGCCATTCAGTTTAAATACTTCAACAGGCGACCGGATGGGAGAACCAAGAAAAAATAATAAAAATAACTTTTTTTTCAGGGCCTTTTTTGCACTTTACCATCATAGCACTAATATAAAATAATAAAAATTAATTTGAGGTTGCAAGCACCTTCTTCTTCTGTTCCTTCGCTGGTCACATACCCCTTCTCGGTCCACCGTCAAGGCGCCATATAAAGCATCAAAATAACTTTTTTTCGTAGGGCCTTTTTTCTCTTCAGTTGTCAAATAATACCCATTCTCCGTCTACTGTCATAACACTGTCGTTGATGCCATTCTTCAAGTCATTTTACCGTTGACGTCATTCCTATGTCGCTTCTAGCATACACCTGGGCACTTTACGATTAATACTGTAATTATTTTCTTTTCTTTTTTCTCATTATTGTTTTAGAAGCAAATGATCTGGGTTTTTATATTTTCATATTTATGGAAATTAAATAAAATATTATGAAGGCCAGGAGATTTTGATTTTCTTTTTCTTTTTTTTTATCAGCATTATTACAAAGATTTAAATCATGATTTCGCATTACTAGAAGTTCTGACCTGAATTACTAATTTTCTTTCTCAAACTAGAAAATGATAGATCAAAAAATTGCTACCAGATTCGCCTTTGCCATTACTGGTGCGTGAGAGATTGGTGCTTTGGCCATGACGGTTGTGGCGAGTCGGGAATGACAAAGACGAGGAAGGTCGACGGTTGAGAATTGAAGTTCTCTTCGTCTGTAGTTTAGATCAGAAGTTGCCGTCGAGCAGTGGGGACAACAGAGAAAAGATTTCACACAGTTCAAATCTGCACATGCCTTTAATTGACAGTTAGAACCCATATTGGCCTCTTGTTTCTAACTTTCTTCTTTTTTGAGTGATGTTTGGTAAATACCCAATTAAAGTTAGATGACCTTTATTATACCATTAGTAAAGCAGAGGCGACAGAGATGCTTTTAGAGTTTGCCAGAGGTTATGGCTGCAGTGAACTAGGTTGGTAAATTATGCAGGACATTGGTGGTGATGATGAGTTGTGGACATAGGAGACTAATGCATTAGAGAGAGAGAGAGAGAAAGAGAAAGAGAGAGCTCTAGCATACTCAAAAGAAAAAAAAAAAAAAAAAAAAAAGCTCTGGCATGAGAAGTGAGGAGAGAGAAACACTGGGTGTATAACTATTTGCCAATTTTTTAATCCTTAGTCATCGTTCTTTTTTTTAATTTTTTTAGGACTTTATTTGGTTGTACTTGGCAACCGGTACTCCTAAGTTGACGGTTTACTTTTTGTAGTAGACAACACGTGTCATCAAAACAAAGGCGATGGTCAAAGCGTGAGTCACAAAGTGATTGCTGCTACCATTGCCCCAATTTAATTAGATAGATGCGGGCATATGTTAAAAATTATTTGGTACTTTTAAAGTAATACTTTATATTTATTTTATCTTTCACGTAAGAATGAGAGTGGAGTATTTTTATTAAGTAGAGACAAATACTCTATTTATCAAGTGAGAGATCTACTCATGTAGTAAAAAAAAAAGTAAAGACAAATGAAGCTATAAAACACTGAATAATTTTTTTTGTACATATTTTTATATAAATGTACTATGGATGTATTTTCCAAACGGGTCAGGAAAGGGCGACGTTGGGTCTCCTCGATTAACGCGCAAATGATTTTCAATTTCCTATACTCACCCTCGCCAAAGATAACAAAAAAAAAAAAGGGTTCAAAACCCAAAAGAGATCGGGATAAAATTGTCAAATAATAATCACAACCAGGGCAAAAACGAAATTTCGACAATAACCTGTACATCTACCAAATTGTCCCCCAAAAGTAATCCCAAAAGACAATGCAGAGAAACACAAAGGGCATATAGACATTTTACTCCAAAATATTATTCATTTCAGGACGAAAATCACTGTTTACGGAGGATCTTGGTGCTTTATGTGTAATAGATGAATATGTACACACTCCCATATATATTCTCATTTGCTTTAGCTAAAAGTAGGAGCTATTTTTTTTTTACTTAAAAGGTGTTTGGCATAATAATTTATAAATTATAAGTTATAAGCTACACATTATATGTTATTTTTAAAAAATTATATTTAAAAATAATTTTTTTTAAAAAACGTGATTAAACATAAATTACTTTTTTAAGTCACTCACCCAAACACAATTTAAAAAAATCATAAATATAAGTCATAAGTTACTAAATAAGTTATATCTAAATACCTCCGTATTTGAAATCATATGTTAACAATAAAAAATTATTTAATGAACCATATAAACAGTAATTAATGTTGAGATATTTGACGAAACTAAACATGTCTCTTTCGATCATGCCAATAAGATTAATTTTTACACATTAATTGCCAAGTGTTTCTCGAAAGAAATAATTACAATAAATAATGCATTTGCCAATGGAAAAAATTTAAAATAAATTACACTGATCAGTCTTAAAGTTTCATAAAATTTAAAAATTTACTCTTCATTTACTGACAATTACACTAATTTTTCTTACTTTTAACTTTGGGTTTTAAGTTTTGAGTAACAAATTCCATGTTCATTTTAGGTTGCTGTTAAGGAGACTAACATAGTGTGCTGATGTCATGTTATAACTTTTTCGAATTCCTATTTTACCCATACCAGGTGTAATAAAACTAAAATGCTCCATTTATAGTCAAAACTTCCCTCTTCGTTTCAACAATCTGCCACCACGGGCCAATCGTCGCACCCACCACCATCACAATTGCATTTGGTCTCCATCTCCCCAATCACAATTACCTCACCTCACCAATCTGGGACCGCCATACCCATCACCCCCAATGTTGATCCCTCTCTTTTGCTGCGCATATTTACAACATCAAGCTTTTAAAACCACCATGGCCAAAGCTCCAGACCTTGCCTCTCCCTGCATTGCACACAATGGCTTTCACCCAAACCAAAATCAACGAAACCAAACCAAACTCTAATCTTCTGACGGGTTCGCCTTAACCCAAATCAACAAAATCAATCCCTAATCTTTCCACTGGTTTGACTCTCTGCCTTCCCCCTCTCTCTACCATTGCGATCGCTACCCACATTCACCGCCGTAGCTTCCACCTCTGCAATTTGGAGTTGAGTGTGGGTCTTCATCTAAACATGGGGAATCGGGGATGGGTTAGGGTTTTGTTCTTCATCTCCGTCTTCTTCTCTCTTTCTAAGATTGCCATCGGAAGTTGCGGGGTTTTAGTAGAAGATGGATTCTATGAATCTTCTACTAAAAATGCCCAGTAGTTAACCCTAAATAGCTGGGATTTGGGAAACAGGCTTAGTTGAGTGTGGAGTTAAGTATGTTTGCCTAATTACTAGAACACCATAAGCAAGATATTGAGACCTAAAATCGGTGCCAAACCGCAGCAAAATATGTGAAGGGAATGAAAATGTGTCTGACCATATGATCCATATGCTTGTCATATATTCTTTTGGAACTTCAAATCAATCTGTTTAACAAGAACACATGATCTTACGTACACTAATACATTAGAAGACTAAAAAAAAAAAATTCAAAACTCCCCTGAAATGTCGTCGTACTGTTCTATTATCATTTTGGAAGTACTTTTCTTAACGTTTTAGAGCGAAAGATGTTTTTGATAGTACTTCCCTCATGCTAACAGAACAATGCCTTACCAAAATAAATCAATTGCAGTAATACTTTAATCATTTTAGTATTGTATGAGACTACTGTATTTGCCTGGGTCCATAACTCTTTAACAAATTAATGCAACTACTATTTCTTGTATAAGAAGTGTGGTCCAAGCTTCAATATATTGATGGCTTCACAGACCAAATGCTTAATCCCCAAGTTGAGTGAAATGAGGACTTTGGTGAGCCACCTGAAGCAGCTCAAGATCATCGTACCAATCACGGTACGTCTCTAAGTTGGCATCTGCATTCTTTAAGGCTGATAAGCAGAGCTCTTTCCTCCATTCTTCTAAGCGTGGGAATCCAATGTGATCTCCATACTTATCACAATACTGCAGGAAAAAAAAATAAAATGAAATCAAACAAGAGGCCCTTTAAATTCATCTTAGGATACATTGTGCTAATATATATATATATTTTTTGTCGTATTCCCGCTTTATTGTCATGTCAATGTGTTTGTGTCGTGTCATATCTGTGTCCCGTGTTTGTGTCTATATTTCTTAATACGTATTAGTTACAGTAATGTAAAAAATTTTCATTAAGCGTTGCTGGGAATTCGTTACCTCAAAGTTTGCAATATCATGGGTATTGTGCTTTGGAATGTCAGCAACATCCCTGGAGTGATAGAACTCCTTGATGGACTGCATCATCTCATCCCGTGATGGCAATGTTCTTTTCCCAGAGAGCAGTTGAGCTATCCATTTCGCTTGTGACTCAAAGAAAGGGAACCCTATGAGCTATATTATCAACACAAGAGGCAAATGAAAAGCTTTCATAAGAGTTCCATCTTCATGAAAAAGTATTCTATACATGGTATATATATATGCATGATTTATTGGATTTTGTAGAAGAGAGAAATAAGAGCATTAACCTTTCTAGGAATCCCTACAAAGGAGAGAGAGGGAGCAAGTGATGGGGGGAAGGTATGCTCATAGAGAGGTCCCACCCTGTCGTCATCCATCACCACTATTCCTTTGGTGTCAAGAAATGGGAATGAATATGAATACCTGCATGCACAACTCCCACTCGAATGTAACAAGCTACTACAATTATATTGTCTCCATATGATCTAGATTGATTATTCTTTACGAATGGTATAAATATACATACAAGTTTTGTACTATATGTATAATGATGAGAACAAAGGGTGGGTCCACCAGAAGATCAACCTGGTCAGGTTTCATTATCATCCAATTAGTTGGCCACCTTTTGGCATTGGAAAGTCATGGGATGGAACCAATGGGATAGTAGGTCAATGAAATTCACTAGCCATGCAAGCCCTAAGGTCATTAATTTGGCCATGGCACTTGAGAGTCTTGTGTGACCGTGACACCACTGAATACCTCTAATTTGGCCATGGCACTTGAGAGTCTTGTGCTACCATTGGGTTTGGGTAGATATCATGTATCAAAGTTAATTGTATTGATTTAAGGGTAATGCTATTATACAAAACAAAAAAAAAAAAAATACAGAGAATTTTTGTACAAAATAATGTGATTGAATATAAGTCTTTCACTTTAAAACAGTCTAGAACACCCATAAAGATAGCTCCTAATTAAAAAAACGACACTATTCCATCATTCTGGTGAGGTTTTTTTTGTAAAAAGTTTCTACAAAAATAGCAGTTTTATTTTAATTGCTTGTTTAAGGTTTAATGGGGATGAGGGCTTACCCAGTGCAGTATATGATGGTGTCTGCAATGACCCAAGAGCCATCTACGAATAAAACCCTTCCATCTTCTTGTAGGGAGTCTATCTGCAGTATTTACAGTTAATAACAGTTACATTAAGTCAAACTAGGCTGAAATTCACCAATTTTCTTTCAAACTTTGCCAAGTAGTTTGAATTGGCGAAGCTGAGACTTAATAAAGCTGATCGAGTTTTAATCAAAGGGTTCGTAATTAAACTAGATATTTCGAGGGAAACCACCTGTGGACGAAGGTGCAAGTTGTCGTGTTTGGAGATGACTTTAGATAAGCCCTCGGAAATATTACTAAGAGATTTGGCACTAAGATAAACCTCCTTTGCCACATCCACAAGCTCCATTGATATATCTTGTCCGCTTAGCGAATTTCCAACAACCACAACCACCTATAGAATGAGAAACATGATTATCACAAGGCCATTTGAATTGTTAATTGCATGCAACTTGATGAAAAAGAAACATTTACATATATATATATATATATATATATGTACACATATATACATATAGCCATTGCTAACTTCTGGTTATTGAAGGCGACAATATATCCTAAACAAGTCACTAAAAGCAACTTCTATGAGTCAAGTATCAACTTGAATAGAAAAAAACCAAAAAATATGTGATAGGAACATCTTTGAAAAAGCTTGATAGGAAGTTTTCTCAAGTTGGACAGCATAAATGCCTGTTTTGAGTATGTTCTTGTGTTGTGCGTGGCAACACCTTGTGAGATTTTTCTTTTCTTTTTTTGTTTTTACTGCATGGTGTCTAAACCTTCTATGTTAAGCTCGTGTAGAGCCACCGACAACACGAACCATATAAACTTCATAAATTGTATGAATGATGATTGACCACAACAGATATGAGGAAAGATCGAGCTTGAAGGCTCATGCTTGGCATGCAGACAGACCATTTTATGCCTTTCTAAGGTTATAAAAAAAAAAAAAAAAAAACAACATTAATAAAGTTAATCAAAAGAAAGTGTTTTTGAGTAACCTCCTTGCGAAACGGCTCAGGAAGTCTGTAAACGTGACTGTGCATCTGCTTTCTTCTCCATGAGTCCATTCCTTAATGACAACAAAAGGAAACCATTAACACACAACACAGAGTGAAGATGAATACAGGAAAAATGATAATCTAAACCTATGTCTTTAACAATATTCTCCTGTGGGAGTGATATATGACTTGTATTTGCTTTTTTAACCATGAGAGAGAGAGAGAGAGAGACCTCTGATGACAGGCAACCTGGGCTGAGAGTAATGACCTGTGGCCACAACCACAGCATCAAAGACCTCTTCCACCACCTTCTCGCACTTCTTCTCTTTACTCCTAACAATCCATCTCAATTCCTTACCATATTCCGCATAATCCAACATTCCCACATATTCCACCCTGGTATTGAACCTTATCATCTCCCTCAAACCAAACCACTCACAAAAGTCCTTCAGGTACAAGAGAAGCTCCCCATGGCAAGGAAATCTCCTCATGTCCCTACCTTTCTTCACCAAAAATGGAAAATCAGTGAAACCCATGATCTCCCTAGGAGAGGTGAGCCTCAGTGAGGCATAGAGACTGCTGTGGACCTTTAGGGATGTGCCTCTTCCTAATGGATCTTCACCTTCAACATTAGGTTCATAGAGCCATTGCCCTCCAACATCATGGTTTTGTTCAAAAACCACCACACTGTGACCTTCTCTCCTCAGCTCCCTGGCGGCGACCAGCCCGGACGGCCCTGCACCGATCACGCAGGCGTGCTTCGAGCATTGCTTTCTCTCTGAAACCATGGTGGTTTGATATTCTTGAATTTCTATAATGTTACAGGTGACATGAATGTGTAGGGGGGTGATGGGTTTTTATAGTTGATTTGGTTCACAAAAACCGAAAAAGGGTAGTAATTTTGTTGAACAGAAATGGCACGCTAGTTAAGGGACACGCATGGCAAATCAAAATCATGTGTTTGGATTTCTCCTCTTTGAATCTCCATGGTACATATATATATATATATATATATATATGAAAATATTAGATAGGGGTAATTACAAGAGGATCCCTACCAACCTCTATAAATTTTAAAACGTAACAGATTAACTCATACACTATTAATTTATATCAATCAATATATTCTATTAGCAATATGTTAATCTGTTATGAAAATGTATAAAAAATTGTCAAATGATTTGTACATATTAACAAATGTATGATTTTATACCTAAATTAATATTTTTTTTGCAATGATTGCCTAATGATTAAATGCCTAACCCTTGGATTGCTCTTATTTTTATGTCATTTCAAGGATATTTCAGTTGTTAGACAATTATTATAATAAAAAAATATCAATTTAGGTATAAGACTATACTTTTAAGAACAAAAGCAAGTTATATAGCAATTTTTCAACCATTTTTCTAACAAATTGTTAAGAAAAGGTATTGATGGATAAAAATTAATAGTTCAAAGGGCTAAAATATCATATTTTAGAGTTCATAAGGGTTTAGTGAAACTAAGTCATAGTTTAAGAATATATTCATAATTAAACATATGATAAAGTATGAAACCTTTTTTTCTGGTCAACCCCCATGGAGCTGGTGACCCATGAGGACTGGGCCAACTAGTGAGCTGTCTCTGTGGTGATCTTCAGGATCAGGATCAGGATCATGACGTGCATGAGCTGGAGCCCTAGATTTTCATGATACCTGGACAAAGCACTGGGCCTGATCAAGAAAGATCTCTAGTGGGACCAACCTAATTTCATATGGTTCTGAAATGTAATGTGGGTAAATGTTATGACCAGTAATACAGTTTCTGAGCCCACCTACAAATAAGTTGCTGTTATTGGGTTTCTATTTTTGTCTATTTTCTTTATTTTTTTTTACTGTTGTAATCTTTGTTTTTATTTTCTTTATTTTTAACTGTTAGCCTGGCCTGCTGATCTCTTTCTGGCATAGCCGAATGTTCAGCATCGGTTGATCTAATTAAGCCGGTCATTAACTAGCTAGATTTTCTTATTCATAAGTTAACATCATATAATCTGTCAGTTCATTTTGATTGATGGACCAAGTCTTTCCACGTAAGATTTCAAACCCTAGACAAGGCAATTCAATGAAGTGACATTATGTTTGTTAATAAATTGCCGTGAATTTAGATTATTTCTATTCCATCAATCAACGGATTAGATGAAGTTGTATTAGAATTTCTTAATACATCAACTAATATGAACTGACAGATTATTAAGTCTTTTCACCGGTGACTCTGGACCCTTCCCAATACATATATATATATATATATATATATATGACAGTACCAATTTGTGGTATTTAGTATGACAAATATATGTTTCTCCTCAGACCATTTTACCAATTTGTGGTCCCTTTTATCATATGAATGCACTAATTTCCACCTATCAATTCTAACATTATACACCCCCCACCAGTTCTTGTGCATTCAAGAAAGACATAGACTTGACCACCATGACAAATAATGAATAATTAAACCACCAGAAACGTTCTTTGAAGGTTTTCAGAAAATTTAGCTATTGTCATATGTATTGATTGTCTCTAACTAAGAAAAATATCTCTTCCAATTAATTCTTATGAATTAAGGAGTCGTTTGGTTAACTATAGTATATTAGAGGCATTGTGGGTTATACTAGGCTTGAAGCAAAAATTAAGAAGAGAAATTATGAAAGTTTCCGCCTACTCTTTGGGTCCCCACTGTGGATATATACATACATAATATTGCCTCATCTTGAAGCCAAGGGAACATAAACTATCATGGGATACTGATCATGTGCATTCCATACAACTTCTATGTTATCATTAGACCTTTTTTTAACTGTGGTCAAGAATTAGTGTTGCTTCTTCATCACAACAAGTGCAGAAAATAATTTTTTTTATAAAAAAAAAAAAAAAAAAGAAGGAAAGAAAGAAAGAAAATGGCTCTCATTGCTAATTGGCTATGCCATATTTGTAACTTAAGAACACAAGTACAAAGAAAATTCTTATTCAATTACTCTTTTTGGAAAATAATACGTCCTTTATAATTACAAAATGGATTTCATTCATGATCAAATGGAAAGCTTGCAAGACAAACTACATTGATGGTGGTTGTAACCAAATTTGGGGTTCAAAAATTATTCTGAACCATGCCTTCATGAGTACACCACACCTCTATAATCCTAAACTTCATTATCAGATTTTTTGGCTAATCATACAATTCTGTAGTATGTTTCTTAAATATTAAAAAAAAAAAAAAACAAATTTGATAAGTTCCGGGAGGCATCAACATACATTTTTTTAGATCTTTTGATTAAGACACAAGGTGGATCTTGATTAGTGGAGTTTATGCCCCGTGTGAGTTTAAATATTTCTTATTTCAGTCAAAAAAATACTGCATCCAACCATATTCAAAAGGGATTAAGAATGTTTATTACTGCTAAAAAGTTCGCAAAAGCTCATTTCTAATATGACACTTTCATGGATAGAAGGTGATTAAGGACATTGATTTCTGCATAATACATGATTAATTAACCAGTAGAATCTATTAAAAATCAAGAGTATTTCCATAGCTTCAAAAGTTCCCTGTGAATGCCTTGACTGGCTTGGGCTAGCTTGATTTGAGTTGGGCCCCTTTAAGCAAATTGCTTCTGGGGTTAAGTGGAATCAAGTAGGCATGAGAAGAGAAAAGCTGAAATGAAGAGAAAGTTAAAATGTTGCAAACCATGCACTGACTTGTTCTATCTTTAAGGCTACAATCATGATTGTTGCTCATGAAGGAATTGTTTGGGAACCAAAACCATTGTGCTTAAAGGAGATAGTTTCAACAATGGGTAATATTGTTAATCAACCAAAAAATTTATGTAGAATTTATGTAAGCTGCTCTTGATTACCATTACTACAACATTTTGATAGAATTTTCTTTACCAATTTTCTAGAAGAATGACATTTTCCTTCAAAAATTAGAAATCTATAGGACCAAAAGATTTCATTCTTCGTATAATTTCAACGGCCATAAGAGCATATTAAAATTACTGCAAATGTTTGCAAAATGTCATGCTCTAAATGCTAATTTAAGCACTTGAACCGCAAACCAAATATGTAACTGTGGAGGAGAAAGGGCTTTACACTACATAGACTCACCACAATTGTTACTAGAGATTCTTATGATGATGATGCATGGTTAATGTAATTTGGTTATGTTTTTGCTAAACGGAAATTCTTGGTGTAACAACATATCAAAATAAACAGGCCGTTTTTATTTATTTATTTTTTTGTTTATTTTAGTTTTAGTTCACGATGTAAAACATTTTTCGTGTGTGGTTTTATATAAATATATATGTGAATAATTTCAAATCTTTTATCCTAATTTTTTTTTGCCAATATCCATACCATCCATTGATTGAAACTTTGGTATTTTGAGTATCTTCACAATTTCACATGTTTGCTTTTGTTGCTTTATTTTTTTTTTTTTTTTTTTTTCCTTTGATGATTTTATTGCCTTTCTTGTTTTTTTTTTCTTTCCATTATTGGTTTTGTACGTGGGAATAGCGGATTAGATGTCGAGGTTGTTAACTCCAAGGGTTGGCCTGGTGCTGGGGGTCTGGGGTTTTCTCTCCCTAAGATCTTATGTTTGAAATTCCTTAAGTGCTATAAATTTCTTGGGGCATTCTTAGGATCTTCGGCCCCATAATTTCTCAATTTTTATGAAATTGAGGGACTACACAAATTTCAAAATTAGTGATAATGTGTGCAAGTTAACCTGAATACTCAGTCATCAAAACAAAAAAAAAATGTCTATTTTGTTGTCTAACTTAATCCATTAGAATCCATACAGAGTTAGCCCATTCGAGCAACCCAGTCCAATTAGATTTTGAAAGATGATGTATCCTAAAGGCCTCATGACAAGAAGACACCTGGCTTACAAGAAATTACTATTTCCACTTTGAGCACCATATGCCCTCCCTCCTCTGATAATTCTAATCATATTATATTGTAAGAGGAGTAGGAGAAGGAAGAGCCACGTGCTCCTCAAAGAGGACCAAATAATTATTCTTGGCTTACATACTACAATATTAAGGCTTCCATTGTGGCATGTATCAGCCAAAGGACAATTAGAATAAGAAATGTTACCATCGTATTGTGCATTGTTGAAACATTACAATATAAATGAAACATATTTAAGAGCCTTATATGATGCTATGACTTATGATATGCAATCCAAGTGAAGGCTCTGGGAAGTTTTCTAAGCCTGCAATTTTATAGTTTTACTATGTTTGAGCATATGCATGACAAGGAAACTGTAGGAAGAGTGTTTTGTGTTTCAGTGCTACGTCAACACTTTAAAATTCAATTTTGGTTGAAGGTTGTCTTGGATAGTATGCTAAACTACAGTCACAAGAATATTTTCAGTCTAAATTCACACATTAAGTTGCCAGGATCCAAACGCAGCCTCCATTCCGAGTCAAAATCAACTATCGAAATTCAACTTAATCAGGCACTAGAGACTATAAGATAATCAATTTTCTTTTCATATTTAGATCTTGTAGGTACTTCAAGAAGAATTGATCTGTGGGAAGGGATCTCGTATCAGATTCTTCACGGCTAAACATAATCAAACTGGTACCATTTTTCTTTCTCTTTTTTAAAGCGAACTTCTTCTGAGAATCATGATACTGGGTTTTGCTCCAAATGCCATTGCTGGTGGTGACAATGAGATGGAGAATGATATTTTAGAGTATCCAGACGATGAAATTTCCTTAAACAGCACGGGAGAGGAAGGACTGGAATGCCCAATATGTTGGGAACTCTTTGACATTGTCGAGAATGTGCCTTGTGTTTTATGGTGTGGCCACACCCTCTGCAAGAATTGTATCCTGGGGCTCAAATGGGCTGTTGGGAAGCTTCCCACTCTGCCAATTCAGCTCCCATTTTTCATTTCTTGCCCATGGTGCAACTTGCTATCTTTTAGGCTGGTTTACAGAGGGAACCTCAAGTTTCCACGCAAGAACTTCTTCCTCCTCTGGATGGTTGAGAGCATGAATGGTGATAGGGTGAATTCTGACAAGTCTTCCTCCTGTGGGAATCATTAACCAACCAGTCTGGTTTGAATTCAAACAGAAGCTCCATATGTATTCTTCTCCCCTGAGCAGATGCGAGTCCAACCGTGATGGCGGTGGCCTTCTCAACAGCAGCTACCTCAATGCAGAAAGACTCCCAATTATCAATTTTTCAAGACCTTGGTTTGGTTTTTTTGGTTCAGCTGACAGCCAAATCCCCATTTGTGATCTTATTTCTTGTTATTGTTTTGTGTATGCAATAGCTGCCGATGCAGCCATCTTGGCTCTGTATATTCTAATCACTGTTTTGTTTGCTCTTCCATCTTTTCTAGTGTTGTGCTTTTGAATTTGGTCAGTAGAAATTGTTATAATTGGTATAAAGTCAGTTTGAACTTTATGAATTGTGTGACCATTGTTGATTACTCTGGTCTATGGAATGGTGGATCTCCTTTCTCCTTATCTGTTTGTTTTATGCATGAATAAACTCTCTGTGATGATTAATAAAAAGTTGGAGAGCAAGGAGTACTGGAAAGGTTTGAAAGCTTCAAGGAATATTAGGGCTTTTTCTCATTTATTTTTTGCGGATGATCTTATTCTTTTCTCTAAAGCTAGTAACAATTGTGGCGATGTGGTTTTTGAAGTTCTTGAAGAATTTTGCAGTTTCTCTGCACTTAATATAAACCTCTTGAAATCTAAAGTGTTTAATGTCCCCTGATGTCCAAAGAACTAGAGCCCAAGCCATAAACACTAGATGTGGGATTTCTCTTTGTAATGACCTTGGTAGGTAACTTGGGGTCCTCTAATGCACTCTAGAGGTAAAAGCAGTAACTTCAGTAGTATGATACAAAATATACAAGGCTGGTTAGCTCGATGGAAAACTAAGTTGTTTTCCATGGCTAGCAGGGCTACTCTTATTCAAGCTATGACCTCTGCCATTCCTAGTTATATTATGCAAACCAATGCCCTCCCATCTCTGTTTGTAATAAAATTGATAGTCTTAATAGAAACTGCCTTTTGGGGAAGCACTAATGAGACTAAGAATATCCATCTTGTCAAACGGATTAGAGTCTGTTGTAGCAAGAACAGAGGGGGTTGGGTTAAAGGTCTGCTAAGGAGAACAATTTAGCCATGCTTTCTAAACTAGGCTGAAAATTTAAGAACAATGATAATTCTCTCTGGGTTCATGTCATAAAGGTTAAATATCTTCGTAATGACACTTTCAACCACTGGTCCAGGAATGGAAGAGCCTCCTATGTTTGGACATTTTGGGTCTAAATGGATCATAGAGGAGGGGTGCAGGAATGACTGGTGGTGTGGCTCATGTTGGAATACCTTTGTTCCTAAGTTTTCTAAATACGAAGACACCTTACATTGGGGTCTGTCCAGCAATGGTGAGAGTTACCATCAAATCTCTGTACAACTTTGTAGATAGAATCTCCTTCCAAGAGGAGAGGCCCAATCTTGAATGAATATGGAAACTAAACATATCTGAGAAGATCAAAGGGTTTCTTGGGCTGGACACTCAGGACAGGCTTCTTCCAATGAAGTTAGGCTTTTCCTGGTACCATAAAAAAACAAAAAAAGGGCTCCAAGGGGCACCCAAGTTTGGTGAGGGGTGAAGACTCAAATAAACTTGGACTCCACCACACGCCCACTCACCGCCTTAGGCGGGGCGCATGTGCGATCCCAACTTAGTTTTAATTTTAAAAATCTAGAATTAGATTAATTGCCCAGAGTTTTTAGCCTCTCTTTGGGAGATTAAGAGTTCGAACTCTTCTCTTTTCTAGATTTCTTTTTCAGCTTCAACCCTCTTTGTAATCCCTTCTGATGAATCCAACAAAAAAAAAACATAAAAAGAATGAACTACACGTAACAATAAAAGTTGTATTTGGCTTAATGGTCATGACCTTGACCCGACTTAGGCAAGATTAGGATTTGATTCACAACGGAAGTATAATGCTTATGATAGATAATATTTGCTCTTGCTGTCGTTTTATCTTTGTAAAATTTAGTTTGCTAATTTACTAACTCTCCCCCCTTCTTGTTAAGTATAATTGTAATTGATCCTTCTCAAACAAAAAACAAAAAACCAATAAGATAAGAAGCATCTCTAGAGATTGCTTCTTGAAATCATGATCATCTGGATATTTTTCCATTGTTTTTCTTTTGAACATGGAAATCCGGAAAACGAAACTACAAGCCATTGTATTTGTACTGGCATAATGATAAGAATCACTCGTAAATTTTTAATGGTTCTTGATCAAATTCTGAATGTCCTGCGGAGAATTTATTACTAGAATATTAGAAAATTATACTACGATATATAGTAACAAGAAACGCATGCAGATGTAGGATGTGTACGTGAAGGACTTGTTGTAAACGTGCCCATCCTCTTGATCATGAGGCATGACCTTAATATCTGAAATATAAAAATTCAAATGCCGCATCAAACTAAATGTGTGTTTGTGCATGAGAGAGAGAGAGAGAGAGAGAGAGAGGAACAACCCTTGACCCCCTGTCCATGCAAAGCTAACTCCAGATCCAGGCTAAATAGTGACACCCAATGTCAAAGACCACCAACCAAACAAACATAATTTTTTGAAAGTCAAAAGAGTACAAATATTTGAAGATATTGTTACTCTCACAGCAGAAACATGAGAGATTGGTTATTGGGGGTGGGGTTAGGCTATCATCTCCTTCCACACAATTCTGTGGAAAAGTGAACCTATTGTTACTGAGCATTATAGGTTCGAAATACAAAAATAATCCTATTTACATACACAGAGAGAGATTACATATATTTGACAACCGTTCCCAGACCAATCTTTCTGAATTTCACCTCGTCCCATCAACAAGCCATTGTTTTTATTATTTATTTGTAAGTTTTGAGTTTCAGTGTGATAGCAGCTAGTGCATTGTTATTTATGTGAGAGGAATCCAAAGGGCTGACTTGCTTAATTGGTTCCTGCAGCTAGCAATGAGTAGTTAGGCCAAATGAGAAAATGTAATAATATATGTTAGAGACTTTGGTGCCGAAAGGTGGTTTACATTTAAAATGAGCCAACAAGAAAGAAAAAAAAAATGAACGGTTATTACGGGACTTTATTCCCCCCCCCCCCCCAACCCAACAAGCCATGAAATAATGTTTATTTTGCTTGTTGAGAAGGAATTTGTTTAGGATCATGAGGGAACTTTGATTTAAGTCCTCTTACCAACCTCTGCGGATTTTATATTCTGTTTTTCCACTGCTAAATCACTTTTCTTTATAGTTAAAATTAAAAAAAAAAAAGAAATAGAAAATCAGGTGAGCACATTTTAGACAATGATCTTTTCCATAGAAAATGAGTGACTTTTATGGTTGAAGGGTCACTCTCTTTTGTAATAATGTATGTACCACCTTTTTCGATGAGGCTTCATTCTCCATTGAAAAGGAGAGAGAGAGAGAGAGAGAGAGAGAGAATTTGATTGATTAAAAGAGCATTAGCTCTTGTGATGCAAGGATTACAAGGAATAACACTAATCTTATCTCTTCTTCTCTACTTTCAATTGATTGTCCCTTTAAATGAACAAATCCTAATTCAATTTGAACCCCTCTAGGGTAAAGCAAGCATGGTAACATTGTCATCCCAATTGGTAAGGGACCTTGACACCTTGCTCATGGTTCGGGATTCGAACTCCGGTCTCCCCTTTCTTGACTCCCTAGGTAGAGGTATATGTAATTATTTGCATTCCCCAACACCAAAAAAAAAAAAAAAAAAGGGTCAAGCTACATCTTTAACATACAGTTTAGGTTTAGGAGAGACCTCAAGCTCATGGAATTACTACATATCATCAACTAAACATTAAGAGACACCTTTTGGTTAGCATTCATTGGAGGCATTTGTTAAGCGAAAATGAAATAAAACCAAACTATCCTAATCTATAACGCCAACTATATATGGTAGCCCATTAAGTAATGTACTTTCTATTATGTGAAACAAAGCATTTTCCTTGAAATTTTGGCTTTGATTTTTCAGCCATGCGTTTAGTTTTTAGTGATCAGTTAATGGGTCTAATTGTTAAAACTTCCTTTTTAAGTACTAGTTAGGGAATAGACTCGAGACCTTGAAGTTTTAAGAGCGTACAAATTAATGGTTTTCTTTAGTTGGCACGCAATTGCTTAAGCATTTCAATTACATAAAAACAAAAAAAAAATGGAAATAAATAGTACCACAATTGATTCAACTTGTGCTAAAATTTTGAGTTCAATTCTATGTCATTAGATTATTTAAAACCCAAAGTCTGCAAGTTTACTGGTTATGTAACTAGCTTTGTTTTCTTTTTCTACGGTTTTACTAGCTTTTTTATTTATTTTTTTTAATCTTTTTATGAACTTTTAGGCTAGATTTTCTTATTGTTTACAGAAAATAAAAATTGAAAGAATTAAACTTAATTTAAGTAACACCCAAGCCAAAAAAAGGAAAAAGAAGTAAATTTATATAAGTCATAAACCAAGCAAATAAGGGAAAAAGAACTAAAAATTTGACTTCCTTCCTCTTATTTTCTCACGTCCCAACCAAAGCATGCAAGATTGACACACCTTTTACTTTTTACCTTTTATAAATTTAATATGTTTTATTCATTAAATAATGAGCATTGTATTTATTCTAACAATAGAGAATGACCAATAATGTACTACCTAATTTTAAATAATTGCAATTGAACAACCTTATATTATTATGGCATAATCCATTATTCCCACTAGCAAGTAGCAACTTCAAACTTTTTAAAAAAAAAAGAACAAAAACTCTCTCTTCCAAGAATTCAAGCGACCTTTTTATCAGATGGCCCTCCCTTCCCTCCAATTCCTCCACGCTCTCTCTCTCTCTCTCTCTCTCTCCTCCCTTTGTAATGAGTTCGTTTCTCTATCGTGTCATAATAAAAACTCTGCAACAAAGAGCGCGCATTCTCTACTAAATTTCACCCCCATAACCGCCATTCTTGCCCCTCCCTAGATTTCTTGAATCGAAATTCTGGTGTCTCGAGCTGACGATTTGGGGTTTCTTTTTCCTTTTGCTTTCCCATCAACAATTTTGCAACAAAAGGTATGATCTTGGTCCAACTTCTCATTATTTTTCTGATTTTATATCTCTCTGAGAATGATTCGATTTCAAATGGGTTGATCCTCGTTTTGTTAATGGAAGAGTAAAAACAGGATCTTGATGGTCTATTTGAGACCAAAAAAAAAAGGGTCTAGTTCGGGTATTTTTGAGCCAAAACTCTGCCTTTTTCTCCATTATTGGATGAGTAGAATTTTTGGAATATATACCACTTGATGTTTTGGTCTCGATATCTCTGTTTTTTAATTCGTGGAATATTTTATATCTCCGAGAATGAGTGGATTTCACAATGGGTTGATGCTCATTTTGTTAATGGAAGAGTAAAAACAGGATTTGATGTTCTAGTTCGGGTATTTTCGACCAAAACTCTGCCCTCTTTTTTTCCCATTTTTTGATTAGTTGAACTTGTGGATTATTTACAACTTGATGTTTTGGTCTTTGTGTTGCATGTGGGCACTATAAATCTCTGTTTTTGAATTTGTGGAATGTTTTATATCTCTGAGAATGACTGGATTTTAAATGGCTTGATCCTCATTTTGTTAACGGAAGAGTAAAAACATGTTCTTGATGGTCTATTTTGGGATTTTTGAGCCGATTTTCTGTTTTCTTCTTTTCCCATGTTGAATCTGTGGAATGTTTGCAATTTGATGATATGCACTCTGTAGTCTGTAATCTGTATTGCATGTGGATGTGGGCATAGTAAATCTATGATAAGGGTTTTTAAAGGATACATTTGGGAATTTGGGGTTGTTTCTTTTATGAATATCTATTGGGTTCACATTTGTTCCATTAACATTATGTGTTATTGTATTCTTGGGGCTTGGAATTTGAGAATTGTGTGTTCTCACGAGAGCTATGTATTTAATAATACCAGATTCAAATAATTAGAATGAAATGATGCTATCATTCTTGCTTGCTTTGCCATTCGAATTTTATCTCATAGATAGCTTCCATTAGATCATGTATGTATGCATTTTTCATTTGATTACACGATACCATGCTTTTCATGGTTGATTCCTTCTGAAATTTTTGGTTGATTCACCAATAGACGTATATTTTATTTGGCATTCTTGAATTATATGAATTGAAAGATGATGTTCTTGACCGAGACATTTTCTTGTTATCTTATTTGGACTTAATTGTTTAGTTTCACTTTGGCCTTGGATGGATTGACGAAAACATGTTCTTGTTGTTCAAATTCAGGAATTTATTGAACTAAATGGGTAGAATTTCTGAAGACTCGTGGGTTCCAGACTTCTAGCTCTTTTAAAATTTGATATATTCTTTTTCCGTAGCCTATCTAGCCCATTTCAGGTGGGTTTCCTTTAAAATTTGATTTATTTATCCTATAGCCTATCAAAACATATTTACCATAGAAATACTATCAAGTTGAATTGGATAAAGATTAAAGAAAGATGAGAATTGTGAATGTGACTTAGTTTTCACCATGGTGTGAGAGCTTTTTGCAGAGGACTGTTCAATTTTGATACTTCTAAAGGTTGTAACTTCATTATTCACTTGATAATGAAACTTCCTCTATGTGTTTTGAAGGAAGAGTTCAAATGGAGGAAGAAATGAGAACTGGAGAAAAGGTATGTCATTGTTATCCTTTTACCCTTTTGTTTTCCTAGAATTTTCCTTAAATCAACAGCTTTTGTTGTGTTTTTATTTCCATTTGGGTTTTCTTTCTTTCTTTCTTTCCTTGTTTGGTTTTTGGTACATAAGATGGCCAACCTTATAGGACAGGGAGGGAGAAGGGTGAGTCGAACCCATGATCACAGGCATGAGTGGGGGTACCAGTACCATTGGGCTAACCCCACTCCTCTTTTCCATTTTGGTTTTCAGTTGCTTCCTGAATGCCAGAGAAGTGTACTGTTCTCATCTTGACTTTTAAATGGTCTGAGGTAGTTTAGATGACTTCAACTTCTACCAAATTAGAAATCTAGAGTGTTTCAGTAAAGTTTATATAGTTTTCTGAGCCCCAGAGGAAACTGAGGCAGCATTGTTTTTCATTTCCTTTGGTGCTAGTGTTTCTCATAGCATTTGCATGTAAAAGATTTGGAGTTTGATACAGACATTATCATGGCCACTAAAAATGAAATTTGGGGAAAAGTACTTGTTTCGTGAATCTTGTGACGCCTTTATTTCCTTATGTGAAGGGAAACAAATAGGTCTATTTGAATGCTGTCAGAAACACAATCATTTCAAGACCTCTTGTCAGAGATTATAATGGATGGATTTGGTATGCAAGGCATCCAAATACCCAACGCAACCTATTCTGTCTGTCTGTCCGATTTTTACAAACATGGTTTCAATGTTTGTTGTGGAAGTTTATGGACATTCTCATATCCGAGAAACATTTCTTTGTTTCTCTTTTTTCTCAGGAAGGCAAACTTATGAAGCTTCAGAGCTAAACATAGTATCTGTTTCATAGTTATAGCAAATGTTGGTGAGTGCTTTCCTTCGAAATTGTAATAAAAACAAATGTGCTCTCTCTCTCTCTCTCTCAGAGGGATCTTGTTGTCTGCAGATTTGTTTGTTCCCTATTTCCTTCAGTACTCTTGTATCTTCTTAATGGCTGAGGAGACAATTGATATCCCAGCAACCCCAGAGCAAATTGCACTTGAAGCTGATCTTTCAAGGAGGAACTCGACTGGAGACTTGATTATTTCAAAGAGGGAAGTGAAGGTGCTACCCCGTTATCTCAGTGCTTCAATGAGCTCCTGCCATGATTTTTGCAAATATGGTATAAAGCATATCCTTGAACAAAAGGCAAGGACTCCCATACCAAGAAGAATCACAGAAAGACCAGGTGCAGGCCAAGATCACGCTGAAGATGTAAACATAGAAGAGAAAAAGAACAAATCAGTAATCAGTGCAAAGCCTTTGCCTAATTCCAAGAGCCAAATGACCGACAAGCACCAAGTCGTTGAGAAAGAGACTCTGGTATCAGCCAAGAAGATACCAGGTGGAGGCCAAGATCAGGCTGAAGATGCAAATATAGAACAGAAAAAGAACAAATCAGTAATCAGTCCAAAGCCTTTGCCTAATTCCAAGAGCCAGACAAGTGACAAATACCAAGTCATTGAGAAAGAGACTCCAGTATCAACCAAGAAGGCAGCTATATCTTCAAAACGTCTGTCATCACCTGGTGACGGAATCAATGTTTCTGCAAAATGTGCTAGCGATTTAAGGCCAAAGACATTACAATCAAAGTCATCTTCTTTCTCAACACCAGGGCGTTTAAGCAGTAGGAGATACAGTGAAATCCCTCCATGCAAAGGAATTGGAGGTCCCCAAGCCAGTCCAGTGAGAGGTTCAAGCAATAGAAGGCACAGTGATAGCAACACAAGCAAGGAAATGAGGACTTCCAAACTTGGAAAGAAAAATGATTTAGTGCCACCAACTGTTTCTCTGTCTCCCAGGCCACCTATCAAGAGAGAATTGAGTACAAAGTCAGGACACTATAAGGACCCCAAACAAGTGTCTCGTCTGAAAAGTCAGAATAGTGTTAGAAAAGCTGAACCCAAGCAACCTCTTGATGAAAAAGTTCCGGAAAAGACATTGTATGTCATTGAAACAAAGCCTGAGAACCCTATTGTGCGTCTCACACGAAATGGTAAGGGTGCCACTCACTCGTCTAAGTCCCCATCTCTATCGTCCAAGGACAAAAAGTTGGAATGTCGTCGACATAGAATGCAAACTTCTCGATCACCCTCCTCCACTGAGAGCAAGAAATTGAGACACACACGAAATAGTATTCATTTCACTCAATCATCTTCATTCTCATCTCCCTCCGCTGAGAAGAAAAGTTTGAGATGTGCTAAAACTGGGAATCATAATGCTCTGTCATCTTCATCTTCGCTATCACCGTTGTCATCATCCTCCTCTGCATCTGAGTTGATGAAGAGTGATGTAAGTGACCCCGAAGGCAATGGAACTAAATCTGAGAACCAAACAGCAAATCACAAAGTGGAAAGCACTGGCTGGCCTAGAAGGGTTGGGAGAGTTAGCTCAGAAGACAAAATAAGTTCACCCCAGAAGCTTAATTTCACGAGAGGAAAGGTGGTTGACGTCCAGTCAAAGAATACCAGTCCACGAAGACTCAGATATAAGCAAAGAAGAGTTTTAAGTGAGACCCAAAATGGCAAGTTTGATACCAAGCCGAGAAACTTGAAGAAAGCAGTTGTTAAAAGTAATTTAAGTGGTTCTGAAACCAAAACTCCAAATGTTGTTCTCAGACACCAGGCGGTAGAAGGAAAGAAAAGTGGTCAGAGTTTGTTTAACAATGTGATTGAAGAAACTGCAAGCAAGCTTGTCCAGACCAGGAAAAGTAAGGTTAAGGCACTGGTGGGTGCTTTCGAAACTGTGATCTCCCTCCAGGACACCAAATCCTCAGCAACAACTAGTGCATCCTGAGTTGCTATGTATGACCATATAGCAGTTTTGTATATATAGTGATCTACAGATAATTTGAAGGTGGCTGAGGACTGAAAGCCACAAGATTCTACGACAGCATTAAACAGGAGGAGATCTATTTGAGTTTAGAAACCTTGGATGAGACGCTGGTTAGTTTGTGCTGTTCTGCGTGTCTGTCTGCTCAATGCTTGTTGGTTTTCTTTTTCTCTTCTCTTTCTGTGATGATTCATTTTATACTTCGTGAGGCAAATTTCAACCTGTATATGTATTTTGCAAAGAAAAGTCCATACAGCGGTCGAGGGAGTTTTTTCTTTTCTTACTTTGGAGTGTTTATTAGAATAATCCATTGTTCAAAATGGAAATCATGTTGCAAAGTGTGCTGTGTGATTTTCAACAGAGATATATGTTTTTCCCTTATGTGCAGTAGAACTTTACTGTTAACTAGCATTGATGGAATGAAACTTCCACCCACCATGTTTGTTTAAAATATTGTGTGTAAAGGGGAGTTTATGCTGCTGATGATTGAGATTGTTCATCATGTATTACTGTCTATGTGTGCTGGGAATTGTTGAAACACAGAAATGACTCCATTTTCATGTAACCTCAGGATAATATTTTCATCTCCCTCCCTACTTACTAATATTTTATATGGTTGTGAAAGAGAGCTTTCATGTTGGTCCTCTTTGTTTAGTTACCACAACTATAAATAATCCCCAAGTTTTAGTTTATTGAATGAATGCATTTAGTTTCAATTTTTAAGTTTCAAAAAGATATTCTACTGCTATAAAAATCATTTATTTTGTATTTATTATGTAATATAACTGAAATTGCGATTCAATCACGAGAAAAAATGAAATTTAGTCACCTGTTTAGAATGTATGGATCAAGTGGTGAAACTGTATTATTTCAGCTATGCATTATGTTCTAGTCAAGTCTTTAAACTGTTAAGTACTAAAAAGGGATATATTTTGTATAAAAAAAAAATGAGAAATAAATTCTCAATATTTGATTTGTACGTTTTATGAGCCAGACTTGTACATTTGGGAGAGGGATTGAATCAAATTTATTGCGCAACCCAATCTGGTTTTTCTGTCTCGTTTTCAACCCAAAAAAAAAAAAAAAAAATGCTCCATTTACAGTTTGAAATCTTTCCCCTCCCTAATATTAATTTGTGTTTGAGAAAAGTTTTACTGTTTTATAATCACCAGATTAAGGACAAGAGGGCAATAGTGCCCCCTAAAATAAAATAAATAATGGATCATGATCCTATTCTCTTGATTTTAGAAAGTTCAATACAAGATTGGAAATATGAATGCATTTTGACACTCGACTAATAAAAATCCTATATTGAAATTATAATTAATATTGATTGAATTTAGTTAACTATTTTGATCGAATGCAAGTTTTAATAGCACTCCATTTATTTTGACGCAAATATTTTTCAAAATATTTCTTGGCAGTTGGTTGTGACTTGTGAGTTTGCTGCACAATATATTTTATAAGTAATAAGTAAAACATATTATATTTTGTACCCATACAAATAACTTACTGAATAGGATTCGTAAGTCATGACTCATGCCTGACACGGCATCACCACTTTGGGCCCTCCATAATGAGAAATTATTTGTAATATTAGAGCATCACTTGTTTTTACTCTTCGTCTTACATAATGTAAGTTTTCACTTACTGTGTTAGAGGTAGGTCAAGGTTTACATGGTGTGTTTCAGAAACACTACATAATTTTTCCTCTGTAACACATAGAAATGGTAGAGAATAAATGTTATATTATCTAATAATAAAATGTTGGTTCATCGGGTTAAAGTGGGTGCCTTGAGGGATAATTCTTAGATTCAGAGTCCCACAACCCTCGTTGGGATTAAACCTACTCTATAGAAAGCATTGCAATGGAAGACAAATCACTACGTGGTGAGTAATAGAACATAACGAAAGTAATGTATAAAAATATAAATGCTACCTATCTACTTTTGCAATGAGGTTGGAATTATGCTATGGCTCAAACGCGACTTAAGGGCATCAAGTTATGTCTCGAGTTATGCGGGTAAAAGTTACTATTCTTCTTGTATTAGTTGTCTACTCCATAATGAAAAATGCTATTCTTATAAAAGAATTTTTTACAAAAATTATCATCACAATGATATGATAGTGACAACGACAGTAACTGTGACAATTTTGTATTATAAGCTATTATATCTAGAGCTTGATTTTGATATAAAAAAATTCTTATTTGACACATCATTTTATATAAATTTTTTATTTGTATAGAATTACCCATACAATTAGCCATCTTTAAAAATGTCAATCAATCCTCTTTTATCTACATAACAAAACTTTGTTGAATAATTAGTAAATTTTAAATGTATTATTTTAATTGGCTTTTGGATCTGGTTTATAATTTTTTATTTGTTTTAGCACTAACTAAATAAACACCTAAAATGAAAGTCCATTTTGCCAAAAGTAAACAATGTTTTGAATACTTAACATTCTAACTACTTAAACCACTGCTTACTTTGGTCACAACCTCCTCCATTAACTTGCAATAGCTATGGAATAAGTTTTACATGTAATTTGATTTTTTCAAGAAAAATAAATCTTAATTTAAACCAAATTTTATAAAAATTTTGATAAACTTCCCAATGCTTTTTATTTTATTTTATTGATGTTTGGAAATCCCTTGGCAATTGGAAAGTGAAAAACCCAAATATGTCCATATTTTATTGGTGCGTGAATTTCACGCACTTGAAAAGGCACGCACGGTTAGCAATCGTTATCCGTTCCCGCGCAATAGCCTGCATATTGTAACCCCTTCAAGGTCTTCTCTCTCTAGCTTTCTCTTTCTAAACGTATATGGCGTGTCTCTATTTGAAAGTTTTGAAACCCTAAAAACCCTCCGCAGTGGAGATGACAGAGGAGCAGAGGCAGAGAGCCGAAGCGAACCCCCTTGCGGCACTAGCGAAGCGTAAGGCACTCGCGGAGGCGGCAACGAACCAAGACGCCTGGAAGTTTTTCAAGTGCCGGAAAGTTTCTCCGGAGCATGGCACCTCTTTCCCGAGAACCAAACACCCCTCCTTTGACAGACCCATTTCGGAAGCCCCAATCGACCCCCTTGCCCGAAAAGATTCTGGTACGGCTTGAAATCTGCTCTCCCCATTCCTTCTCCGTCACTCCGGAGGTCTTGCAGGGCTTCGCGTATCCCGGTGAAGCCGCGTGCTTGGAGAAACTAAGCGGTTGCCTCTCAAATGTATGAATTTCTCACACTACCGTGACCGGGTTCTTATGCATTTGATTCTGGTATATTGTAGCTTAAATGATATAAGTGACTTGTGACGTGGATTTAGGTTTCAATTATAAAGAATTTTAGTGACCATTGTTAACATGATTATAGTGCAAAAGTTGTCACTTACATCCGCAATCTATCTGAATAATTGACTCCCAGAGGTCTTCTTGTTGAGAATTGTGGCCCTTCCAAACACACCCCTTTTGAAAATAGAAAAAATAGAAAAGACAAGAATATAAAAAAAAAAAATAGAGAAAAACACAACACAAAAATTTACGGACAAAACTCCCAAAATAGGAGAAAAACCACCAAGCCCAAAGAAAAATACAATATGTGAAAAATTATTACAATCACACAATTTTTTCTCCTCACCCCAAAGACACCCACTAAGCTTCCCCACTAGCTACACTTTAACTTTCACCTCTTCAAGAAGAATTTTACTAAAGTCAAAAGTTACTAGTTAAACTATTGACTGGTGCACTTAACTAAAGAAACTTAACATTCCTTAAATAGACTTGGTCCTTGCCCCTCCTTCCCACTCCCAACCGATGTGGGATTAGGCAAGGAGCAAAAACCCAGCAATCTCCACTTTTACGACTTTAACTGATCCCATAGCCGCACTCCACCTTGATGAAGATCTTTATAGCGTCTACTATCATGCTCCACCATAAAAGCATATGCACTCAGAATAAATCAATTCCAAGCATTTCACTTCGGCCCATGTCGGAAAACAACCTTGCTGAAAAATTATGGTGTAACTTTCATATTTGGCTTTCCTGGAAGTTCATCAGCTATCGACATGAATTTCCACCACACATCTTGCATCAACGCCAAACCAATGCTCGTGCGCGCGCAAACTTGTGGACTTGATAATAGTAACTCATCCTCTATCATGCGACATCACTGTTTATGCAGAGAGACACAATGTTAGCTTCATTATCAGTATTTCCATGCACTGACTTAGAGCATTTTGCCTAATCAGCTCCAACTTTTGGACAATTTTTCTTGACGTGCCTAGATTGTCTACACACCCAGCAGACTACTTTCTTCTTCATGGAATTCTTCTTCCAATCACCAGCTGCCACTGCTAGGTTCTCAAGTGAATGATTACTTTCACCGCCTAGTCTTCTCTTTTCAGAAAACAGTTTGCTAGTAACCTCTGAAAAAATTATTTTCTCCTTTCCATGTATCAAAATAGGTTTCATATGCTCATAGGAAGATGGAAAAGACCAGATGAGCCTTAAAGCTTGATCCTCATCTTCAATTTTAACTCCAATAGATTCGACTTCAGAGACGATGCCATTGAGAACACTTAAATGATCTGAGATAGTTGTACCTTCACTCTTCCGTAGTGTATAAAACTACTCCTTTAGATACACCCGATTCGAGACGCCCTTCGTCTGATACAACTCTTCAAGTTTTTCCCAGAGTTCTTTTGCCGTAGATATTCCATGCACATTTGCAAGAACATTCTTGACCAGGCACAAACATATTGCACTTGCTGCTCTCAAATCCGTATCTTTCCAATCTTCATCGCTCATTCCAGATCTGCTCACGCTAGTATCACTGCTAACTTCAGGGATTAGTCTGCCTTTCAACGCATTGTGTAATCCTGATTGAATCAAAACATCCCTCACTTGCACTTGCCACAAGCTAAAATTGATTCGCTCATCAAATTTCTCCACATCGAATCTGATAGGATTTGAAGCCCTACTTCCTAACATTACCTTGATGAATTTTGACCGTAGAAATGAATAGTACTCACTAAGTAAGTTCCCAAGAAAGATTAAAATCTTTCCTAGACAGAACTTTAAGATTCCCAGGAAAGATTGGAGGGGTCACACTGGTCCCGCTTAAAATCCAATTTCCTAGACAGAACGTCCTTAGACTGTACGTATCCACACTACCACACCAAAGCTCCAACCCACCAAAAGGATAACCTTTAATAATTTCAAGAAAATCTTTTCTGATGTGGAAGATCAATCAAAACTGCAACCACAGAGCATACTTAGAATTTTCAAGAAATAAACAAAACAACCGAAAAGGCTTTAATACCACTTGTTGAGAATTTTGGTCCTCCCAAACACACCCCTTTTAGAAATAGGAAAGACAAATATAAAAAAAAAATAGAGAAAAACACAACACAAGGATTTACGTAGAAAACTCTCAAAATAGGAGAAAAATCACCAGGCCTAGAGAAAAATACACTATATGAAAAATTATTACAATCACACAATTTTTTCTCCTCACCCCAAAGACACCCACTAAGCTTCCCCACTAGTTACACTTTAACTTTCACCTCTTCAAGAGTAATTTTACTAAAGTCAAAAGTTACTAGTTAAGCTATTGACTGGTGCACTTAACTAAAGAAACTTAACCTTCCTTAAATAGACTTGGTTCTTGCCCCCCCTTCCCACTCCCAACCGATTTGGGATTGGGCAAGGAGCAAAAACCCAGCACTTCTTCCCCAACTAACTGCTTATCCGCTTATGATTATGTTCTTGAGTTTAAAAATTGTAAATTTCTTAAGAATTTGCTTACATGGGTTGTCGATATCTTTCAGTTTCCCCCTTTTCTTCTTCTTTTACTCTTCTTTTCAAAGTTTTATGGGTCTAATAAAATGTGACTTTTGCCACTTTTGTTAGTCTTTTATGGTTTTTTTTTTTTTTTTGTTGCTCTTGAGCGTGCCCGAATCCATCTTCATTCTTCTTTTTCTCTGAGTTGAATGCTGAAAAAATCTATGCAAAATAAAATTTATTCAGCAATTATCGCATTTCCTGATTATTGTTTCTTCAATTTTTGATTAGGTTGTACTGTCGCACTATACACAAAACCATGGTGGTGGAAAGGCTTTTGTTTATAAACTTAGGGACTATGATGCAGTTCTTAGATGTTTAAAGAACTATAAGGGTATGGGCATTGAAATTGAAGAGATGCCTTGGGGGACACTTAATGTTGTTGAGACACTTTCGATTCCTTCACGGAAGGGCGATGGATACCATGCAGGCCAGAACACTTGTCGGATGAGAAGGTCGATGAATTAATTTGGAAGCTTTCAAGAACATTGCTGGATGCGCTGCTGCCTTTCCAACTTGAAGGTGTTAGTTTGCGTTACGAAGGGGTACTCGGTGTCTCATTGCAGATGAAATGGGGCTTGGAAAAACACTTCAGGCAATGATCAAAGTAATATAAACTCTTGATGAAGGATTTCTGTACAGTCTTTGTAGTGGCATGTTTTTGTATTTTCCAGTGAGTGAATGACATCACCTTGATGTAGGATTTCATATTTTCATTACATGATGCTCTGAAGTGGTTAGGGAGGTTATAACTTGGTTCTATATTGTATTAAATATAAATAATTTAAAAAGACATTGAAGTAGGTAACTATTCAATGATTAAGTCTCCATTTCCAAGCATATTTCAATTGCTAAGTATTGATGTTAATATTGCAACATGGTAAAAGAACTTCTTATGGAAGTCATGGATTTGATGTCATTTGTACATTTCTGAAGTTTACTTAGTGAGGTAATTACCTTATGCTACGTGATTAGGTGGCCCAAGTGGGTGTGAAAAGAAAAATAAGCTCTTGGTTCCTTTTTTTTGTTTTTTTTGGGGTAAGTATCTTGGTTCTTGTTACTATGCAGTAATATTTACATTAGTGACTGTTTGTACATGAGGTGCCAAAAGTGCTTTATATAATCGGCCCATCAGTTGAGGAACTGTGTAAGTTACAGCACAGTTGGTCTCCAAATTGCAGAATATGGAGTATATTGAACCCTTTATGTACATTGTGTATACTATACTTCTGATATCTACAACCACAGGTTTTCTTTCTTTGTTATGGGGCTTATAAACTAGTTGAAGGAGTTGACGTCCGCACTGGATGTTTTCTGTTAGCTGAATATTCAATTTGCAATGTAAATTGCCTATAGGAAAATCTAGTTCATGTTGCTACATTTACATAATCTTGTGTCAGATTGTCTGGTCTTCTGACTTTGATTGTCATATGATTCACATTTCTTCAAATTTGTTGCTTAACTTCCCTTTAAATGCTACTAATTTGTTTGCTTGGGCTGTTTTCCAGACAATCACAATCTCATGCTGTTTCACGAGCAAAGGTCCTATGCTTCCCAGCTATTTTGCGGTTTTCATGGGCAGAAGAATCGGAGTGATGGCTTCCTTTTTGCTTGCCTGCTGATATCTGTCTTGGTGCTGCTTTGAAAATCTTTGTTCATCACTTTTGTTTGTTGGGTGGGCTTTTGGGGATTGACATTGAGAAGCCTATTGAGCAGTCACTGATAGCTATTTATAAGTTCTCCAAATGCATAAAATGAATCTTCTTGATGGGTGGCTTTTCAACATGTAGCTTGATGAGTGAGAACAGTCAAAGCATTTGTCTTCAATGAAACCTAATCATGAGGTATCTTTTTTCTCTTTTCTTCCCCATGACCTCCCCTTTTTTGGGGGTGGGTGGAATGTTTTTCAGATTGCTAAGAAGTGAGATATTGACATTATATGATGCAAATGTATTCAATTGATAAAGGGTAGCTTTGATGGTTATGCTTTAATTGATTGCTTAATTTTGTTTGTCCTTTATTTGCTAATTGGTCTTCTCTTTGCTGCTTTGACACACATACAATCTAAAATGTCCTAAACCCTTTACTTGTCAACTGTTTAACTCGTTTGGAAAAATGAATCATATGGTATTGTTGGTCTTTCCCAAAGGAGCTTGCAATGGGACCTCCCTACAGATATGTCATTGTGTGTGTGATTTTGATCATCCTTTTCCATCTGGAAAAAAGTATTGAATGTGCTTTATCTTATTTTCACATCAAATGTTTATCATGGAAATGTATTGGTATACAATATGTATCTTAACCAAGAAGATAACATTGTAAACAAAAACTGTTTGTGTTATTTGTCTTTTGTATCTTCTCTTTGTAAATCGTGTTGAAATCTGTGACCTTTTATGACATCATTTGAGACTTGACAAGCTTGTCCATGACCCAACTGAGGGCAATGCATGGCATGCGGACCACATAGTACCTGTCTATCAAGGGGGAGGTGTGTTACAAGTATTTTTTTGCATTTTTTTTTTTTTTTTTTGTGGTTCTTTTGCTATGCAAAATCATATTACGCCTTTCAATTCAATGTTGAAGGAGTTGATCTTCTTACTAGTTGCGCTGCCTCTTGACAGAAGTTTCTCTTTGCGCCTGAAACTGAAATTCTGCTTGTTTACTGCCCTTAATTTATAGCTGATCACATGATGATAACCTAGTTTTCCAATCTAGAAATGACTACTAGTGTTATTGTTATTGCCTATTGGTGTGCCTTGTGACAACTGTTTGCTTCAGAAACAAAATTCCTCCTCTGTTTAGTTACCTTATCGTAGAAACTTTTCTTAAGTTTTGGAATGAGTGAAATACTTAAGCTTTGAATTTCATATCTATCTAAGCAAAATCGAGTACCTTCAGATTTCAGATTATTTTCATTTCTAAATTTTTTGCAGGCAAATGCAGGCTAGAGATCAACGACCCTTTGTGTGGCTTGTCATGTTGATGTTATTGCTGCCCAATGTGCTGAACGACATTCAGCAAGGGTTAAGGCCAGAAAACAACTTAAAGTCATTATGAATGGCCTCAGAAATATTCAGAAAACTGAACAAACAGATTCTAATATGAAGGTATTTCGTTCAAATAGAATTTACTGGCTGCTAATTAGTCAGATAAATTACTTCAATTTGTTGCATAAGTCATTAATAATGGTTGGCAATTCAAGATTGTTAGTTGATGTGCTTTTGGTGAAACCACTGGCACAAGTCAATTATATATCACGCTATGGCATCAGGTAAAAATGATGGATCAACGTTAGCATGATGTTACCATGGAACCTGAGCTGGTACGCTGTCTTGCATTCTGCAAGATAGTTTCAGTTGAAGCGGTTTTGCGGGCAAAGTTTATCCATCTTTCAATTAGTGCCTCTTTTTATTTATTTGTATTCTTACAGCTCCCTTAAATTGACTTATCTACCCATCAGAGCACTGTGTCTAGACATGTCCTTTATCATAACCATTTCTTGGAGTTCCTCTATCATATCAGTTTATTTTCCAAGCGAAGATACATACTCTTTAAGTCTCTTGGAATGTTGGAATTGGGTTAATTATAGTGTCTTTTGCACCAACTAATTTCAGGAAGATGGTCATCTGGAAATTCAGAACACAATTGAGGAGGAGCTTTTGGTCAAGGTTCCTGGGAGTGCATATTCTGGAGCAAGAAATGGTGCTTCTGGAAATGGAAAGCATGAAAACTTTCCCAACACTTCAGAATCTAGCTAACCCTACCAGTGATGAAGCACCTTAAGCAGTCTCTACATCATCTTTTGCTCCATGGCCTCCCCAATTCCTGTTTTGCACTACGAAGTTCTTAAAGCACTCCGAAAGAAAAGTAGCACTTGTAAACCAATCATTTGGTGCCTTGGAGGTTACACAATTAGAGGAGTTTTGAAAGTACAGAAAAGGTTATGGTATACTGCATGTGTAGCTGCCTTTTTGGAGAATGTATTGATAGCTTGATGGATCAGGAAGTGCTTTCAGTTTAAGAAGGCAGTGTCGGTAACAAGCGTTATATAATTTATGCAAGATTCGAATATTAATTACCATGTCTCTCTCTCTCTCTCTCTCTCTCTCTCTCTCTATAATTTATGCAAGATTCGAATATTAATTACCATGTCTCTCTCTCTCTCTCTCTCTCTCTCTCTCTCTCTCTCTCTCTCTCTCTTAGGGGGAGGGTCATTTAGGGCAATTGCTAGTTTGCTACTTTAACCACTCTTGTTCGGGATTGAAGAATTTAGTTGTGTTTACCATGGAAGTTGCAACATATTTTTTATTTCCTAGCAACATTTAAAAGCTTCTCATCTGATGACTTGTGCCATATTGTTGAAGTTGTTCTCCTGAATTGGAACTGTGAAAGCTAGGGTGCTGAATTTTAGCAAGAGCAAAACCAGATACGGAAGGTAAGAAACTTCATGTCTTGGATCTGTTATGTTTCATTTGAAATAACAGTGACTCGAATACCCAAAGATCTGAGATCAAATTGCAATGTTGCTTGGCCTGTTATTAGCTACGGAATGGAGCAGTTTCTTGACTCCGCAGCAATGGAAAATGGATTGAAGCATTGCTGTAGAATTGAAAAATGATTAATTATACTTTACACTAAATCCTACTTCAAGACCTTCACTTTCAATTGTTATAATTAAACACTTACACTTCTACATTGTTGTAATGTTAATTTTATGTTAACTTCAATTTAAAAAATAGACCAAAAATTTGTTTATGGCAAGTACTTTGCCTTTTTCAAAAGACAAATATGTAAAATTATAATTTTTTTTTTATAATTAATAACAAATTTTTTTCAAATCACTTCAAAATCATTAATGTAATTAATTTTGTTATGTATACATTATAATTAAATTTCATGCAAAAACTCTCAATTCAACTCACATGCAATGTTTGTGAGACTTTGAAATGAAAAATAATTATATTTTACATAATTGTCCTTTGAAAACAGCCATGTGATTATCATATGCAAATTTTCTTAAAAAGTTGATATTACAATAAATTAAAAGTGCAAAGATTTAATTATTATAATTAAAAATAAAAATCTTAAAGTGAGATTTAGTAAAAAGTACAAGGTACAAAATGTAATTAACATAAAAATATGGTTGCTGTGAAACGTTCCAAGAAAAATGACTCATTCCCATGCCTCGAGAAGGGAAGAGAAAAATAATTTGCATATGATTTTGTACAAAATTTGCATTCAATTTTGTACAAAATTCGCATGCTAGGACACATGGAAGGAGCACTGACCCGTGGTGAAATCTCATTAGTCCAAGTGTCACCTCCGAGGCTGATGTAGAACCAAGGCCCACGGATGATATGATGTGGCACCAACATGGCATGCCACATGGCATTGGACCCATGATCCTACACGCTTCCTCATATCCCCCCAAAAATATTCCAACTTATGCTACATTGAGTTCAATACATTATCACAAATGAATAATTACATGGTTCCAAGCTTGAAGAGTATTTTCCTTTCTTTTAATTTATTTATTTTATACCTAAAAGCACCATTTAAGATTTAGCTTATCAGCTTCCAAAAACTGAACCAAGCCTGGCACCTCTGATTCTAGTAGACAATCTGCCGAACAATCTGCTGTAGTCGATTAAATAATGGAGACCAGAACCACCCCTCATCATGTGCCCAAAAGCCGATAATATCGCAGAAACTCGACTGATAATAGTTTTATTTTCACTCATATTCGTACTCATTACTCAAAACTGGTGATTTCTGCTACAAAAAACTGCTCTGCTCTGTCAATAAAACTCCCAGAAAATCTGGAGTGCAACATCAAAGTAGCCGAAGCTTCTGAAGCTGACTGGTTTTGCTTCAGAGACATTTCTTCACAGGGTTTGAATGCTTTGCTATCTTTCTGGTTTCGCATCTTGCTAGTTCTGGCGCTGTTCCCCGAAGCACCACCTTTTCGAGTGCTTCTCAGATTGTAACGGCTGGATCTGAGGGGCATGTCGCCTTGAACTTGATGTTTTCTAGATTCAGGGCCCAACTGATTAGACTCACTAGGCAAACCATTTCGGCATGATCTTAGCAAGGAAAGAAGCATATCGGTACTGAGTTCTAGCTGAACCACACCCTTGTTCTGCTCACAACAGAAGCAGGCTGCAACCAGTGTGCCAGCCAAGATTGGCATCAACTCTGGATCACTGAAGAACACGAATGGCAGATCGCATACCTGCTCTTCCACTTCAACATTTAGATTTTCTGAATAATTTGATCAAGAGATGAAACAAGTTTTATGAAAGACCCACTAACCTTATGAAGAATCGTAGGGCTCTTTCCCCATCGAAGGACAGCTTGATTTTCACGGTGGAACAAGGAAAAATAACCAAGCAACAATAAAGATTCCAGCAGAAGTAAACCAACCTGAGAGACATCACGCAGATAGCAAACAAGCATTTAGTAAGGCTTGCCATCAATTCTTCCCATCCTCAGTAAAGCTCAATTTTATTTACAACCATGAATAATGCAACTAAGGGCCAGAAAATATTGTACAAACCTCAAGAATGCGTCATCCAAACCTTTGTGAATATTATGGAACAAATTTCAAAATTAATTGGACACAAAAATTGATACATGAGAAACATACAAATAAACTTAATCAGAAGGTTTATAAAGTTGTTGAAATTTTTAAACAAGAAGAAAAACTGCAATCAATTAACAAGATAGATGGCAATAAGAACAGTCCTAACCCAAAACTGACCGCACGCAGAACCAGACAAGGAGAATAAATCAAGAAGCAATCCTTTGAATGGGTTTGTTCACATATACAACGGATAGAAGTGGGGTAACCGGTGCATAGAGGAAAAGAAAATATCAAAAAAAAAAAAAAAAAAAAAAGAAAAAAAGAGAAAAAGATAAAAGAAGGCAGGTCAGAAGCCCAGATCAACAGTCAGAGACTTCGCAGGGAACTTTAAAGCTTTCAATCCTAAAGCATGCACACAAATGTAACAAAACTCAATAATGGAGATGTCCAATGAATCTACTATAATCTGCACATCAGAAGCAATGATCCCCAAAGCCAAGCAATAAAATGAGCCAAGCATTCAAAGTCCATGCAAATTGCCACATCTTTTATCCAACAATGCTCCTACTATTTCCGATCCTATAATTTGTACAGCGAGTCAAATTTACCTCTCGGGCTCTTCTTGAAATCTTGACATACTGTAGGGGAGGACTAAAACAAAGCCAATAACATGACCTTAGCACGTCAATTTAATAGCCTGAACTAAGGATGGATTCCTGATTGCCTCTTCAGATGGATTGTCATGACTTTACTTAGAACCGAAAAAGAAGCCAGAATAATTCAAGAAAGGAAATTATGCATGCCATTAGGGTTCATCAGATGCTTTTGGCAACTAATAGAAGGCATTCTTCACTACTTGGTGATCTAGAATTGGGAGAACAGAGGAAAGGTAAGTGGTGATTCTCTGCATTTCCCTATATGTGCATATACATAAGTTTGAATAAATACAAATCCATCTATATCTATATCTATATCTATCTCTATAACTATCTATATACAATATAAAAACGAGACTGCTATCTCTGTGGTTACGACAAGTAGCTCATTTTGAGTGACTCTAAAGTTTTGTTTAAAAAATAAAAAAGGAAAAATAATTGTTTAGTTGCCGCTTTAGTTAGTGCATTTATCTATTTTCTTGGACTATGACTCACTGTACTTATTTACTTCATATATCTAGGGTGTTTGTCTAGATAAAAGAGTATGATACACTCTATGTTGTATTTATAAAATTCAAATGAAAAGAAGCTTCATTATCTCCATACTTTACAATTATCTCATTAGGTTAATAATTCGTCTTTAAGACACATGGCTCACTGTGGGTTTTTCATTTTCAATATATGTTGTAATTGTTATATATATACATATATTTGTGGCTGATTGCTTTATTCTTGGTTTATTTATTTATCCATGTTACTACATTGTGTTGATGTGTTTCTGTCTACATTTATGTTAGTACATGTATTTTAGGCTCATGTACATATATTGATTAGTACATGAACATAAGATTTATTGTATTTGTGTTTATTCATGTATATTAATAAAGTCACTTGACTTTCTTTTTTTTTTTTAATAAGTAGTTGACCATCTTTTTAATTTCCTTAAACACATGCATATAGTTAACTGCCTTTTTAATTTCCTTAAATACATGCATTCCTTATACTTATATTAATGTTTAATATATTTTATTTTCTTCAAAACTATACATTTGCATTTACTATGAATTCCAAAAGTCAGTTGACTCTCTTCTTAGTTTCTTCAACTATTATCTTAAATACATGCATTCTTGCATTTAAAATATTATTTCATTCATGGAATATTAAAAAAATGGTTAAAATTCATGTCATTGTTCATTGTATCTGCTAAATCTAGATAAAATGTTTCAATTATTGATTTAAGTGATTGTGACATGTGGCATACTTTGTTTTTGATTCTTTTCACTTTTTGTTTTTTAATCTATTTGGATTGTCATCCCTATGTGATTTAATAAGTAATTGTGAAATACATATTTTTTAAACAATTTATAATTTATTTTTAGATGAAATGCATCCAATTTAGTAAGAATTCTTAAACCCGGTTTTCGAAATTATTCAAGTTATAAAAGAAATGTGATAAGGAGGACAATCCAAAGAAATGTGATAATAAGTGATTAAGGAAAACAAATACATTTTTAAATCCTTAAAATTTAACGAGAATTTTGAGAGAGTTAAGTATCTTCTTAGTTTCTTCAACTATCGACTTAAATACATGCTTTTTTATTATATAATAATTATTCATACATATATTTTTTGTAAAAGTTGGGTTTTTTACTTATGCCACTATCTACTACATTCATCAAATTCATATAATATGCATCTTCACAATCAATTTAAGTCCTTCTACTAAATACATGTATTATTGATCATTATATTGCTTTGTTAGTAAATGTCATAAATATAATAATTAAGTCATTCTTCTAATTGAAATCAACATTAGCTAGCCTTCTCCATTATTTTATCTATGCAAACAACTGAGTTTCATTTCCTTGAATCACTCTATTCATTTCACATTTTACTTAATTAAATTAGAAAAATTAGAAAATGTAACTAAAAATATATTGATAATAACGTAGAAAAAAAAATCCCGTGCATCGTACAAGCATAAAACTAGTTCATATATATAGTGAGAAACTAGTCAAGTCTCAATGCAGCCTTGACTGACAATTGACATCCGACACAGGCACAAATAATCCGAACAAGTAAAAGCAATATAATAGGAGCTCCTCCATTAAAGGACTAACAAAATAAGGACTGCAAGTCATTTGATAAAAACTCAGGCCTTTCTGAATTATATTCTACTTTTCAAATTGATATTTGGATTCAGAGCATGTTGATGAGGTTTGGGCAACAAGTATATTATTTGGGATATGCTCTACGTTTCAATGGTTAACATTCGTAAAGGTAATTCCCAATTTTAAGGAGTATTTGTAAGTTTGAGAATCAAAAAAGTTACTCATAAGTGAAGTCTTAGCAAAGTTACTGACTTAGAGGCACTATACTTCTCTCATGACCAAGGAACAAAATTTCCATTTGTTTCCATCGAAACGGCCGAAATGTTTCCATTTCCTAAAGGACCAAAACGAAACACTAGTGGAATAACGAAACATTATTGTTACAATTAAAACACACTAAAACATAGAAAAATGCACCAAAACACAGTGCTATATACCTAAACAATAAGTTGTATTATCCCAAATTTAAAATTTTTATAAAAGATGTACAATTTCTATACAAAAGATTGTATTTTACTATTTTAATATTTGTCACTTTTGAAATGTTTCCGAAACATTTCCGAAATGTTTCCGAAACGTTTCTGTTTCCGAGCCAACCGAAACGATCCCTCGAAACGAAATTTTGATCCTTGCTCATGACTTACTACTCACACCAATTGGCAGTAAACTAGTAGAGGTTCTAGTGTTTTCCTGGTATCTAATACTTTGGTTTCAATTGGTGGTTGAGATTACAAACCTCTATTTTGGGACTATACTACTGGTCTCTCATGTCCCTCTTCTTTTTAATGCTTTTCCTTTTCTTTGACTAATGTACACTCCCATAGAAACACTGTTTCTCTGTTTTAAGTTAACCCTCGCTTTAAAACATTCTAAGAACACATGTTGACTGCTATTTTCTTGTACTTAATGCAGTTCAAAGCAGACCGTAAACCCTCGTATTCTTTATCCAGGGGCTAGATTCTGAATATCTTGCATTTTACACAACTGGGGGCTCTTATCTCATCTTAAACAAGAAAAATGCAACTTCATAGCAGAAAGGGCTTCTGCAAATTCTTTCCTATTACAAAAACAATGGAGCCTTCACCAGAATTTAATGCTGCAAGTTCAAAAATGTTATAAGTATGTTGACAATTGATAAACCTTCATTTTCTCCAATATTAATACAAACCAGAATATTAATTTCTCATTTATTGTTAGTCGTGCCAGTATATGTGCTGCAGCAATCTATGTGCTGATGTATATCTTCCATTTTAAGGAACTGTTGCTCATGCAGCAATTTGCCAGGTCTCGTTACGTGTGCAAATGTGTGTGTTCATGTTTCATGTCAACGTTTAAAACACAATGGCATTTAGAATCACCTGATCAGAAGCTACTCTCCACTTGCTTGTGCAATGGGAAAGAAGAAAACTCATCAAGTGGAAGAATTCCATTTTCAGGTCTGGCCTGGCCTGTGGCAAAGATTAAAAAGGGAAGGAAAATTTAAGTAAATAAATCCACTAGGCACTAAACACACAGAACACAAGTCCAGAGGATTTGAAAGCCGGAAGATACAAAATGAAGCTAAGTTCAGGGAGCTAGTCCCAATCTATGATTTAACTGAATACTTAAACATTGACTTACTAGCATCCTTTGCATGAAAGAAATGTCTATTAGAGCCAAATTGTTCAAAACCCTCAGCACTCCAGTTGCCACTTCTTCAAAATTAGATGGAAGAACATGGGAGGCCTGAAAGAGAGTACAATTCATAGTCAATTGTTATGCTCCCAATGTTGAACCCTCTAGCGGTTATGATGCTCATTAGCTTGAGACTAGTAATGTACATGTTCTTGATCTAGCTAGCCAGCAACAATAAGATACAGATTGAAGGACAAAGGTTTTACAAAAAATCAAATCTAACATCAGCATAAGAACAAACATAAATATTAGTTTGACCATTAACATAATATAGCAATGCTATGAGAGTGTTATTCGGATACATAGGAGGAAAACTTTTAGACTTGTGCTTATTGCATCGGAGTCTGTGTTGCATGTACAAGGGTTCACCAATTCATGCCTTTAACAATATTTTTATCCTAAGAACCACGGACACGGGTATGGATACAGACACAGAAATGGACAAAAAATGAGGACACGAATACAAGGGACAAGGCAAAAAAATATTTTTATATATTTTTTTGTTATGTATATGAACGTAAAATTCATAAATCAACAAAAATAAGATGAAAATAACTAAATAAGGTCACAATTATAATATAACAACTAACAAGCTAAAGATTTGAAGAATTGAATTTGGGTGTTTTATGTTTTAGTGTTTTACAGTATTGAAATTTATAAATTCAACTCCATTTAATCCTTTTAATAATAACATTCCAACCTCACCATGTCCCAAACACTAGTGGACACACGTGTTCACGATGTGTCCGAGAAGTGTCCACTAAAAAAAAAAATCAACAAAAATATTGGACGCACCAATTGGCGTGTCCGACACGTGTCTTTGGCGTGTCCGAGGAGTACATATGTCCGTCATGTGTTTGACACGGATATAGCACCCTAAACGGTGTGTCCGTGCTTCCTAGTTTTTACACATCAAAAGAAAAGAATATTAAAATAACAACAACAATGGAAATAACTATTCTCAATGTCTTGTACCAACAATAATGCGAACCACAACCTATTTTTTCCATAACCCATAGAAATAATGAATCTCAATGTCTTGTACCAACCAGTCCCATTAGCAACACATGCAATCCCACCATCATATTCGTTCATAATCAAGTCAACAAAAAATTTCCTTCTAGTAAATCTTTGTCTTCTTTCTTTTGAGTTTTGATAGGCTACCAACATCCTAGTTGGTCTCCATCTTGCTAACAAATCTGTCAACTAGGTTAACTCAGATAATCACAGTCCTCCCATTACCAGTCCAAAACAACTGAGTATGTGGTAGAAATAGTGCATTTAGCCAGAATGGACATAGTCCATATTAAGCAGACTTAAAAAAATGATGCATCACAGCCAACTTGAAAAATACTTTCGTGTCAAATCTATAAAGGAGGACAAACAAAAGAGAGAAGAAAAAAATGTTAGATTACTGTTCACAGGATAATATTAGCTAGCTGACTTCCCTTCCTCTCCCCCTATAACAAAAAGAAAAAGCACAAGGTTTCAGATGAAAAGTGGTATTGTCCCCCCAACTTGACAAATTACTCATATGTATGTATATATTTTGGAAACAATTATATATGAAAAAGACGCCAAAGGCAGTGCCACATGTAGACACTACACGTATATCAGAACTATACAAAGAGAAACAACTCTAACTAAAACGCCTCACCAAAACAGAGGTCTCCTATAAAAGATCCACCATAAAACACAGAGAATCACAAAGCTCTTCTTTTACCAAAAATGGAAACAACGGGTACAGATAACTTAAGCCAATGTATTGCCCTCACAATCAAGGTGACTGCATCAACCATGCTCACAGGAGCAACTCAAGTTTGTGAAGAGAATTTGACCAACAAGAGTCAGAAAAAATACAAAGATTGAAGGAAGTAAAGAATCGGGGAATCTCAGAGCAGTCAACAGCTGAACTTGGAAGGAGTCTTATGCAGTAAAATTATAACCATTAACCTCATACTGATATATTTGCAATTGACAGCACTTACCTGTTCAGAAGACAATCTGTTGTTTGCCTGCAATAGCACAGCTGTCAACAGGGAAGGAAGACAGACCAAGCCAGTTTCAGATATTGCAGAAAGAAGAAATGTCACTGGTGGTTTCAAGCCCAATTTGTTTTCATTCTTTTGTTCCCCACCATCATCCAAAGGACTCTTCTCATCCTTCTGAGGGACAGAAGACTTTGCAGTATTATCTACCAGAATACGCTGGGACTCATCTGGAATATCTGAAACATCCATCTCAGTGTTAAAGACCTCAAGTTTATCAGAGTCCTTTTCATCCAATACTGATTCATAGCTTCTTTTTGTCGAATGTGATTCATCCAATGGCCTGTCTTCCGGTACATCTGGCAAAGGTACAGCTATGCAACCTTTTAGTGGAGATAGTGGTTTAATATCTCCACTGGAGTTAGTTACAGAGAAATATCCAAAATCAGCAGCCTCTGCAAGCTTAGCCCTTGAAATTTCATTTTCGGGAACTGTTTCAATTGGAAAAGATTCCCAATCAATGGAAGAAATTGTTCTGGATCTGGATGTTAGAACTGCCAACAGATTAATACTCAAGAGAATAGATGAAGGAAATGGTGAGCCTTCCACCTGTGGCCTGTCATAAAGTGCAAAAAGATCTCGCAACCTATGAATAACTTGATATGCAAGCACAAGCTCCTGTAAACCATCCTGCATTTGCAGTTGCTGCTCATCAGAGTTCACATGACCAATAATTGTTGCAACAGTCCACAAAAAGCCATCCAGTACTTCAGAGATTGACTCCAAATTTTCAACAGATGTTTTGCTTGACAGCAAGTTGGAGCTACCAGGGACACTTGATGATGCTGCAATCTTGATATAGTTCTCAAGAGCTGCTGCCAGCATGGGGATAATTGGAGGCAGGAGATTTTGTGCAAGAAAATAACTCCTGTTTGCAGGCACTGTTAGTACTACCCTTAGAAGTCTTAAAAGGTATATTGTCACCTGACAGGCTTCAGGTTTAGATGTGTGAGAAGCTGGCAGGGCAGAAGCAATAAAATCAAGGAGACCAGCTTGGCGAGCAGCCTGCAGCTCAGGGTCCTTTCCCTCCAAAAACTAATCCACAAATCAAATGTCAAAAGCTATTAGTTAGAGAAATCACAAGTTTTCCCACAGACAATAAAATGTAAAAGGAAAAGCAAAAGTAAAGAGTTGGCAACCTCTATCCATTCCAAGGTTTGGTTTCATCACCATTACTAGTAATATTACTAGATGCATCTATCATTACTATTAAAAATGATTTACTCAAAAATCAAAAATCAAAATGAATGTGCATAACGACTACCTTAATCATCTCAGCAGTTATTAGTCCAATACTTGCAGCCCCTTCTCTCCTTGCTTGCCGAAGTCTTTGAAGTTCCTGAAGCCACCTTCCAATTTTTGCCCTTGCAGTTCCCACTGCAGTTCTATATCCAATACCGGCATTTTCAACACCGACAGCAGGCTCAGCAAATTCATATTTCAGTGCCATAAGCCTTTGACGAATTCTTTTAATCCGTCGCTTTAATGAGTGTTGCAATGTGGCATTGCCAGTTTGAAGAATAGAATCTCCTGAACCTGTGACATTATTTGCCTGATACTCTTCACCACTGCCGCCTGGTGTAGATCTCCCCTGGCCCTCCTTGTTCAACGAACGTCGCAGTAAAGGTGAAGATTGATCCCTGAAATCCATTGAAGCTCTCTCCCGTATTTGTTCTAAGTAATACTTGCGACGCTGTTCACTTTCACTAAGTCGTTCAGCTAATTTTTGGGCCAGAAGTTCAGCTTCCTCCTGTTGGGCTTTGGCTCTAACCTCCTTTCTCCGGAGCTGTTCTATAGCCTTTGCCTCCCTTGCTGCACTTGATGCTTTTCGTTCTTCTTCCCTTCTTACTTGAGCCTCTTCCTTTTTCTTCTGTGTCTCGGCAAGACGCTGCAACTTCTCAGCTTCAATGAGCTTCTTGCGCTCCAAAACAGCTTCTTCTCTTGCCATATCCTCCTTCTGTTTAGTTTTCATTACTTGAAGTTTCTCAGCTCTCCTCAATTCTGAATCATGAAGTTTCTGGCGCAATATAAGTTTTTTGTTCTCTTCATTTAGTGAAGTAATAAAACGAACCTCGTTAACCTTACTACTTTCATCACCAGCCCTTTTTGCAACCTGGGCTAGAAAAGCTTCATGACGAGTTTCACCACGTTGGTGGCGGGCATACATTCCCTCTCGCAACTTTATGCTGCGAACAGATTGCCATTCATTAACACGGCTCAATTTCTCTGAGTTACGCTGAAGCTTTTGAACTCTTTCATTCTCTAACTCGTTTCTAATCCTCATAGCCCGTGCATGTTTTTCTTCTGCTTCTTTTTTCAAATCTAATGCAGTTTTCTTTTTCTTCTCAGGAGACATTAGTTTATCATGCAAAATTCGTGCACGCTCGGCACTTTTCCTGCTCATTCCTGGTGAATGTGAAAAACGGGAAGAAACGCGGAATGGAGATGCAAGTATATCCTCCCAGTTCCTTTTCTCTTTCCAAGCATCCATGGATTTCCAAGGTCCATTTCTCTTTTCCTTATCCCTCTCACAAAGAGGAGTTTGCTTCTTAACGTGATCCACAGGTTTGTGATTTTTCTCAACAATAGTTTCTATCAGCATTTTATCTTTCTTAGAAAGCAGCTTCTCCATTTCAGAAGTAGATCCGACCTGTTCCCTTTTGCCTTTTCCAAGGACAGAAGCAGATGAGCTCTCCCGATAAGGTAGCTTAGAAACACTGAAGCCAGAAGCAGATGGGTCCTGTAATGGAAGATTGCCATTTTGTGTCGAGTTTACTCTGCAGGACCTGCTTGAGTCAGTATTCCTCTTCTCTCCACTCAAGCTTCCTTGAGTGACATCTGAAACTCCACTCTGCTTCCTTAACTTCAAGACTGCTTCTTGAGAATTGGGCGTTACATAACTTCTCCCAGCATATTTCCCTGGAATACCACTGGTCATATGATGGCAACTAGGATGATCAAACCCCAGTTCTTCAGCATCACTAGCTGCACGCATGTTAGCTCTTTCTTGTTGTATTTTTCTAAAAGCCTCAAGAGATGAAGATAGTATTTCCGCCCTGTGAGGTGAAGTTGTCATTCGCCGAACCTGCACCCAGGATGCACAAGTAAGACAAACTTTTGATTGGTGATATAATACGTATTTAAAAAAATGAAGCCAAAGCAAGATTCTTTTATTCCACAAGGCAGCATACAGAAAATCATTCTTTCATCCTCATATTCTAACCTGTCATTTCACTCAAATAAGTGGACAAATAAAGGACTGAATACATTCAAGAATCACAATGAATGAATAGCGTTCTCTTCATTCGAAGATTAATGGATAGCTAAATGAATATCATTCTTTTAATTCAAAGACTATTGGATAGCTACTATGTCTTGAACTGATGGACACATACACATGACTTGTGTCCCCTAACAGAGTCACAGCAAGGCAACCTTAGGTATGCATCATACCACCACTCCAGTCTATACATTTTTAAAGATTTTCTATAGAAGAATTTAGTGATGATTTTGCCAATGAAACATGACAATAGAGTTTCATACTTTACTGCAAACCTAAAACTAGATTTCTTTGCAAAAGGTTTCAATGCAGAAGAATAGATTGACTCAGAAACTAACACAGAAAAACATGGGAGCTAAATTCCCGATCAGTCACACTTACTCGGAAAATATTGATTATTGGATTAGAGATGCTATTTAGGATACTTGAAGGTGCCACGCGTGATGCACCTGGTGCACATGCATGTATGTGATATCTTGAGGGGATAAAGAAGAGAGAGGAATGAAGACATGGGACTGTAGGGTAGTTGACGGGAGTGGTGATATATCCAAAATCGCTTGAAATTACTACAAAAACCTTTTTTCTTTTTTATTCCAAAGAAACATTAAAGTAAAACATGGAATAATAAAAGATTGGTCTTATAACTCTCCCAGTAGGAGGGGCACTTTGCTTTTTATAATAATACAGAAATGGTTTTGTACAAAAACTATTGCAAAAAAATAAAAAAAAGAAGGAAATTAATTTCCATCGTCATGCAAAAGGCCATATTATCTTAATGATTTTAATGTTATTATAATCGACAAAAGATTAAAATAGTTTCATTTTTTTCCATATTGTCCATGAACCTAAGCAGCAAAACCCTCAGAGAAACAAAGGAAGTCCAAAAGAAGGGCTTATTTTTGGTCCACTATTCCATTTTTAGGGCATCTCAAAATGATGTCCGTTTAGAAAAGCCAATGCACTTAAATCGTATGATTTTAACATATTATCCTATTAAAATAGTGGGCATGCATCACTATTGTGAATAAAGGAATAGTTTGGAAATTTATATTCCATTAGTAGGGTGCAAACACATCAAATGCTTGTCTCCTTAAAAATTTAAATTTTCCATGGTGGACAAAAATTATGTGAATAAGGGAGTATTATGACAAAGCACCCGAGGATAAGGCCTGTGTACATCCATAGTTGAGAGCTCTCAAGCTCTCACACTGTTAAAAACAGCTCTCATAGTTGAGAGCTGGTATTAACAGTATGACTTATTTCCTATCATCTTCAGAAGTAGGTAATTCATTACAGTGGTAAAGAACAGAGGCGAGCATGCTCACCTCCCATGACAGTGCATGTGGCCTGCGGTGCTCAGACTTCATGGTTATAGGCGGGCCATCAGTTAATTGAGAAGTGGACCTTCTTACTTTCTCAAATTCTTCCACTCTAGATTTCAGTTCTTTAAAATCAGATGCAGCTTCTTCAAGGACAAGAATTGCCTCTTTCATCTGCTCCAAATCACATTCTAGTTCACAAAGAAGATAAAGCTCATCTACAGCCCTATTAAGATTTTCAAAGAGAAAGCACCAAAGTCGCTGTCTAAATCTTTCCTTACTTTCACCGTCATCACCTGCATCAGTGCCACTTAAAATCTGGGCCCTTGACAAATCATCAGGGATTCTATCAGCCTGTTGATGGCCAGAGTCTTCGAAGGAGGCTGTTGCTATAGATTCTCCTGGTTTTTCAGGCCCACTCTTTTCAGGTGGAAGTGAGTCAACATCATGGGGGATTTCGTCAGTGCTTGAAACCCCATGTATGACTGGAACATCAGATATTTCTGAATCACTTGCTTTACACATAACATTAGGTGCTGGAAGTTCCACCATCATTCCATCCTGTTCCTTGGCTGCAGAACCAGACAGACAGCTAGCATCTAAGGGGTCATTACCAACTGATTTGACTTGTTCATAGAAAGTTCCCCCATGGTTTGAAACATCATCACTTGAGTTAACTATTTTTTCTTTAGTAATTTGTGCCTTCACATCTTCTGAAGATACTTCATTCACTTCTTTACAGTTCTCTTCATCCCCCAGAGATGTTATCTGACGAAGAATGTGATCTGCATCTACAGATGTTACCACCAATCTGTCCCCTTTGGGGTCAGTGGAAGAAGAAATGCATGAAACTGAAACATTAGCATCCTCAGCCTTCCTGCTGGCCAAATGATCATTTCCAATATCTCCAAACTTAATTTCAGCTCCAGCAGTGTTTTTGAGATGCACCAATGCTCCCTCATCCAAATCACCCCACTTGATTTTTTGAGAACAATCAGGCTTATCCTTTTGAGGAAGCTCTTCAACAAGTCCAGTTTTATTATCACAATTTGCAGCAGCTCTCAACAGAGGTGACTTGGGACATTCATTGTCTTGAATAACCACACATTTATCAAGGTAATGCACACTCCTCTCTTCTTCATTTGAAGCAGAAGTAGCATTTTCCGCATTGCCCTGGCTATTTACAGCAGAATCTCCCCCTGTTTTTGAATGCTGGCCGCCATGTGAAGTTCCATTCTTTACATTCGCCGAAGCCTGACTCCGCAGAACATTAGAAGTCTGTTTTCCGGAGAATCCCCCAACCCAACCTTGTAGAGAGAACTTTGAACTACTTCTATGCTTCTGAATAGGAAATACAGAATAAATAAATAAATAAATAAAACGAAGCATGCAACTGAAATTAGGATATGTGGATGCCTTCTCAGAAAGTTATCAACCTTTTTTTTTTTATAATTAAGAAAGTTATTAAGCTTTAACACAACATTCTTTCCCAGGTCATTTCCAAAAAAAAACATCAGAGCAAAGTCCCAGATAATGCTTTACATAACATAGAAGAATAACTAAAGGAAAAGTGAAGTATTTACACCCCTGCACCAATAAAGAAAACAGAAAACAAGAAGAAGAAAAAAAAAACAAACAAAAGAGGTGAAAGAACCACATAAAAATAAAAATAAAAAGAACACAAAAAGAAAAAAAGGTAGGTTGAAGGAACAAAAAGAAATTGAAAATAAGAGCAGGACACATAACAGAAAAGATGAAGTTAAACAAGACTTCTTACAAACTGAAGAACTAAAAATTGAAAGAAGGTTCTTTTAGCAACACGCAGAACAACAAAAGATAATAACTTACAGAGAAACAGATAGAATTATAAATAATGAAATTTGAAAGGAGAATTAACAACTTGTAGTTCCCATCAGCAAAATGTATATTTCTATGATGCAAGAATAAACACTTTAATATATGTCAGCATTATTGTTTCACATATAGCAACTGTAATCATCTAGTTGCACTAATATTACAATTTCCTCCCCCTAAGAAAACTTCCACTTAGACGACAATCAACAATTGATCCCCCTAATCTGCGAACATATGATTGTAAACCTAAATGTTGATTACCATGACTAACACTACCACCTACTGCTATGCAAATGCACTATTCCTATGATTATACTCTTGTAAATTTAAGTTTTGTCAGCAAAAAATAAAAAACCAAATTTCTTCTAAATCAGCCTCCAGCCAAAAAGTAACGCATTTCATATGTTGGATTTGCCTTTGTCATGTCCAAATGTGTCCAGTTATGTCCTGCATCACCATTGTCCTATTTGTTGGCTTCCATTCAGGTTCATCAATGCTAAGCAGAGTTAGTTTTCACTATCCCGAGATGAATAGAGAATAAAAATGAAGATAAAAATAGAAAGTCATCCCAACACAGATGTTATCCACAAATTGCAGTAGGATTAAATAGTGGGTCATGAAAGTTTCAAGTTTTGTCTAGCCTGAATAAGCTTGCTTTCTTAAACATTTCAGAAAAGGCAGGTGGAATAGGAATAATCTCAATCCCTCATCAACATTTTTCCATACCAAAATTGAGAAGAAACCATTAATAGCCAATAATACACAACATGAGCAGAGAAGTCCAGAATTGAGGTCTCATTTTTGCAGATTGTTAGGACAATAACTTGAAAGAGAAAGAGAAAATAGTTGCTTAAGTATCATTTCAGCTAAGGAGATCACGAAGTGAGAAAATCGGCATTCCCAACTTCCTTCCCAAAGAATTGCAAAATTTTGGAACATACTGGAAAATGTGATTTTATAGGCGTAACAGTGAAACATAAATAGGATCAATGAGAAAGTGAAACTCAAGGTAACTGGAAAGTTTTCAATAAGTGCATAAGTCAGTGCACTAGTATGAACTGACAGCTGCAAGTGAAAAGATAATGTTTAGTCTTTATGTGATATCTATCAATTCATTCTGTGTAAGAGTCAATAATTCATAAAGTAACCAACCCAGAGCAGAACACATGCAATGACCTGTTCAAGGCATATGGAAGGATTAAATTATTGAAAACCAACTGTATACATTGGCTCTGCAAAATACCAAAGTTCCAAAAAGTCATGCTACAAATGGGATTACGGGAGTTTCCAAGGAAAAGACCATTGAAATTGGCAGAGGACATGAGGAATTTCATGACCCAAATGACCATGAAATTCTAGATCCAAAAGCCCAACAATTATATCTTCCTGGGTGTTCTCTCCACAATTCAAGTTCCTTGAACAATATGCTGCAGGCCAAGAAATTAAAATTGCCTACTCATCAAAGTCAAGGCCTTCAAACAATGTGTTCAACACACTTTTTGTTGCATTGAATCGGTTGCCAGGGAATTACAGATAACAGAAGTTTCTCTCATCCTAATTCAATTCTCAAACAACATGTTCCACATACGTTTTTTGCTACTTCGAATGGAATGCCAAGACGTGCACAAAAAAAAAAAAGTTTCCCTCATTGAGATTGATTGAGAAATAATAATCCAGCCTCCTTTTGACACATACCACAAATCCCGAATAATCCAACACTTGAATGCCTCCTTAGTCAAGAACAATCTAATATTTACCCAAGAATTACAAATTTGATGTCTGTACCATTTCAAGTTGTCTCTCTCTCTCTAGGATAGTAAAGCACAAAGATTCAAACAAATAGTATGTACCAAAATTAACATTACAAGCAAATAAAAACCGGATTATGAGAATTTTAATATGGATACAAAGGGTTCAATCAGAAACAAAGGCAACATTTTTAACTTAGAACCAAGCATATCCATTCCCTCAAATATTCAAGGTTGATGTCTGATTCAGTACTAGTGCATGTACACTGGAATGATTTGATGATCTCATTTCCAGCTTCAGTTTCTCTATTTTCTGTCTCCCCAAACAAAACCAAAAAAAAAAAAGATTTAAATGGGTATCCAGGATTCTCATAATCAGACCAAGTAATGAAAACATCACATTCTGACATTGCTGAAAATGAGAATCAAGGAAAATGGCACCTTTTTAACTTGCAACCATCCAGAGCCCTGATCATCCCCTGCTTCTCCACTGCTCTCCATCAGAGACTGATCATAAACCCAGAGTTCTTCATCTCAATAAACCAGAAATTAACAAACAAGGGACCAAAAACCTCACTCCAACCATTTATCCAAAAAAAAACCTCACACCAACCAAACAAACCGAGGAAAAAAATTAAGTTTTACAACAATTCCTTTTATTATAGACAACAATTTGCTAAAAATTGATTGCAATTTTCTTATAAATACACATTCTACTACCAAATCACAAGAAAAAAGAAATGGTTCAGAGGAAAAAGGTCGGAATATCTGAATTCAAATTCCATAAACTATGGAAAATGATAGCTCAGACATTGACATAAACAAACATGTATAAGAGAACACCAGGGGAATTCTCCGAAAACTGCGAATTTGTGAACCGAGAACGTGGAATATTCATGAGATTGTCGTTGTTATGATCAAATTTTCTAGGGTTTCCGAGTGTAACGATGCCTCGGGACAACCAAGGGGGTGCGATGAGAACGTTGAAAAGAGTTTATAGGAGCTGAGGAAGATGGTGACCCGAAGGACTTCTTTTGACAGATCTCTCCTCGGTGTTCGTCAATAATGACGGATGTATCCTATTTCATGATGACCTTTACGTCCCCAGATGTGAAAATGAATTGGCATTTTCCTTTTGTTTGTCTGGACAAAATATATTGAAAAATGGTATTTTTTCAAAAAAAAAAATCTTCTAGAAAAATGTGATTATCAAATTTTATAATTAATAGTCATCATAATGAATAATTTTTCTTTAAAGTAAAAGGTTCTAATTTAACATGATTTTTTTATTGTATATCATTACCATAAATATTTTACATCCAAAAGTATTAATTTTTATAAAAAAAAATTTACGTTGAAAATAATTTAAAATTTTTGTCTCTCCTTTTTTTGGTGTTTGGTTTAAGTTTTAAAAAACTATAAAAAAAATTATCTGAAGCTAAACCCCTTGGGTTCTTGTCACGAAAGTGATAAAAAGAGAAACTTAAAGTGCATTGAAATTCTGATTTAATAGGAAGCCCAATTCACAATTTGTTATAGACTCTAGAGCGCAAGTAACTATATAAAAATGGAACACGTAAAAATTATTTTTACTCAAACGTTTTTTAACAGCAACTACAGATGCACTTGCAAATTCAAAATGAAAGCAATAGTATTGAAAATAGTCATGGTAGGAGTGTTAGGTAAAACTATAAAACGCGTAACACTACAAGTCATTAGATTTTTCAACCTAAAACCCACAAAAATGAAATATAGATTATCAAGATCACCGTCAACTGATTAAGACCCAAAAAAAAAAAAACTCATCAACATCACTACACTTGACTCAAAAAATGCTCATAAAAAATCTCTCAAAAAATTGATTGACTAAAGGCAATGACAATCTCAAAAATGAGTACAAATGGTGGAGATACAAAAGCTGTCATCAATGCTGAGCAATGACATTTGCCGTTATGTATAGCAAGATGCGAAAATATGGGAATCCAATGTCTATGTGATAAAAGGGAGAGAGTCGATACTTGAATAGTTCAATCTAAAAGATATTTTCAAGCCAATGAGATAAATATTTTAGTTGTAAAGTATTATCTGGCCTCAAAAAAAAAAAAATTTACCCCTGTTATTGTGTATGACATATATTTATATCACAGTCAAAGGAGACAACGTTGTAAATCATGATTTATTTACATATATAATTCAATTATATGGTCTCATTTAAAATGCATGCATACCCCCAAAGCTTGTTAGTTATTGAATAAAGATTTACTTATGCTCTATTTGTAATTCGAATTTTTTGTGAAAAAAAATAAGGAAAAGAGAACAAAATAAAAGAGTATTTTTATTTTTTTTTTCATATTTTCATTTTTCTTTACTTCTTCAATCGAAAGTTCGGATTCCTAACAAAGCATTAAGAAACTTTACCTTTTTTTTTTTGTTTTAAGTCTTTGTCATTCCTTCAAAGGTTTAGCCCTTTTCACATGCTACGTGTGAGTTTGGATTTTTCCAACCCTTGATAGATATGTGTGTTAGATTATATAAGATCAAAAGCAAAAGGAAAAAAAAAAAAAAACTCCATTTTTAAAATGTTGGGTACGAAACACTGGGATCACCAGCCGATGAGTGTTTCTATTATTGGGTAAAAATAAAAGCCCTTTAACCATATTTGTGTAGAGTGATTATGAGAATTGATATGTTCAGCATAATGTAATTGCGAAGTTTTCCTTGCACAAAACTAGTTGTTGAAAAAACCTACTTATCCTCATTTGCCGAACTAGTTGGTAAAGTCCATTTAAGAAAACGTGTAGGGCACCTTTGGTTCAACCATTTCCTCTCACCTTTTGAAACTTTCTTCAACAACTTGCCTACCACAGGACATGAGAGAGAGAGAGACAGAGACAGAGAATTCTTTGGCCGACAATGAGCAGACCCAACACAGGTCATGGAATTAACATAAAGTTTTGTAGGGTATTGTAAAATTGATCTTTATCAAATGACAATTAAAGGAAGAATTAGATTTCTTTTTCAATGGTCACATGGCCATGCACAAACCGGCCTGCAATCATGTCAGTTCAAGATAGGCTGGCACTGTTAAACCCTCATGCAGGGTGATGGACCCATAAAGCCATTTTTCATCTCTCCTCATCTTCTGTCAAAAAATATGAATTCTGTAGCATTATTCAATCAAGACACTGTGAAATAAAAGCTAATGAGCAAGATATATGCTTGGAAGAAAAAGGTGAATATTGTTAGTAGCTAATGAGCAAGATATATGCTTGGAAGAAAAAGGTGAATATTGTTAGTAACAAATGGTGGATCAAGAAGTCACCCCAAGCTGAAAAATAAAGAAGAAAGATAAAAGCAAGAGTGTAGGTAAACTATTTAAATTTTAGTTGTCTTTTATATTTTATTTTATGAAATAAATAAATTCTTAGGTGATTAAGAAGATTTATCCTTAATAGTTTTAGAAAAATATTTAATTATTATTTGACAATTCTAGAAGAACTAATTTTATTATATATATTTTGCTTGCTTAATATTTATTTAGTTTTATAACACGTTATTAACACGATACTCTAAGTGCTCATGAAAAATATAATTATGTTCTTCCTTATATCTGGAAGGTACTTCATTATATCAGTTAAGGTACTTTATTTTATGTGTCCTTAATATTTTAGTTAATTTATCTTTATTTTGAATTATTTACTGTTCACTCTGGCATAATTTATATTTATTGCATAGTTAATGAATAGTGATATTTCAAAATTTTGTTTGTTTATTTCTCTCAGATCTTAAATTTTTGGCCTATAATATCTATAGATCTGAAATCCTTATGTCAATACATTTTCATAAACATGTGCCTTAACTATATTTTGATGTTTAGATTGAAAGTTATAACACGGACAAAAATAATATATATATATATATATATATGTATTGCATATAATACTATGCAGCAATAGTAATTACTATTCATGAACAGTGATTTTACTATTGATAAATAATATTAACAAATAAAATTTATCCTTTGAGTCAAGATTCAGATGAGTGAGATTTGTATCAGATATTTGACTGAAGTTCTACAGTATGTCTTCTTTATATTATTTTTGTTTATCATGATTCTAAAAGTTTGTTATCTTGTGAGTGTAGTCATTCTAAAAATGTTAAATCTCACAAAACTAGAATTTACCGCTCTTAACATCTCAAATGAGAATTATTTATCCTAGGTAGTTAATGCTGAGATCCATGTGTGTGCAAAGGCTCTTGGATATACTATAAAAGAAGAAAATGACGAATTCCAGCAGGATCGTGCAAAATCAATGATTTTTCTTCGCCATCATATTCATGAAGAACTAAAAACTAAATACCTTACGGTAAAAGAGTCATTGACACTATGACAAAATTTAAAAAAGAAATATGAGCACCAGAAGACCATATTTCTCCTTAGAGCTCATTATAATTGGATGCACTTGAGGTTGTAAGATTTTAAAACTATTAGTAAGTATAATTCTGCATTATTTAAAATTAGCTCACAATTGAAATTATGTGGACAAACTATTACTGATGAATATATATTAGAAAAAACATACTCTATATTTCATGCCTCAAATGTGCTCCTGCAGCAGCAATATCGATAGTGGGGTTTTAAAAAATGTGCAGAATTGATATCATGTCTTCTTCTAGCTGAACAAAATAGTGAGTTTTTGATAAAAAATCACCAGTCTCGCTTGACCGGCTCTACACTATTTCCTAAAGTGAATGCAGTCTCATTTTATAGATGTGATCGTGAACGTGACCGCGGACGTGATTGTGGCAGAAATAATTTTCATCATCATGGGGGTTACCATGGAGGTAACAGTTATAACAGTTATAATTCTTCAAGTTCTTAAGTTAAGAATACTACACCACACCACCAACAGTGGAACAACTCTAAAACAAAATAAGAAAAGATAAAATGTTTACAGAATAAATCTCCTAAAAATTATAAAGATATTTGTTACAGATGTGGTATGAAGAGGCAATGATCACGTACCTGTCGTACGCCCAAACCATTAGTGGACCTTTACCGAACATCAACACAAGATAAAGGAAAAAATGTTAAAATAAATTTCAAAAACTTTGATGACTCAATAAAAATCATTCACCTTGATATTTTAGATTTCTTTAAAGATCATGATGGAAAAATAGATCACTTAATTGGTGATGAAAATGTCCACACCAACTAGTTTATGTTCTTATTCTTTTAAGTTTATTGTCATCGTTTGTAATATTTTTCTAAGTATGTTTCTTTTAAATGAATGTTTTCGTTTTCTTATAAATAAGCAATTTTAATATTTTGTATAGAGACTTGAAATATACTAAAATATTAATAACTTCCAAGATGAACGATGGAGATATATGTCTAGTAGACAGTGCAGCAACCCATACAATTCTTTGAAAGAAAAAATATTTTGTCAGCTTAACGTTAACTGAAAATAACGTTAAGACAATATCTAGCAGTATAAAATTAATTGAAGGTTCCGAAAGAGCCAATATATTGTTGCCAAAAGGAATAAAACTCTATATTAATGATGTTATGTATTCAACTAGAGTTATAAGGAATTTGCTCAGTTTTAAAAATATATGTAGTAATGAATATTATATAAAGACAACAAACAAAAATAATAAACAATATCTTTACATTACTTCTATTGTTTCATGCCAGAAGTATATATCAAAAAAAACTTGCTACCTTTTCTTTTGGATTATATTATACAACTATAAGAATTTTGGGATCACCTGAAGTGATACACCAGAAGTGTTTTGATCCAAAGAATTTTATACTTTGGCATGATCGTCTTGGTCATCCGGAATCAACGATGATACATCGAATAATTGAGAACTGTCGTGCACATCCGCTCAAGAACCAGAAGATTCTTTTGTCAAATGATTATATATGTCCCGCTTGTTCACAAGGGAAATTAATTATGAGACCATCCCCTTCAAAGATAATAGTGGAATCCCCAACCTTTTTACAAAGAATTCAGGGGGATATATGTGGGCCGATACACTTACCATATAAACCATTTCGTTATTTTATAATTTTAATAGATGCATCCACTCGATGGTCACATGTTTGTTTGTTTTCTACTCGTAACGTTGCATTTGTTAGGCTTCTTGCTCAAATCATCAAATTACGAGCGTAATTTTCAAATTACTCGATTAAGTCAATACGACTGGATAATGCTGGTGAGTTTACATCTAAAGTTTTTTATGATTATTCCATATCCATAGGAATTGATGTTGAACATTTTATTGCACATACACACACACAAAATGGTCTAGCCTTCAACTTATAGCTCGACCTTTACCTATGAAAACAAAAGTACATGTCTCTACTTGAGGACATGCCACATTAAATGCTGCATCATTAGTCCATGTCCAACCCATTGCTTACCACGAATATTCACCATTACAACTTATTTTTGGTCAACAACCAAATATTTCACATCTAAAGATTTTTTGGTTGTGCTATATATGTACTAATTACACCACCACAACGTACTAAGATGAGTTCCCAACGTCGACTTGGGATTTATATTAGTTTTAATTCTCCATTATTAGATATCTTGAACCTTTAACAGGGAATATATTCACTGCACATTTGGCGGATTGTTATTTTGATGAGACTTTTTTCTCAACATTAGGGGGAGATAAGACGCAACAAGAAAAATAGCATGAGATTACTTGGAATGCTTCCACGGTATCTCATCTTGATCCTCGAATAAATCAATGTGAATTAAAAGTTCATAGGATTATTTATTTACAGACGATTGCAAATCAATTACCTGATGTGATTACCGACACAAAGAAGTTAACAAAATCATATATACTAGTTGCTAATAACCCATCACGTATTGATATCCCTCTAGGATAATCTGCTAATATAGCAACAAATGAATCTCAAGAACGCATGAAGTGTGGGAGACCTGTTGGTACAAAAGACACAGGTCTTAGAAAGAGGAAGATAAAAATACATAAGCAAGTCAGTATTCCTGAAGAAACCACAGTATCTAAACCTCCTGAAGAAAAAACTTCTGTAAAAGAATTCCCAAAAGAGGAACCTCTTGCAGAGATATACCCTACAGAGGAAAGTAATGAGATCTCAATAAATTATGTGAATATAGGAAAAAGATGGAATATAAATAAAATTATTGTCGACAATATATTTTCATTTAAAGTGGCTCTTGCAATTACAAGAAGTAATGCAGAGAATGAATCACAGACAGTTGATAAATGTCAACATAAAAGTGATTGGCCAAAATGAAAAGAAGCTATTGAGACAGAATTAAACTCATTAGAACAATGCAAAGTATTTGAATCCGTAGTCCAAACACCAGAAGATGTAAAACCGGTTGGATACAAATGGGTATTCGTGCGAAATCAAATGAGAAAAATAAAATCGTGAGATATAAAGCGCAACTAGTAGCACAAGGTTTCTCGCAGAGACTTGATATTTATAACGACAAGACATACTCTCCTGTAATGGATGCCATTACGTTAAGATTTTTAATTAGTTTGTCAGTCTCAGAAGGATTGGATATGCGTTTGATGGATGTCGTGACAACCTACTTGTATGGCGAATTAAATAATGATATATATATATATATATATATATAAATTCCTAAAAGATTTAAAATGTCTGAAGCAAATATTTCAAAACCTTGAAGCTTATATTCTATCAAGCTTAAAAAATCTTTGTATGGGTTCAAACAATCTGAACGCATGTGGTACAATCATCTTAGTGAATATCTATTGAAAAATAAATACGTGAATAATACAATTTGTCCATGCATTTTTATTAAGAAATCAAAATCTAGATTTGCTATTATTGCAGTCTATGTCGATGATCTGAATCTTGTTGGAACTTCTGAAGAACTTATAACAACTAGTTATTTAAAGAATGAGTTTGAAATAAAAGATCTTGAAAAAACTAAGTTTTGTCTTGGATTACAAATTAAACATTTATCAAATGGAATTTTCATCCATCAATCCACATATATAGAAAAGATTCTGAATCGATTTTATATGGATAAAGCTCATCCATTGAGTTCTCCCATGATTGTTCGATCACTAGATGTATAAAAGAATCATTTTCAACATCAAAAAGACGGTGAAGAACTCCTTGGTCCTAAAGTACAATACATCAGTACTATTGGGGCTCTTATATATCTTGTACATTACACAAGACCCGATATTGCATTTTCTATAATTTTATTGGCAAGATATAGTTCTGCACTAACTCAGAGACATTGGAAAAGGGTGAATCATATATTTCGTTACCTCTGAGGAATAACAGATAGGGGTTTGTTCTATTCAAAGGGACCAGAATCAAAGTTAGTTGGTTATGTAGATGCTGGTTACCTCTCTGATCCACATAAAGCACGATCACAAACCCGGTATATATTTACCTATGGTAACACTGTTATATCTTTGCAATCTATGAAGCAGACACTAACTGTAATTTCTTCAAATCATTCTCAGATCGTCGCAATTCATGAAGCAAGTCGAGAATGTATTTGGTTAAAATCTATAATCCAACATATTCAAGACAGTTGCGGACTATTCTTGATCAAAAATACCTCAACGATATTATATGAAGATAATGCAGCATGTATTGCACAAATTAAGGGACGTTATATCAAAGGTGACATAACCAAACATATATCACTAAAGTTCTTTTATGCACATGAACTCTAGAAAAACGGCGATATTGATGTCCAGCAGATACGTTCAAGTGACAATTTCGCAAACTTATTTACTAAAGCACTCCCAACTACAACATTTGAGAAATTAATATACAACATTGCCATGTGTCACTTAAAGCTCTTTCATTATGAACAAAGTTATAAACTTCAACTTCATACCAGATGTATGAATGAAGGGGAGTCGTAGACTGTACTTTTTTTTCTTTGCCAATAGTTTTTTTTTCTCATAAGGTTTTTTCTTGGTAAGGTTTTAACGAGGCAGTTTTAGCGCACCCATTTTTCTTTCACTACGATTTTATAAGGTTTCTTGTAGTGGTCATCCAAGGGGGAGTGCTAGAAACAAATAGTGGACGACCGAGGAGTCACCACCCAACTCATTGAAGTTGGTAGCACAATGTGCTTACCAACCCAGCCTCCCCATTTATAAAAGGGAGGCTGCGAATGAAAAAGAGAGAGAAGAGAAAAAGAGAGAAAGAAAAATAAGAGAAAGAAAAAGACAGAAAATAAAAAAGAAAGAAGAAAGCAAAGAGTATAGGTAAACTATTTAAATTTCAGCAGTCTTTTATATTTTGTCCTATAAAAGAAATAAATTCTTCGGTGATCAAGAAGATCTGTCCCTAATAGTTCTAGAAGAACTATTTAATTATTATTTGACAGTTCCAGAAGAACTAGTTTTATTTTACTTGCTTAATAGTTATTTAGTTTTATAACAGGTATATTGCACATTGTATGCAAATGTTGCCTAGCTATCATATCACTCCCAGTGCCTGCAATTGGGATAATTCATATCCTGATTCGTAACTGACGTATGAGTGGGAGTGAGAGAATTTATTGACACTTCTGCCCTGTATTATTATATCCTTTTTACCATACAATTGGTTTTTGAGTCGGGAGCGCTTATAGGTAAGGCTATAAACTAGTCAAGTCGAGTCGAGTAATGAGTTGTTCAAATTTAGTTTGAAAACCTTAATGAGTTTGAAAATGTGTGTAAACTTGATTTGTTTAACTTCCAAACAAATTTCAAACGAGCTTTAATTGAGCCAAACACAAGCCGAGCTCAAGTAATTTGAATTTTTTTTTTTTTTTTTTTTGTATATAAGCTTATTAAACCGAGTTCGAGTTGAGCTCACAAACGTAACAAAATGTAAAATTTGCTCAGGCACTTAACGTATTTACATAATGAGTCAATCTTAAACTGGCTTTTAACGAGCCTAACATGAACTGAATTTAAGTATCTTGCTTAATTTTATAGCTAGCCCTACCCATAGGCATGCTCAAAACTGAACTCCATGAACTATGGGTGAAAATTGTTGTTACTACTCAAACTTCCCACTTAAAGAGAAGTTACAGCCCCATATTATACATATACCGGAGGTACCTAATGCACTCATGTTGGTTGGTTGCCTCATTCTTCTCTCATGAAGAGTTTATCTCTCCCATACAAACATGTATGTGAATCGACTTGAGTCGTGAATCAAGATTGTATAGTCGGCTTCAAGAGAGATTTGACTATAAAATTCAGATTGAACTGCATTATGGGACATCTTGTTAAAGATATCGGGTCATCCTTTTTTTAGAAAAGGTAAGTCCAAGTAACACTTTTGCATCTTGTTTACGTTCCACACATACAATTCAAGCTTTGTCAATGATCAAGTCTATGAACCAACCCCTAAAGGTTTAAGAACATTAATATTGACTCTTCATATTCTTTCTTTTAATGCAAAATCAACATTGCATCATGAGATTTTGTCCAAAGTTTTGTGTTCTTTGTCATTCATGCTTGCAAACTTCAGGTCCTGCAATGGGCTATCCGAAGTATTAGCTTTTAAGCTATTTTTTAGCTCATTAAGTTCCTCAAATGCCTCCATTTATGTGGCTGCCACTGCAAGCTAATGAGGCCCTAATACTTGAATTATATATGTATATATATACATAAATATAGACATTCAGCCAAGTCCAGCTAGCTCTGTCTCAATGTGGTTCAATCCATTGCTTGAAGCTAGCTTCCATTTGTCATTTTGTGGACTTATTATGCATTATGCCTACAACCTTATCATTGATAGCTAGAGTTAAATGGGTAAATCAGCACACTTGAAACCAAAACTAAATATAAAGTAGTGTTTATTACAGAACATATACTTATAAAAATGAAGTTTTTGACATTTAAGGTGTGTTTCGCAAAGTAAGAAATTGGAATGGACCAAATCCAACTCAATGATTCAAAGTCCATTGTGTGTGGGCTTTTCTAAAATGTTCTTTTTTAGAATATGCTGTCCAAAGGGGGGAAAATCAACTTAATAAGGACTTAATTTTTTTTCTTTTATTTTTCTCAAATAATTATATATGTGGAGGGGATTTTTAAAAAATCTCGATCCACTCCGCGAACCACCATGATGAACACTAGAGAGCCTACAAGAGTAAAAGACAATGAAAATGCGTCGACCTTCTTTGGGCCGATGGCACTCCCAAAATCAAGTCAAACAAGCTTAATATCAATGTATTAAAGGAAAGAAATCTATTCTAGCTCTCAGTTATGTGTACCTTACTTTTTGGTGGTACGGTGTATTTATAGGCTTCGGAGGCCCCACTCCTTCTAGGAATGCCATTCTCTTCCCTTCTAGGAGTAGATCTCTCTTAGGTCAGTTTATGAGTAAATTGGATTTATCTTTAAGAGTCTTACTCCAGGTCGGACTAGGTCTCCTGCCCAATGGACCTCTTTCTATGCTTTGAGAGTGCTTCAGCAACTGCTAGGCAAGTCTCCTTCAGGTTGGTACCACCATTCTTAGTGGGCTTGTTTTCATGCAGGTCGGCTTGTCACTTATTTTGAGGTCGGCGCTACTACTCTTAGTAGGCCATCCCTAATCTGAGGAATGAGAAATCTTTGTCCCACAATTGCCTTCAACCCTTGTGCCCTATTTGGCCGAGTTTAGGCAACAAGGGCTGTAATGTGCTGACAATGGCAATCTTGTAACTTAGCCTTCTTTGGTTCACCTTCCACACTTAGGAAGGCCTAAGTTGTTCACTCACTCTTTTTTTGACTCTCTTCTTCAAGCCGACCTATCAAACTTAGGTAGGACCAAGCTGTGAATGCTTAATTTTCTTATCTGACTTTCTTTAGTCGACCTAGCAAACTTAGGTAGGACCAAGCTCTTCGCTTGGTTTTTGAGAGCTTGGCCATTATTGGGCCGACCTACCAAACTTAGGTAGGACCAAGTTCTCTGCTTGGTTTTTAGGGGTTGGCTATTCTTAGACTGACTCACCAAACTTAGGCAAGACCAAGCTCTTCACTTGGTTTTTTCCACTTTAACCTTCATTGGCTGACCTACCTAACTTGGGTAGGACCAAATTTTGACATTTGATTTTTCTTTGACCTTCATTGCCCGACTTGCCTGACTTGGGCAGAACCAAGGTTTGACACTTGATTTGTCTTGGTTCCCTTTTCTCTCCAACAGTTTGTCACTCTTAATTAATTTTTGAGTTTTATTAAAAAGACTTGACTGAAGAAAAGTGTAGCTTTTTTACTGACGAGTTACAAATCGTTAAATGGAGATATACAAAGAAAGGTTCTGGCTTTATCTAGCTCTTCACTAATAAAACTTCTTTAAGTTATGAGCATTCCAAAGTTAGGGTGGCCGGTGCCCTTCTTTTCTAGCTTCTAACTGATATGCCCCCACGCCGACCTGGGATGCAACTCTGTAGGGGCCTTGCCAACTGGTCAGTGCAACACTGCTATCACACGTGTTTGTTCAACTCGTGCTTCTCTCTAGGGGATGTCATTCATCTTTTGTGGTCAATGTATTGGCCGAGATGCCCTGCCTTTACTAGGTTTTCCATGTGATCTTTGAAGTGCCTTCAACTTTCTGTCATGTGGCCCCTCTCTTTATGGAATGCGTGATCTTTTCTTCCAGCTGGTTATTTGGCCATCTTGTAAGGTCTTCCTGATCTCCTCAGTCATATGACTGACCTACTGTTGATGGGCCTGTGCTGAAGGTGTGACTTCTATGACGCTTGATAGAAGGGACGTTCGAGCTCCTAGAATCCGTCCTCGTTTTCTTGCGGCTTGAACAGTGCCTGTGCCGATCTTTGTTTTTGTACTGATGCCGGCTCCGCCTTTCTCTCCAATTTCCTTAATTGGCAACCTCATCCCTGATTGTCCTAATCTTTGTTCTTAAGTCAGAGATCTCCTAATCGCTTCTTCTCATCTCACAGAACCTCGAGGGTTTGAGTTCTTGTCACGGTGATTATTTGGTCGCAAATCCCCATTGTATAAGGTCTTCTCCGGTCTTCTTTGTCTAATTGGTTGGCTACCATGGGTCGTACTTCATAACGGAGTTGACGATTCCCTTAGGTCCAACGTTGAGCTGGCTCCTATGGGAATTCCCAGGGTAACTCATGATCTGAAACACCATGGCTCTGCGAGTGCAAAGCTTCTGGAATTGCTCCTAAGCCCTCGGTATCCATCTTTCTTTAAGGCTTCCCACAGATAGTGCCAATTGTGGAGGGAATTTTTTGTAAGCCTCAATCTACTCCACGAACAACCAAGATGAACACCAAAGAGCCTACAAGAGCAAAAAATAGTGAGAATGAGTCGACCTTCTTTGGGCCGATGGTACTCCGAAGATCAAGTCAAACAAGCTTAATCTCAATGTATTGAAGGAAAGAAATCTATTATAACTCTCAGTTATGCATACCTTGCTTCTTAATGGCATGGTGTATTTATAGGCTTTGGAGACCCCACTCCTTATAGAAATGGTATTCTCTTTCCTTCTAGGAGTAAACCTCTCTTAGATTGGTTTATGAGTAAATTTGACTTATCTTTAAGAGTCCTACTCTAGGTCGGACTAGGTCTCCTACCCAATGGACCTTTTTCTGTGTTTTGGGAGTGCTTCAGCAGCTGCTGGGCTAGTATCCTTCAGGTCGACACTATCGTTCTTAGTGGGCTTGCTTTCATGCAAGTCGGCTTGTCATTATTTTGAGGTCGACAAAATTACTCTTAGTGGGCCAACCTTAATCTAGAGAATGTAGAATCTTTGTCCCATAATATATATACCTGAGCTCTTATCATTGGCCATTAAGATGGAAAGATCACTAGGACACCACCTGATCTAGTAGGGAGGTGGAAAGGAAACCTTAGAAGCTTGTGTTTGGAGTTTCAGGATTCCCTCTGGTGTGTGATCAAGAAATAAAATGTGATTCCGAGTTATCTTCCTAAAGTGGAGTGAAATTAATTATCACACTAACTATGAATCTCAATAGTCAATACTACACCCTCATGAAAATCTCCATGAAGATCTTTTAAAAGTAAAAAAGTTAATGGTCTCACAATATAAAATTTTATCATTTCCCACGGAGAATTCTTAGTCAAACCAAGTTTTTGAATTGCATTGACACATGAATTTTATGACTAACAATAGGGTTCCTAATAATGAGATTCTATTCCTTTTCTTTGATCCCCACCATCCAAATATAGTCTATATTCCAAACAGATGGACTGTAGATATCCCCCTTCTTTAATCATTATTCTTCTTTGTACTTTATGGTTTTCTTTTGGGTTTATTCCGCCCTAGATCTAACCAATGAATATCTTGGTTTTTAAGAAAATAACTGTTTAAGCCTTAAGGTTTTCAACATACCAATCCAACACCAAACTTACAGCTCAGCTATGAAATTGGTCAAGCATGCTTCACTCCTAACACAAAACAACCTTTTTTACAAGGAAGCTATCACGCCTCACTTGTTACAATAATTTGCTTGAAAGCATTGAAATAGTTGAAACCAATTTTCTTCGTTAATTCAATGTGGACAGAAACTGTTTCTGCATTCTAAATTGTGATTCTCAAATTATAATAGAGCAAATCAATATGTACAGAGACTATTTCTGTATTCTAAATTGTGATTCTCAAATTGTAATAAAGTAATCTTACCGCTATATTTGTGTTTCGAACCCATGACTCTTAAATTGTAATAGAGCAATTTTACTGTTGCGCTAAGGTTCATCCGCAACCTAGGACAATGAAACGAAAATAATAACAATAACGAAAGATATTAATTCTTTTAAATGGTAATTAAGTATAAAATCAAATCATACATCGCATGTTCAAGTATTTTTTTTGCTGAGAAAAAAGTGAGAACGGGCGACCAACTTAATAATCCCCTTGAGCATGACCATAGAGGTTTCCACCCGCTGTAGAATGCTCTGTTTGAGTCATAACTATTAATTTGAAAAGGACGAGCTCATAACCGCAACCCCACCAAAGTGCAAGCAACATTTAGTCCATTCTCAATAGTATTTGATTCACGCAACTACTACGGTAAGTGAGTTCGACTACGCGACCATTGAGAGAAGAACTTAATTTTAAATTCAGCTGCTAAAAGTAACTCAACTACCACCTTGGTGTTTCAAGTATTTGACTTTTCTTTGAGGTTATCGCTCCACCTTTATAACTTGTCAAATAAGTACATGATGTCAAACTTTGAACAAACAAAAATTAAAAAGACATGCACATCCCTTTCAATATCTATCCTTTTTTGTTTTAATTTTCTTTTACAGAAAGTCAAGTATGGTTAGATCCTTATAAATTACCGGAACGTAAAATTAGAATGAACTTTTTTTTTTTTGAGACAATTCAATAATCACGACAAACACAACAATTATACATAAATCGCAATATAAATCTGTTACTGGAGTGTCTCAGCAACAAAAACATTAGAGTAACTAATTGGACGTCACTGAACTACATAAGTATCTCTTGGAATGATTTCAAGTAACTATATATATTAACTAAGTTCTGGCAAATCCATCAATCTAAAGCTCTCCAATTCATTTTTGAAATCTATGTCTAATTGAAGGGAATCTTATAACGAGTAGAACCCTTTTATGGAAGGATTTCATTCACGGTGTTATTTCCAATCCATTAATATTAAGCTCTCAAATCCGTTGTTAAATCTAAAATTTAAATTCAACTATGGGCTATATTTCTTAAATTAGTGACGTCAAATACATAAATCCAAATGTATTAGTGTTCCACACTACGCATGTTGTTTCATTAGTCTTTGCCTGTTTTAAACCCAAATTTATAGCTATTTACTCTATTTAAAGGACTAGCTGTTACAGCTTTTGTTTCGAGTTCATAACCCATTACAGCTTTTGCTTGAAATTAATACCAAATTTAAGGAGTATCTGTTACAGGTATATAAAGGGTTGTCTTTCCCTAATGCAAACACAGAGAACTACTACCTCCTCTCCTCATTACCTTAATAAATGGTTCTCTCCCTAGCTTTTCCTTCATTTTATGTTCTTTGAGCTAGGTTCCCTTAAACAAGAAGTTTAGGAGTGACTTATTATGATGGTGAACTCACCAACTATACACCTAGTAGTTAGAAACATGTATAGTTGAGTTCAGTTGAGCCAAGTCAAATTGAAGCTTTCATCATGAAGGCCAGATCGGTTTGAAGGACGACAACATATATCCTGCTGTACCCATCATAAACTTGGCGAAGTTTAATCTTCGCATCTAATTGTGAGAATTTGTGTAAAGTGCTCGTTTAGGTACTTATGATAGGTGAGGAACAAAATTTTCTTTTGCATATTTTTCAATGTCTTATAATAATGTTGTGCTTGGAAATTAAATTTATCAAGAAAAAAGTAAAAAAAAAAATTAAAAGGGAAGGAAAAAGAGAACAAAATGAAAAAGATTTTTGTTCTCTTTTCCCTCACTTTTTCTTTTTTCATTTTTGTTTTTTTTATCACCAAATCCATAATCCAAACACAACGTAAACTTATTATGAAATTGTATCAAGTTACCTATTTGTTGCTTGGTTTTGCTTAGTACTAATAAATAGGGCCCTCTTACATAAATATAATTTTTGTCAAGTCTAACCATAATTGTCAATATCACACCGATCGGTGCACTGTTTTTGTTATCGGTACAATACATACCGGCACTAGTATATTACCAAACAACGTATAGGGTTTATCGCTATTAATAGTTTATACATATAAAACTGTATATTTATTTACGATATATTATTTTTCAAATTTTTGACATTGTTCATATAAAATATTATGTAACACTAAATTATTTTTACACAATATAAACATGTAATCTAACCTAAGCAGATATTTAAAAATATTTAAAAGACATATTACTTGTCTAGTATTTACTATTTATTAAAATAATAGATATTTATAATAAATAATAATAATAACAAATTATTTTTAAAAAAATTATATAAAATTTGGTGTAATTCGATACCACCCGATGCAAACCAGTATTACCTGGTACAGCCGATAGGACCAGTATTTACCCAGTATTTTAATCGGCGTAGAACTTATCCTTCTTTATACCGTTTTATAATTGGTGCGGTGCGAGATTAATAACTATAAGTCTAATAGCTTGTTTAGAACTTGATCAAGAAATAAAGGAAAAAGAAGGAAAAAAATAATTTTCTCCTCTCACTTCCTTTCCTTCCTTTCCTTTCACTTTCACAAGTTTCAAACATGTTATATATGGGTTTTCAATCCTAGAAGGCAAAAAGCAAGATCTAAAAATAGATTAAAAATTATGTATTCACATAAAAAATAGTAGTTTGATGACCTCAATTACTTCAATCTGATGACTGAGTGGGACTGGGACTAATAATTCTTAGTCAATTGTATCATACAAACCAAACCCTACTAATTGGATATTCCCACATAAATCTGAATGATTTGGTGAAGGCACTAACCTCAACTTCAAGTTATATAATCTCACCTAAAGCTTGGAATCTCAGCGAAGTCCACCAACATCTGTCAAAGAGCCTCCCTCAGCATTTTCCTCTTTTAAGTTTCCAATATAGGATGTATGTCGATACAAATATGTATAGACTTCAATGACTTTTAGAACAAATGATGAAACCTGAGAATTTTAGCAAAATCTTACAAATCTGAGACCTAAGCAGTTCTCGTGTCGGTGAATGGGACAGTTTCATCCGAAACGCAGAGAAAGATAGAGAAACAGCGCGTCTCTTCCATACCCATTACCGACTACACATTCTGGATGTGATTCTTATGTGGAACTGAATTTCGGCATTGCTGTTAATACTGGTGGCTCGAGGTCAGTTTTCATCTGGGTTCTCCTTAATTTTCTTGAAGTTTATCCGGGTTTCCTTAAGATTTGGTTTTTCAATTGTGCCATGCACTGTTAGTGGTTGAAAAACACATTCTTCTTGTTTTCTATACCATTTTGGCCTTAGTTGTTTTAAGACGTTACAAAGATCTTTAGTTAAAGATCTTTCTTGATTTTTGGTATATGATTTATTGATTCTCCATTGGGGTTTCACGAAATCTTGCGGATAGTAATGAGGGTAGCTTTGGTTTTACTTCTGGTATCTTTTGTAGATGGGAAGAGATGGTGATTGATAATTATATAATTGTTTGTCTCTGGGTGTATGTATCTCTATTTGTTCATGTGTCTAAACTTAGTCATGTATGTGTGATCCAACTAAATTAAAAATTTGAGCTGATTCTAGTTTCCTTTTGTTGTATCTTCTTTGAATTCCTGTTGCTTTGATAGGACAACTAATAAGAATTTCTTCTGAAATAATTAAAATAAACTATATCTGAAACCTGCACAACTCTTCCAACCTCATTGTTAGATCTAAAGATTTCTGGTTAATGGGTTGATTGAGTTGTTTATGAAAGCGATAATGGAAAACCTATGTATTTTGTATTTCTTCGTATAAAAACAACGGCGGAACACCTATACATATTGCAGGAAATTTGTTCTTTTGTATATTCTGCATCATTAGTTTGTTCCAGTGTTGAAAATGTTTATGTAATTGTATTCATTTCCAAAGACAGGTAATTATAGTACTTGTTCTTTAATTGATCTGTTCGTTTTAACTTTTTGTTGTAGTTTCTTGGACTGAGTGAGTTGGAGGCACCACGGTTGTAATGGATCCACATCCACCGATAGGTTTTTGCCTCTCACTGTTTCTCTTTCTGGCACCTCTTTCTGCTGTTTGGGCTCAAACAGGTGAAGATGCCGTGATTGTAGTCAATGGAACTCAAGCAGTTGCTAATACAGATGCTAATTATATCTGTGCAACAATTGATTGGTGGCCTAATGATAAGTGTAACTACAACCAATGCCCATGGGGATCTTCATCCATTATAAATCTGGTAATGATTCAATGGTATTTTTACATGATTTGAAATTGATAAGCTTCCTAAAACTTGAACCATGTATTTCCTGCTGATTAAAATTGATTGCTGTGTTTTCAATCTTGTCAGGACTTATCTCATCCTTTTCTTGCCAAGGCTATTCAAGGTTTGTGTTGCTGGACGGCTGAGTTCATGTCTTTTAGGGTGGTAGCTGTTCGTATGATGTTTAAGTATAATTTAAGCCTGATGCACAAGAATAAATGATTAATCATTTCAGTAATCCTTTTGCTAATATCCCATTTCTTCAATTGGTTGTGAATCAGCTTTCAAGGGTTTGAGAATAAGAGTAGGAGGATCTCTGCAAGACGAAGTATTGTATGATGTAGGAGATTTGAAAGCCCCTTGCCTTCCATTTGAAAAGACTGGAGGTGGGTTGTTTGGATTTTCAACGGGATGCTTACGTATGGATAGGTGGGATGAAGTGAACCAGTTTTTCAGTAAGACAGGGTAAGACTGTTTTTCCATTTCTCTGTCTGATGTTCTATTTTGGGTTTTCAAGTTCAACTTGTAGTTTAATCTCTAGAAAGAAATGTTTAAAATTCATTTAATGAGGTGGTTAATTAGTATAAATATCTTCTTGTAATAATTTTTTCTTTCAACAGGGTATTTGTTGAAGAGAAATAGTTGGTGCTCTGTTCCAGTTATTCTTGTGCATAGAAAGTTTTTTGCTAAGCTCAACTTAGTCAATTTGGTGCAATAGCTACAGATAAATTTCTTGATATCTCTTTAGAGTTTTTCTCATCAAACTTTTTTGAGAGAACCTTTCTAGGAGATGAGGATTTCAGTTTCCATTCATCCACTTTCTTTGAGAATTAGCTTCTGAAGGGTAAATTATTATTGTGAGACTGATGCTACCCATTTAGATTTCGTCAACTGTTTCCACTGAATCTTCTGCCATTTAGATTGTACTGTTCCTTCAGAATTTTCTTATTCCACAGAAATTTGGAACTTTCTAATTTGTAAACAATTGAATCTAATGTCACAGAAGAGGATGGGGGCTTGCTTAATTGTGCTGTGATTGTTTTTCTCTTTGTTACAGAGTACTTGTGACATTTGGTTTGAATGCTCTATATGGGAGGCACAAAATAAGAAGGGGAGTTTGGGGAGGAGATTGGGACTCCAGTAATGCCAATGATTTCATAAAATACACTATTTCGAAAGGACACCAGATAGATTCATGGGAATTTGGTACCGTGTTGTCAAAAAATCCCTTTGTTTTTCTGACTTCTAGTGATCTGCCACTCCCTTATATCCTTAGCCATTGTTGCTGCAGGCAATGAGTTAAGTGGCAGTGGTGTTGGTGCTAGTGTTGGTGCTGAGCAGTATGGAAGAGACTTGATCAAGCTTAAAACTATCATCGATCAGTCGTATATGAATTTCAACTCAAAACCTTTACTTGTGGCTCCAGGAGGATTCTATGACAAGCAATGGTACAATAAGCTCCTCCAGGTTTCAGGCTCGCTCGTGATCAATGCTATTACACATCATATATACAATTTGGGTGCAGGTGGGTGACATTTCAACTTGGTTAATCAATCATGAACATATGTTTTTGATGTTTATATAATAATTAATTTATTGGTAGGAATTGGTATAAAAAATATGTATATAACTAGTAAGTGGGTTTCCTAATTAGTAGCTGCAGAAAATCACAAGAAAGGCAGAGATTGGTGTTTCCTAATTCAGCATCTAGGCATGGGTTTGTATAGATGTTCTTTATATATCTAAACCAGATATACCCAATGCAGAACCTAGGCTCTTCATGAGTGGTAATCGGTTTAAGTAGGTTTTTATATATTAACAGCAAAACTTATGAAGGCAATCGTGTCATTCCTTGAGCCAGTAACTTGTAATTTTTGTTTCAGGTGTCGATCCAAACCTCGTGAGTAAAATTTTGGATCCCCATCATTTGAGCAAGATATCAGCAACGTTCAAAAACCTTAAGCAAACCATTCAAACCTATGGTCCTTGGGCTTCTGCTTGGGTTGGAGAATCCGGGGGGGCGTACAACAGTGGTGGCCATAATGTCTCGAACACCTTTGTGAACAGCTTTTGGTAATCTTGCTTGCTCTTTAATTTAATGAGTTCTCTTCTAACCCTCTTATGCTTTTTATTAAAGCAATTTACTTTATATGAAATTTAGGTACTTGGACCAGCTTGGAATGGCAGCCAAGTATGACACTACAGTATATTGCAGACAGACTTTAATCGGCGGAAACTATGGTCTCCTCGACACAACCACATTCGTCCCCAACCCCGACTATTACAGGCAAAGACCATAAATTTAATAGTCCCTGATGATCTTTTTATTTGCTAAGAATTGAAATGAATTATTTTTGAAGTTTCTTCATTTGTACTTTAAACACTCTTCTAACATCGAACTGTTGCTTCTGTGAATATTTGGTTCTCTATAGTGCACTTCTGTGGCATCGGCTGATGGGAAAAGAAGTTCTTGCTGTTAATACCGGTGCTTCACCATATTTACGCTCTTATGCCCATTGTTCAAAAGGAAGAGTAAGAACACTAACCAAAGTTTATCACCTTCGCATATGTGAACTAATCTTTCATAAATTACCTAAAACCAGTCATATTATTTCACTTTATATTCTTGATATGAGTTACCATAATGATTGAGTTCTTATGCCTCCCCCTGTGTTTACTAAATTCTTTTTTTAACGACATTTTTACTATCTCATCATGCTCATTTTTTTATCCTTTATTGTCTATCACTGTCATCTAATTACAGGCAGGTATAACTTTGCTTCTGATCAATTTAAGCAACCAGACCGAGTTCAACATTAGGGTTCAAAATAGTATGAACATCAACTTACGTGAGAAAGAGACAACCAAGAATAGCGGAAAGTCTTTCACACATGGTCTCAAGAGAACTGTGTCGTGGGTTGGAAGAAAATCATCGGATGGAATGTCTGTCAGAGAAGAGTATCATCTAACTCCGAAAGATGGGGATCTTCAAAGCACAACCATGTTACTAAATGGAAAACCATTACAGCTTACTGACGGTGGAGACATTCCAAGTTTGGATCCAGTTCACGTTTACGTAAATTCTCCAATGTTTGTTGCTCCTTTGTCCATTAAGTTTGTAGTATTCCCCAATTTCGATGCTTCGGGTTGCAGCTAGTGATTCTTTACAGATACCACACGGGGTGGTGTCTATCTGTGAAATATATTGTAGTTGCAGAGAATCATAAGTTTGCTGTGATGTAAGCTCTGAATTGATGTAATATTTTGTTGCTTGTGATTCCTTCCACGGTATTAATTTATCTTGTGGGGAACAATAAGAAGCAATGGATCTTCAGTTATTTGTACATATTATTACCTCTTATAAAGAATTTACCCTTTTTATTCACCAATGCTTTGAATATCAGGGTAGAACCATTCCATATTGGATATATATCTAATATGAAAATGTTTTGGTATTCCAACTTTCTTTTCTTTCTTCCAGTCTACTTAGGGTATATAATTGACATTTGGAGGCATACTATGCAAATATATGTACATTTTACCAAGACTAGTTTGCACCAATTCTCATGACATGTCTGCATCCACACCAATGAAAGGTAACTAAATATCAGAATGCAAGGAGTTTTGTTTTTGTCTACACAAGCAAGCATGTGTATGATCTTTATGAGCAACAACTAGTTCCACTTTGGAGACATGTCTACTGTTTGTCTATCCAAAAAAAAAAAAAAAACAAAACAGAAAAAAGGGAAATAGTTTTTAATATTTCCAGGCTGCACAAAAAGCCAGACATCAAAGCTAAAACAGAATGTTGTATACTACTACATGCACTAATTGGCCTGCATTTAACCCGCTTGGTTGGGCCAGTAGCATAAGAATCAACTTAAGGTGAGACGTCTTGGTTTGACTCTCATTGGCATTGTCCAAACTAAACCGATCCATATGGTTTGTGGGTGATTACCTGTATTTGAAATTTACTATGGAAGGGTGGGCCCAAAGGGCCTCGCTTTGGAGGGATTCCTTACTAGTACCAAAAATTAAATATTAACTGGCTGCACTGCTCGTTCATGACTTTAACTCCTACTTATTCCTGGAGAATAAAAATAAATACAAAATAACCATCTGTCAATATTAATTTGGACCTATATATTTTTAAGGGCAAACTATCATTTGGTCTATCAAACTTTGCTTCAATTTTCAAAGCCATCCTTAAACTTCTAATTTTTCTATTTGAACCTTCCAGCTTTCATAATTACGTCAATGCAGTCCATCCCTTGAAAGGAGGTGAGACAATTATCCTGTTATATCAAGGGCGTGGGGGGACTAAAAAATATTCATCGCACCCTACTTCTGTTCATTATACCCAACCAACCAAATAATTCTCAATTTCTTTCCTACTTCACTTGTCATTAATAATGCATAAAATATAGATGATTCTCTACTCTATAGATCACCCAGACTCAGAGCTGCTTGCAGCAGTAAAAACAACAGATATCAATGCTGCATTATTACAGAAAAGATGCTCAAAACTCCATAAAGCTTAATAGATAGGTACTACAAGAAAATTCTCCCAAAACAAAAGGAAAGGGGGAGGGGGAAAGCGGTTCGGGGGGTGAAGAAAACGAAGAGCACAGACACTAAAGTACGTTAAAAGAAGTTACCAATACTGCATACCGAGGGCAAATGCCGTTAAACTCCACCTTTGCGGGGGCAAATATCATCAAAGGCTAAAGTTGCATTGAGTCGATATGATTCATATTCTTTGCCCATTTCTCTGCATTCCCTCCTCAGGTATCCCAAGTCGTAGACGGATGCTGCAGTGGTCCCCAGAATTTCTGCCGCTGTTGATGTAAGCCTGTGTTCTACGATGTAGTAAAAAAATCTCTCTCCCACGTCAGTAAACTCAGCATTGGCTTCCCTCTCCCCATTTCCCAGCTCTAATGGAATCAACTGTTCAGTTATAACTTTGCATTCCCTCTTCAGCACCTCCAATATTGAGCCAGATGGTGCATGGATCTGCTGATCAATTGCCCTCTTGAAGACAAGTTCCCTGTGATTTAAAAGAAAGTGAAAAAGTCTTTCTGCCTTGTCAACAGACGGAGCATTGGATTCTCTCTTTCCCTTTCCGGACTCTGTTGGAATCCCCCTCAATTTTTGCTGTGTGTACCACACTTTTCTAATCTTACCCAGATTTACAACAGATCGGAGAATGCCAGACATCGCGTTGATATTATCAAAGAATTTGAGATAGCCAATCCCCCCAGCTCCAACGAAGTACTTAAAGTAATTAACTAAATATGAATGCATTGTAACAAGGTCTACAGGGTTGCATTGGCACACGAACAACCTCACGAGTTCAGAGTGAATTAACCCTCCATCTGATCTATTGCTAGTACTTGCTTGGTCCACCATAAAATGGGCCATAAAAGAAGCTCTAATATCTTTCTCAGCATCTCTGCTGCTTCTGCTTGCTTGATTGATGGGCAAATAACGGGCAAAATAGTATATAAAATCTTTCGATGCCCTCTCCCACATCTGAGAAGAACTTACCAGTATTACCTGCTTAAGGCAAGAAAAACCATGTTCATAAATTTAATGCGTTTGTCGAGCAGAAAAAGTAGAATTAGTACAAAAGGTTTGACCAATAAGAGACATTACCTAAACAAACTTAGAATGCCTACTGCTTTCAAGTATAAAGACCGGAAAAAAAAAAAAAAAAAGATCAGTTGGTGGCCAATATAGTTACCTTCGCTAACATGTACTGAGCAGAAACAGTACCAGCTTGAGCACATTTGGTTATTAAGCCATTCATGCACTGGTATGATTCATAGTGATCCAATGGTCCCACATTGTCAAAATTGGCAGCTCTTAAGACATCCTCATCGTCAGCAAATTTCATGAAATCTCTGCAACTGCAATGAGAAAGTTGTCAGAGAAGTGACACTTTTTGGTAAACATAATCAAATAATTAGCATGAAAACCTGTATGAGATTATAAACTGTCATGCTCCTATTGTTTTAACAAGTAGAAACTCGTTTGAAGGCAGACTGATTAAGAACCAAGCAAATAAATCTTAGAACCCACATAAACCTAGAAACAACAGTCAACACAAACTCAGACCAACCTGGAACAATTTAAAATTGGACAGACAAGACCAGTAGAATCAGTATGTAGTCAAATCAATGCTTTTGAAATCTCATTCATACTCACAAACACACACTAAATGCACACACGAGGGCACACTGCATGTGTGTGTGCTCAAATTAGAAAGGTATTAGCATAGATCAATTTCACTGCTACAATTTCATCTCTGCCAGAACAGTTGTAAGCTCAGTTCTTACATTATCAACTGACAACCAACCAGTTGACACATATATGCATACGTACACACACAATATACAATTAAAGGTCATGTAAGCAAAGTGAGGTCTTGTTTAGAGTTGCACCTGTGCTAATAAAGTTATAGCAATTCTTTAAAAGAAGTCTTACACAGATATTGCCCTTGCCAGGTCTGCTGCTCCTCCTGATGATTTGGCCATAAAAGGTATAATTATCTTTAACAGATCATAGTGTAAATCAGTAATCATCATCTGCATCTTCTTCATCGCTTATTAAACTGCCAACAAAATTCATAAATGGTCACAAAAGAAGAAGAAAAAAAAAACAGACACACATGCATGCACCCACAAATGCGGACACATCAAGTGATTAACAAGCAGCCGTAACCAATGCAGCTCATATAGGCTGCAAATGTGTGTCATGTCCAAAGATGGTGGCTCCATTTGGAACAGGCCTATGGCCGGAAAGTGCACGCATTTAATGAAAAGCTACATTGATTCAAAAGGGAAGTGACAGTGTTGATGAAGACTACAACTATTTTTATCATCATACTGATCACATTAAATATGGAAGGGACCTAAACACAAAGCTCCAGTATTTGATTTATAACATACAAATCCATTCAAAGTAAAGAAAGTAAATTTATGACTAGCATCAACCAGTCAAAAAGCAGCTATTTGGCTCATTCTTGAAACCAGTATTTGCATAAGTGAAAACTTTAATTGTTCTTCAATTAGTAAACAAAAGTTCCATCAAAAAAAAAAAAAGGAAGAAAGAAAAAGGCAGCAAATTTAGGACTGGCAGGCCTGGTTGGAAGCCAGCACCTGGCTCATTCTAGAGGCTGATGAAACCTAGCCATGACTTCATAAATAAAATCATACTAGCAACCCACTAACTTATAAATCCATAAAATAGGACTCAAACCCTAAGTGGAATTATATAATATCCTATGCTTGCTTCATGTAGATTTACAAATTGCCCTTGTTCTTCTTTCCATTCTCATTTTCATTTCTTTGTTTTAGAAAATGAGCTGGAGGGAAAAGTCTACGGTGGTCGTGTCAGAAGAAAGAGATAAAGAGCATCAAATTTTTCCCTAGAGTGGCTAATGCTCATAAGAGGGATAATCAAATCAACAACTGATTACTGATAAAAAGAGGGTGAACCGGGAGGAAGATATAAGGAGAAGTTTCATTTTTATAATCCTAGTTGGAGATTTCTCCCTTAATTTCACATCTGTCATGCTTAGTTTCTAATCTCTCATACAACTGTTCCTCTTAGCCCGTAGAAAGGAGGGTTGGTATAGGTAGAGTGCTAATGTAAAACTTATCACAATTATGAACAAGGATCCAAAAATTTATTAGAGTTTTTGGCAAAATATTAAGTATACAGAATTTTCTTTATGTCCCCCACCCCCTTCTCCTTCCCTCTTCCTGTGGCTCTCTTTTCCTCTCTGTTCATCCCCTTCTTCGACCTCTCTTCATCTTTTATGCTTCTTCTTCATTCCCGATCATAACAACAAATTCAACAATCTTGGATTCTATACCTTGACATCTTCTCTCATCACAATACATTACCGTACTTAAACCTTGACCTCGTTATGCACGACAACAAGATTTGGCATTATATTTGGTTTGTAATGCTTACTTGGATTCGTATGGCAGATTATTAGTGCACTAGACAGTTCAGACTCTGCTACAAGATCTAAAGTGTGTTGGACACTTCACATAGGAGGAGCTTCATTAAGCAACTCTTTTGGCACTAGAATAGAGCAGTTAGACAGTAACATAATCCTTTCAAAGGCATATTAAATTCAGGGCCAGCATCTAATTCCATCACTTCTTTAATCACAGCAAAGCATCCAATTCTTGGCTTTTGACTCTAGCATCTTCTTGAGTAATATGTGAACATTGTTTAGGTGATTTTGAATTGCCAAATAATAATTTTCAGGCTTAAAAATCTGGGAATTCACAGCATTGGACTAGTTTTTCTTTTTTCCTTTTAACGCTAGAAGCTTCCAAGAAAGTATAACTATATCTTTCCCACATTAATGCAATTCAACAGCATACGTCCAAGGACAACCAAAAAGGATATGTGTAAGATTCATGGGTATCACATTGCACCAAATTGAATCAATAAGAGAACCACCACAAAGAGAAACATGATGGTTTAAGCCAGCATTATAGAAGAACTACCTACTCAAGCTGCCTTACTTATCAAAAATGAAATAAAATAAAATATCCACCGACTCACACTTCCTTGTAAGGAAAAGGATGCATTTCAGTAGGACGATTGAAGTGATCAACCATGGATATTGAGACCACATTCATACAACTCCACCATTAGTAGTCCATAACAACCTATTCTTTGAAAAATATATTTATCATTCCAATATCCGTCCTCAATTGTAAGGGCAGCTAAGATTGTTTTTTTTCTGTTTTTTTTTAAGCGCTCCTAAGATATGCTTCATATAGGAAAGAAGAGAAAGCATCCACTAGTTATGGTTCTAGATCTTCATAACCAAAGACACAATAATCAAAACATCATTTTCACCTCCATCATCAAGTTGATTTGGCTGTTCCTCATACTCCTCACAGGAAACAGTAGTATCTACTCTCCACAAACAGGATCTTTTGTGCTGATACAAAATTAACAGTGACAATGCAACGAACAGTCTCCTCCAAGGTTTCACTTTATTACTGATGTAGGTCAATATTGGGGGGCCTCTTTAGGGTTAATTATAATAAGTTTATAGTGTTTGAAAGGTTAGCAAAAGAAATGAGGCTTTAAGGTTTGTAAAGGAATACCAAGAGGCGAGGGTTTCAGGGATTTAATTAGACAATGAAAACCAGGCACTATGGCTTTTTTGTGTGCTGTTATCAGTACCCATGAATTGAGCTCTTTGCTGATTTTGACTTCTTTTGTGACAATTTAGTAGAATTGGAAAAGGGAATTAGGCTCATCCAACAGGCATTGGGTTGAAACAAAAGATAAACATAGCAATGTGTGGGGACTTTAAAGATTAAAAAAAAAACAAACAAACAAAGGAAAAAGAAAAGAAGAGAAGAGTATAAACATCACACCTAGATTCTCTTAGGCATCATATCTAAAATTAAACTTGCATCACATGCCCGTAAGAGCAATTGAAACCCGAACCATTGAGCAAACTAGAAAAGGAAAACGGTCAAGATTAAAAACTCAAATTTTCTAAAATATTTTTTATAAAATTTTTACTATTTATAAAATAACAAATAATCGTACACAAAATCACTGCTCTACAAATTCACTTATCCACATTTATCCAAATAATTCCCTAAGATTGCATTAGCTACAAGTCAGGCAGCAGGGAGAATGATATCGTAAGTCCTAGCAATTCAACTTTGGGATCGTTACCAAGAGAAGTCACTGGCATAATAAAACTTTAAAACTTAAAGGGAAGCTCAGCTACAATTATGACAATATTCAAAGTAAAGATCAGAACTAAACTAGCAACAAAAAAATATAATCCCTTACAACAGAAAAGGAAAATATCCCTCAATAAGGGGAATATTACATATTAATTTGCTTAATCACAATTCCAAACATCTGTATGCATAGAAACATACATATACGCACACACATGCAGAACCATATTACGTAATGCAGCAAGACCACTTGAAAATTAAGACACATATACTGTAAATAACTTCGAAAATAAAAACCCATGCGCAGACGGCAAGATTACATAATTTTCCGATCCAAGTTACAATTGAAGTCTAGACCGAATACTTTCCAATAAGGGTCCAGTAACCCATCAAGCACTTCAAACCACTGCAGCTCACAACAATAAAATTGGTTCCTTTTTTAGTTCATTTTACAAAAGCACCAGCAAACAAAGGCCTCGGGAAAAGATCCCACGCTGAAACCCAATCGTTGATTCTGAAAATTGGATGATAAATAAGATCATATGCTGTGATCGATGAGAAATTCAACAAATGTTTGAGTGTTGGTTTGAAACAAATGATGATGATGTGACAGCTCTAGCAATTGCTAAAACATGAACCTCTGAATGCTTTGACACCCAAAAACAAGAAGACAATATATACATATACACACAAACACATATCCATATAAAGCACTTTAGAGATATGGATGTAAAACAAACCTGGAGGCTGGATCACAGAGAGAGAGAGAGAGAGAGGAGTGTACCTGGAGGATGGATCAGTAGCCAGAGGTGAAGATCAAGTCACCAGGAAAGGAAATTTAATGAGGGAGGGGACTGATTCTGATTGAAACCCAAAAAATTAGCCTATACTGTGTGTTAAATCAACAGCTCCAAGAGAACCATTGAACTGCGGTTTTTAGTGCTTCTTTAAAAATAGGCACTTTTTTGTCTCTAGAACATTTTAAGGGGTATATCCCGACCATTTTCCAAACGGCTTCCCAGTTTTACCAGTTGAACTGGCCGGTCTGGTTCGATTCTTAAAACATTGCCTGAAACAGCACAAGTGCTGAAAGTTTCTCTAAAAGATGCTTTCAATTGAAACTACAAAAATTATATAGAACAGTTTAAGGGGTATATCCCGACCATTTTCCAAACGGCTTCCCAGTTTTACCAGTTGAACTGGCCGGTCTGGTTCGATTCTTAAAACATTGCCTGAAACAGCACAAGTGCTGAAAGTTTCTCTAAAAGATGCTTTCGATTGAAACTACAAAAATTATATAGCTTTATATAGCCTTCCAAGTACTCCTAACTTTGAAGGACTATGACTCTACAATTAGGAACTACGCGCTCTTAACACTTAGTACGATCTCACTACAACTCATGGACAAGAGATCCAAAACTTATAAAATACCCTTGACTCCTAAAAATGACATATACAAAACTGACCAGCATACTAACTTAAAAATGAATATACAATGAGATTCAAAAAAACTAAAGCTCAAATATGCTACCCAAAATGGGGCAAACCTTGAGATCCACCAATTTTCAACTTCCATAAAAGAATGGAGCCTGATTTATCTAATAAGCCCATCCTCTGTTGCATCAAAGGTCTATAGAAATTCATCGTGTTGATACTTGAAAAATGTCCCTTTGTATTCATTCTTCTTACAATATTATAAGGTATATATGTTTTAAGGAGCAAACGAAAGCAGCATTTGAACCCTCTGTCTTCAACTTGGAGATTTCATTGATACCATAGGCTACAAAGCTTATGATACATGTTAATAAATATAAACCTGTCAAAGGAATCTCGCCCACAACATGATAAAAATACACTACTCTAGAAGAGGTGTAAAGTGGGCATGTAAAGTCGCTGGGCCAGTATGGGCACGGCCCAAGCTTGTGCCATCCGTGCCAGGTATGGGCTTGGGGACTTGGGCTAGTTTTTTAGGACAAAAAAGTTCAAAGTGACCAAAACCTACTTCTGCCAGGCCGTGCCTGGCATAAGCATGGTTTAAACCTTAAACCATGTTGGGACTGGCACGATGCGAAGCATGGCTAGGCCCAAGAAGAATCATGTCGTTCCGTGCTAGGCTGATTTGACACCTCTACTCTAGAGCTATATAGATCTCTTGCTCTTGTATCTGTGAAACAATGGACATCATAATTAGAATAAAAGGTTCGGATCATGAAGACTGATTGTATGACTTGTATACTCGATGTGTAAAACCACTTATACTGGATTGACCTTCTTCGTATCCCCTATATCTCAATGATGTCCACTTATTGTATGTAAAAATTAAACAAATGTACAGAAAGGCACAAAGCCTTAATTTTTCCATTTTCAATCATCCCAACCAAAATTTACACTCTTGTCTAGGTCCTCCATATATACATGTGCGCATGCATACACTGCCATTTCAGGAAAGTCTAATAATTTCAAAACCACAGGGAAGTTTTCACTTTAAGGTACAACCAAATCATCATATCATCTACAGAAATAGGAATTACCATTCAGATCTAATCAATACAGCTAGTAATTCTAATATATTGGAATGATATTCTAAATCAACTCAAACAGGTTCGATCTAGCCCAAAAATTAGTCAAGAAAATGATGAAGAAGGAGGTGTTGTACTTACTGATGAATAAACTGACCACAAGTAGCAGGTAAGGCGGCGGCAGCCTCAAATCTCTCTCACACTCTCTCTAAGAGATAGTAATGTAGGGTTTGGGGGAGAGTGGGTGTTGAATTTAATAGCCTCTCCAAACTGCCAGATGTCCATTACTTAGCCAAGCAACATGTTTTGGTTCGCATCGGATGGTCTGACAAATGGCTTTGGGATGGTCATTCATTCATCACTTCCTCAAGGTCCCAATTCGCCTCTATTGTGGACATTTTTGGGATGCAAAGCCCTATTTGGTTCCTTGATAGTTAGTGAAAAGTTAGGAAGCACGGACACTCCGTTTATGGTGCCGTATGCGTGTCAGACACATTTTGGACACACATACTCCTCGGACACACCGGGACATGTGTCAGACACACCAAGACATGTGTCAGACACTCCAGTTATTTTTATTAGTATATTTTTTAGTGGACATGTCTCGGACACATTGGGGACACGTGTGTCCCTCACTTGGACACATTTTTGGGACACGGCAAGGTTGAAATATTATTATTAAAAGTATTAGATGGAGTCAAATTTATTAATTTCAAAACTTTAAAACACAAAAACATAAAACCCTCGCATCCAATTCTTCAAATCCTTAACTTATTAGTTGCATAATAATTGTGAATTTGTTTAATTGTTTTCATCTTATTTTTTGTGATTTATGAATGTTACATTACTATACATAGCAAATAAAAATATATAAAAATATTTTTTTGTCGTATCCCGCCGTGTCAGTGTCCTCACTTTTTTAAAATACCGTGTCCTGTGTCTGTATCTATGTCCGTATCCGCACTCATATCCATATCTGTGCTTCTTAGGTGGCGAGCCACCTTACCATCCAAAAGAAAGGGAAATAGGAATTCACTAAATTAGATATCTAAACCAATTTAAACACCCAAACACAAGATAGGTTAAGGATACAAATAACCTTATATTTGGAGAAGCAAATGCAGCCCAAGGGTATCATACTAAAATTGACTTCATAATACAATTATTTACTTCACCAATCTTTCTGCCAGTTTGACGAGACAAAGGGGGAGTTACCAATTCATCATTGTTTTGCTATTTATGAAACCAAAAGCTGCTATATTCTTCACCCATTGCTTACCTGAGCTAGTTTCCACTACATCAGCTAGTCAATAAAAATGAAAACCAAGTAGCCCACTTGACCATTCCCAAACCACCAAAAATTGAAAATAGGGTATCATCGAATAAATCAAGTACCTAAACAAGGAAATGTTATTAATAAAGCACCTTTTATTATTTGGTGAAAAATTCATTGAACCTCAGCTAATAAAGTGCTTTTAATAACATCAAATAAATAATTTATTTGCAAAAAAGCTTTAGAAATTCCCTTCAAGAGGGGAATTGCATTTCCTTCATATTTGTTCCAATGTTCCTTTGCCACTTTGACTTTGAAAACAATTAAGGTCAGCCACTTCATGTGGATAAATCCGAATGTTAAGTGTATCCCAGTCTTCTCTGAGCACCCTAAGTTGAAAAGACTATGACTAGGTAATCGCCTAATCTTATGAATAGGAGTCAGTTTCCAGTGTCAAAATCTTAATTGGAGACAAGCAACACAAAGTTGGTAATAAGTTTTGCAAAGGCTGTGATAGAAGTGGACCACCCTGTTTCAAAGTTGAAAGGAAAGTCTGTCATAAAATGATGTGCTTTTTGGAATGCAATCTCAGAAAGTTCCAACCATCACACTTATACGAAGGCTACTTTGGCCTTCATTGAATAGGATAGCCTTCCTGCCCTCATCATCAAAGTTCCTTTGCTCCACAAATCTGAAGAGAAAGCAAAACCAGATGACATATTTAGATTGCATACATGAATTAATGAGCTGTTTCTCTAAACATATTAACATCTTAAAAGGAAAATTCAGCTTTCCCACACTACATGCAGTTATTTAGACCAAAATGCATAAAAGGATTTAGGATCTCCACATAAAGTAGTTTATAGAAGAACTTTTGAGCATCTTGCTTTAAGTTTACCTTGTCGTTCCTGGCAACACATGTTTTCTAAGTATTATTTGGTTCCTAACAACAAATCGATTACAGAAATGTACATGAATAATGCCACTAGAATACTGATTGGATAACTTATTAATCAATTGCTTTACAACAGCTTTTTCATGCATCCAAACTAATTCTAAAGCGAACCCGTATGAGCCCCCAACACCCAGAGACATATGTACTGATTTATGCATCATCTGTTGATAATCAATTTCAAATCTTTAATGCAAGTTCGGTCAGAGGAAGAGAATTATAGGATATTGACTGCTTTGTAACAAAATTAAAAGCATTTATAACTTTAGGAAAATAGAACATTTGTTCCTTTACTAACTAGTGGTGATGCATGTTTCAAATGATCTTAACAAAGATATAATTGAAGGAAGAGCTTGCAACAAGTGCAAGCTGGTGCAGGTGCAAGTACGGGAGCCCTCTTTAACTTTTGTTAAATGTAATCCTGTTCTACTCACACTAAGAATTTAGTCATGAACTCATGATTTTGATTAACCCTACCCAACCTCCCCGAACCACCTTTCCAGTAACCATGAGACCATTGTTGCAATCCCCATAGAAGAATTCCCCATCCAACTTGTGTAGAGCTACAATTTTAAAAACTAATGATATTATAGAATGTGCTACAAAGAGGGAGAGGGCATATCCAGTCTTGCAAAGCTCTCTCTTCTACTTTAACATAGTTCGGGGTATTGGCTACATGCATCATGTTAGCACATTGGCATTCCATTTTAACTAATCCATATTGGCATTTGAATAAGCTCAAAACAGAAGAGGACACAATTACATGGTCTAGTCAAACTTCAAAAGATTTTGTCAATCAATGACAGTTAAATCAATATAAAGATGGCACACGTAATTTAACCCTATTGATGTTCGATGAAATTTTTTGGGAGTGAACCCTGATACATTCCTCCACCAAGTGTGCGCATGCCACACATCAATATTTTTGCAAGTTCATTGCTTTGAATTGTGGTATCAGTGGCAGCAACAGTAAGGATAATGTTTCCTGTAAAACATTAATATCCAAGTGATTCGCCTTTTGGAAAGCAGTACACTATGGTTCTAAAACAGTAGATTTTAGCGATCCCAAAATTTTTCTAATGTATATCATTGGAAGGACAAATAATCAAATACAATGAACTAAATCTAAAGAGGGTGGAGTTTTGACAGGACAAAATGTATAAAAATATATATACAAAAAGGACAAAAAAAAGATCCATAATGCTCCCAAAATGAGTTTTTTCATAGTTAACATGAAAAATAATAGATTATACTTTATCAGATTTCTAATTGTTAAAAGAAAATTTCTCTAAGGTTCAAAAGTATCTTAAATTTTAATGGTGTGATTAATGCAAGCATAGCCCCATGACCCTAGTGTACCAAATTTAAAGCACATTACGTACCCCGTTCCCTTTCCCAATCCTCGTACCTAGAATGCAGAGCATTCTAGGTAACATAAATGACAACATTATAGGGAGCAACATTAAAAGGCAAAAGGAATTTAGATGAAAAAAATATAAATATAAGTATATATATATATATATCTCCCTTGCTGACAAGCCCCCCAAAAACTAATTCATAGAAATGTCCCGAGCAAAATTGCAATACTTCAAGGATTTCACGAAATATTACATAAAAATTGATTTGCAATGGGTACAGAAATCTACAGTGGCTAATAAGTCACAATCAAATTGGATTTTCTTTCTAATCATGGATTTTATTCACTACTTTTCACGACAAAAATTGCATCTAATTGAGAAATTAAAATTTAACCCATTGTAGTCAAGTACTTAATTTAGCTGAATACAATAAGGTGTTGAATGACAAACAAAGAAAAACAGAACCTTGCTTACTTTAATGATGAAATTTGAACCAACATGTTACTAATTTGATCTTTAGAAATGTAAATCTATCTTAGAAATCAAAGTAGAGAGAGAGAGAGAGAGAGGTATTGCTGAGTTTTTTTTTCCCTTAATGGGTATGAAGTATTTGGTTAAGTTTGTTAACAAATTCAAGTGCCTTGATGGCTGTACAACAACCTATATATTCTGGCATTAATTTTTGTCCCCAATATACAGAACTTATTGGTGCTGTAACCAAATGGTGTTGCCTAACTGTGTCAACCAAAAATTTCTAAAAACATGCCCAAGATCCACATGAACACGGGGTAGTATGTTGACGAACAAAGCAAAGTAGCTCAAAGTAGCAGGGGATTATATATGCACGTTAAAGTTAAATCCACATTGACCCAAAATCATACAACTGGTGTGCCCAATAAAGATTGTGACCAATGTATAGTAAAGGCAGACTTAGACTTCAGTGGTATTGAAGATAATAAAAAACAGAGTTTTACGTGAAGCTAAAATGAAGGAGAGAAGGTAATATAGAAGAAGGCTAACGCTAAACGAAAATACGCTTACTTGCACACACAGGAATATTCCGGCGAAGAATCCTGGCCGACGGCTGGCCTTTGGTGAAGGGTATAGAGGATTGAGGTTTAGGGGACGATTTGGAGCTCTCATTTGAGAGAGATTTCGGTTTTCGTTCTGTTTTTTTTTTTTTTTTTAACTTAACCTATTTGTTATCATTTTCAAGAATTGTTTCTTGTTTTAAAAATTAGGAAAAATAAAAACAATGTAGAAACTAGAGAACATATCTCTATTTTTGTAATATTTTTGACGGAATTTCTTGAAAATAATGCATTTTAAAAAATTGGAAACAATTTAAAACTATTTTTTGAGTTATTAAAATAAAATTCAAAAAAATAAAAATTGTTATAATACTAAAGAAATATAAAGTAAACAAAATAACCAAACACAATATATAATAAAATTAGTTATTCTGAACCTGTCACATAATATTTAGATAGTTCTTCTGGAACTATTAAGAATAAATCTTCTTAATCATCCAAAAATTTATTTATATCACAGGACAAATTATAAAATACAATTACCTACCCCCTTTGCTTTCTTTTTTTATTCTCTTTCTCTCTCTTTTATTTCTCTCATATTTCTCTCCTCTTCTATTCTCTTAGTGCATCTTTTCTCATAGCTAAACTCCTCTATTTATAAAGAGGAGTTCAGGCATTAGGCTATTTAGTGGAAGTCACCACCCAACATGATCACATGGATTCACATGGATGTTGGACATCCACCATTTGGCTTAATGTTATCATAACACTCCCCCTTGGACGACCACCATATAAGATATGTCTCGTTGTGCGTTAAAACTGTCTCGTTAAAACTTTGCCAAAAGAAAAATCCTGTGGGAAAAAATCATTGGCGAAGGAAAAAGAGTACAATACACGACTCCCCCTCATGAATATGCCTAGTAAAATTTGTTCAGCATGAAAAATCTTTGAAACAGCGCGTGCCAATGTTGTGTACCAGTTTCTCAAATATTGCAATTGGGACTGCCTTCGTAAATAGGTCTACTAAGTTGTCACTTGAACGTATTTGATGGACATCAATATCACTATTTTTCTGAAGCTCATGTGTATAAAAGAACTTTGAAGATATATATTTGGTTCTGTCACCTTTGATGTAACCTCCATTGATTTGTGCAATATACGCTGCATTATCTTCATATAATATCGTTGAGGTATCTTTGATCAAGGATAGTCCGCAACTATCCTGAATATGTTGGATCATAGATTTCAACCAAATTCATTATCGACTTGCTTCATGAATTGCGATAATTTTAGAATGATTTGAAGAAGTTGCAGTTAGTGTCTGCTTCACAGATCGCCAAGATATAGCAGTGTTACCATAAGTATATACATACCGGGTTTGTGATCGTGCTTTATGTGGATCAAAGAGGTAACCAGCATTTGCGTAACCAATTAACTCTGATTCTGGTCCCTTTGAATAGAACAAACCTAGATCTGTTGTTCTTCGGAGGTAACGGAATATGTGCTTCACCCATTTCTAATGTCTCTGAGTTCGTGCAAAACTATATCTTGTCAATAAATTTACAGAAATGCAATGTCGGGTCTTGTGCAATTTGTAAGATACATAAGAGCCCCAATAGCACTGAGGTATGGTACTTCAGGACCAAGGAGTTCTTCACCGTCTTCTTGAGGGCGAAAATGATCTTTTTGTACATCTAGTGATCGAATAATCATGGAAGAACTCAATGGATAAGCTTTATCCATAGAAAATCGATTCAAAACCTTTTTCTATAAATATAGATTGATGGATGAGAATTCCATTTGATAAATACTCAATTTGTAATCCAAAACAAAATTTAGTTTTTCTAAGATCTTTCATTTCAAACTCCTTCTTTAAATAATTAGTGGTTGTTGTAAGCTTTTCAGGATTTCTAACAAGATTCAGATCATCAACATAGACTGCAATACTAGCAAATCTAGATTCTGATTTCTTAATAAAAATGCATGGACAAATTGTATTATTCACATATCCATTTTTCAATAGATATTCACTAAGATAATTGTACCACATGCGTCCAAATTGTTTTCACCCATACAAAGATCTTTGAAGCTTGATAAAATATAAGCTTCGAAATTTTGAAATATTTATTTCAGGCATTTTAAATCCTTCATGAATTTTCATATATATATCATTATCTAATTCACCATATAAGTCGGTTGTCATGTCATCCATTAGAGGCATATCCAGTCCTTCTGAGACTGAAAAACTAATTAAAAATCTGAATGTAATGGCATCCATTACAGGAGAGTATGTCTCATCATAATCAATATCAGGTCTCTGCGAGAAACTTTGTGCTACTAGTCGTGCTTTATACCTCACGATTTCATTTTTCTCATTTCGTTTTTGCACAAATATCTATTTGTATCCAACTAGTTTTACATCTTCTGGTGTTTAGATTACGAGTCCAAATACTTTGCGTTGTGCTAACGAATTTAATTCTATCTCAATAGCTTCTTTCTACTTTGGCCAATGACTTCTATATTGACATTCGTTAATCGTTTGTGGTTCATTCTCTGCATTATTTCTTGTAATTGTAAGAGCCACTTTAAATGAAAATATGTTGTCGACAATAATTTTATTTCTATTATATTTTTGTCATGTATTCACATAACTTATTGAGATCTCATTACTTTCCTTTGCAGGGAATATCTCTTCAGAAGGTTCCTCTTCTAGGAATTCTTTTACAAGAGTTCCTTCTTCTAGTGGTTTAGATACTGTAGTTTATTTAGAAATACTGACTTGCTTATGTATTTGTTCCTTCCTCTTTCTAGGAACTGTGTCTTTTGCACCAACAGGTCTCCCATGCTTCATGCGTGCTTGAAATTCATTTGCTGCTATATTAGCAGATTGTTCTACAGAGACATCGATACGTGTTGGGGTTTTAGCAGCTGGTATATATGATTTTGTTATCTTTTTTGTATCGATAAACACATCAGGTAATTGATTTGCAATCGTCTGTAAATAAATAATCTTATGAACTTCTGATTCACATTGATTTGTTCGAGGATTAAGATGAGATACCGTGGAAGCATTCCAAGTAATCTTATACTGTTTTTCCAGTTGCGTCTTATCTCCCTCTAATGGTGGAAAAAGTGTCTTATCAAAATGACAATCCGCAAAACGTATAGTGAAAACATCCCCTGTTAAATGTTCAAGATATCTAATAATAGATAGAGAATCAAAACCAATATAAATCTCAAGTCGACGTTGGGGACCCATCTTAGTATGTTGTGGTGGTGCAATTGGTACATATATAACACAACCAAAAACCCTTAGATGTGAAATATTCAGTTGTTGACAAAAAACAAGTTGTAATGGTGAATATTCGTGGTAAGCAGTGAGTCAGACACAGACTAATGATACAGCATGCAATATGGAATGTCCTCAAGCAGAAACAGGTAATTTTGTTCTCATAGCAAAGGTCGAGCTATAAGCTAAAGGCGTTTGATAAAAGATTCAGCTAGACCATTGTGTGTGTGTGTATGTGCAATGGGATGTTCAACATCAATTCCTATGGACATGCAATAATCATCAAAAGCTTGATATGTAAACTCACCAGTATTATCCAGTTGTATTGACTTAATTGAGTAATTTGGAAACTATGTGCGTAATCTGATGATTTGAGCAAGAGGCCTAGCAAATGCAACGTTACTAGTCGAAAGCAAACAAACATGTGACCATCGAGTGGATGCATCTATTAAAACCATAAAATAACGAAATGGTCCACATGGTGGGTGTATCAGCCCACATATATCCCCTTGAATTCTCTGTAGAAAGGTTGTGGATTCAACTATTAGTTTTGAAGGGGATGGTCTCACAATTAATTTCCCTTGTGAACAAGCGGGACATATATAATCACTTGACAGGAGAATCTTCTAATTCTTTAGCGGATGCCCATGAGAGTTCTCAATTATCCGATACATCATCATTGATCCCGGATGACTAAGACGACCATGCCAAAGTATAAAATTCTTTAGGTCAAAACACTTCTGGTGCATCACTTCAGGTGATCCCAAAATTCTTATAGTTGTATAATATAATCCAGAAGAGAAGGTAGCAAGTTTTTCTAATGTATGTTTCTGACATGAAACAATAAAAGTAATATAAATATATTATTTATTATCTTCATATGTTGTTTCTATATGATGTCCATTACTACGTATATATTTAAAACTGAGCAAATTCCTTGTAGCTCTAGTTGAATATATAGCATCATCAATATAGAGTTTTGTTCCTTTTGGCAATAATATATTGGCTCTTTCAGAACCTTCAATTAATTTTGTACTGCTAGATATTGTCTTAACGTTATTTTCAGCTAACGTTAAGTTAACAAAATATTTTTTCTTTCGAAGAATTGTATGAGTAGTTGCACTGTTTACTAAACATATATCTCCACCGTTCATCTTGGAAGCTATTAATATTTTGGTAAATTCCATGTCTCTATACAAAATATTAAAATTGCTTATTTATAAGAAAATAAAAACATTCATTTAAAAGAAACATGCTCAGAAAAATGTTACACAAGATGACAATAAATTTAAAAGAACAAGAACATAAACTAGTTGGTGTGGACATTTCCATCACCAATTAAGCGATCTATTTTTCTATCATGATCTTCAAAAAAATCTGAAATATCAAGCTGAGTGATTTCTACTGAGTCATCAAAATTTGTGAAATTCATTTTAACATTTTTTCCTTTATCTTGTGTTGATGCTCAGTAAAGATCTACTAATAGTTTGGGCGTACGACAGGTACGTAACCAATGCCCTTTCATACCACACCTATAACAAACATCCTCATAATTTTTGGGAGGTTTATTCTGTAAACCTTTTCTCTTTTCTTATTTTGTTTCAGAGTTGTTCCACAAGTTGTTCCAATGCTGATGGTGTGGTGTACTTTTCTTAATTCGAAAACTTGAAGAATTATAACTGTTATAATTGTTACCTGCACAGTAACCTCTACGATGACGAAAATTATTTCTGCCATGACCATATCCTTGGTCACGTCCACGACCACAACCACGACCACGTCAATAAAATGAGACCGCATTCACTTCAAGGAATGATGTAGAGCTAGTCGGGCAAGACTTGTGATTTTTCATCAGAAGCTCATTATTTTGTTCAGTTAGAAGGAGACATGATATTAATTCTGAATATTTTTTAAAACCACACTCTCGATATTGCTGCTGCAGGAGGATATTCGAGACATGAAATGTAGAATATGTTTTTTCTAACATATCTTCATCAGTAATAGTTTGCCTACATAATTTCAATTGTGAGCTGATTTTAAATAATGTAGAATTATACTTACAACAGCTTTGAAATATTGCAATCGCAGGTGCATCCAATCGTAACGAGCTCTGGGGAGAAACATGGTCTTCTGGTGCTCATATCTCTCCTTTAAATTTTGCCATAGTGCCAGTAGGTCTTTTATTGTGAGGTATTCAGTTTTTAATTCTTCATGAATATGATGGCGAAGAAAAATCATTGCTTTTGTACGATCCTGCTGAGATTCGTCATTTTCTTCTTTTATAGTATTTTCAAGAGCCTTTGCACACAAATGGATCTCAGCATCAACTATTCAAGATAAATAGTTATTGCCTGAAATGCCAAGAGCGATAAATTCTAACTTTGCGAGATTTGACATTTTTAAAATTCTACACCCGCAAAATAACAAAATTTTAGAATCACGATGACACAAAATAATATAAAGAAAAATAAAATTTTAGTCATATGATATTCTCATACAGAAAATTTATCAAGAACAAAGCTGAATAAATTATAGATATGTTCTTTAAGAACATATAGAGAATATATATATAATCTTGCATAAATAGAGCTGTTACTTTTACTAATCACTTCATAAAGAAAATTGACACTAAGGCTATGCATAATAAGACAAAACAATGGACTCGTCAAAAACAAAATGAAAAAAAAAAAAAAACAAGGCTGAATAATGGCCAGGTAAGGCAGCGGAGTATGAACATACAGGACTCATTGATATCTTGTGTACTCTTTCTACTAATATTTGAAATACCATGAAACAAATTCAAATTTCCTTTCTTCAAGTTGGTTTCAAGTTCAAGATATAAAACCAATCGCGTTAGGGGCACATTTCTGCTGTAGACTATTAACTTTATAAACATGTACCGTTCAAATGAGTGGTAATGGAACGCGAGCTAGGCAAAGCTTACATAGGCCCATATGGAGTATTGTCATTTGAGTTTATGTGCCCAAAAAGCAATGAATACTGTACGTTTTAAATGATGAAGTATAAATCTATGCAATGTTTCAATGACAGACAGTCAATGGGCCAGAAAGCACTTCCTGTGTAAACTATAGCAGTGTCCATGCCACGCAATAATACTAGATTATTGTCATACCTTGACTAGATTATTATCATACCGTGACAGTGAACACAGTTTTTGTTGATTGTATTACCTCAAAGAAACTGAGATTCTGGGCGGGCGGTTGATTATATCCATAACAAAATTTCGTAATCCTTAGATCTTATTACTTATGCGATTACTCAACTTGAAGATATTTTTAATGCTTCGAGTAGCTGCCGTGTTGGAATTGCGGGTGACATTTTTCCACTTAAAAAAAAAACTTTCAAAGAATTTTTACCACAACTATTTAAGGTATTATATTGATAACGTGTTATAATATTAAATAAATATAAAACAAACAAAATAACAAAACACAATATATAATAAAATTAATTCTTCTAGACCTGTCACATAATATTTAGATAATTCTTCTGAAACTATTAAAAAAGATTTTCTTGATTATTCAAAATTTTACTTTTATCATAAGACAAAATATAAATCAAAACACAAAATATAAAATACAATTACCTACACCCTTTGTTTTTTTTTTTTCTTCTCTCTCTCTTATTTCCCTCCTTTTCTATTCTCTTAGTGCATCTTTTTTTATAACTAAACTCTTTTATAGAAAGAAGTTCATGCATTAGGCGACTTAGTAAAAATCATCACCTACCATGATTACATGAATTTACATGGTGGTGGACATCCACCATTTGGCTTAACGCTATCATAACAAAAACAATGACAAAAAAAATTAAAGATAAGAGAGAATAATGAAGGCCCCAATTTTGACTTCTTTTCTCATTGTTTCCCATCTACCAAACACACCACAAAACCCTACCTGAGTCTATTCTCTAGAATCTTTGCCCTGTACTCTGTATAGCCTATACTAATAACTGTCCAGCGGACCTCTAGATGCTCTCTCTCTCTCTCTCTCTCTATCTCTCTCTAAACATGGCATCGGCCTTGCCACCGCCTGGGCGCTCCGAAGTTCTCTCACTCTTCCGCTCCCTCCTCCGAACAGCCCGTAAATTTGCCGACTACAACATTAGGGAGTACACGACGCGTCGGACCATCGACGCCTTTCGGCAGAACAGAGACCTCTCACACCCTTCGGCGGTCGCCGCCGCATTCTCCGATGGGAAGTCTCAGCTGGAAGTCGCCAGTAGACAGGCCATCGTGGACTCGCTCTTTGCACCCAAGGTCAAGAGCGTCATGGAGATTAAGCATTGAAGAGGGCGACGAATCCATGAGGACCCAATTTTGGATGGTCCTTCTAGGTTTTCAATTTTCACTTCTATTTTGGTTGATTTCTCTCTGAATTGGGTTTGGTACCCAATACTATAGAATTCGAGACTTTGATGTGATATGACGAAATCTTTGAATTTGCAGTGTAAGAATTATATTATTTCTTGAAATATTAGAGGAAAAGGTTTAAGAATCGAAGTTCTTGGTGTAATATTAATGAATTGAATGAATTTTGGTTTTGTTAATTTATTGGTGATTTGTTTGTCATTCGATTTTAGGATTTTGAAATTTGCTGGCGTGCACAAACTTATACTTAGTGCAGGGAAGAGGTAAAAGAGTTACCAACTTATGAATGTTCGAGGTTTTTCTTGGAGTTTAATGCTATGTTTAGATCTTAGATTTGTGGAGGAAAACAAAAAGAAATATTAGTTTGTGCCTCAATCGTGGCATGTTCAGATATGAAAGTTTTGAGTTCCTTAGCTGTAATCTAATCAATTTATTATTTCTTATCTTAGCTCATAGATACTTATTTCATTTTTTCTACGTTGTATATGATAATCCTTATTTTGTGCTGCACAAAAATTCTCTTTCTTTTCTAAATTTTCTTTTCCTAGTGTTTGCCAATTTCAAAATCGTTTTTTTATGCAAGATACAATATTTGAGAACCCTTTTTGGGTTTATTCTTCTTCTAAGAGCCAGCTAAGTTTTAACTTTCTTCAATGATTGTTTTTCATTTAAATGTCTACATATGGACCTCTGTTTTTATAAAGATGGGTCAGTGATTTTGTATTAAATTTTTTTCCCTGTTTCATGTTCTGCATTGATCTTAAAGTGGGGACATTTTGTGTAGGTGAGTCAGTTTACTTGAAAAAATATATTTGGGGCATCCTTATCTTTGCCTTGATTGTTGGCACCTAGATAAAATATTTGTAGTTAGTAATGCTTTTGGATGGAGATATTCCACTTTGAACATTCGTGGGTGTGGCTAATCCCGATGTTTGTACAGTTTTGCACTCTGAAGCTTTACACGAGCTTGGGGCATTTTGAAAGCTGTTCAGTTGCACTAACTAGTTTTCTTGTATGTTGAAATTGTTCAATTGAGCTCTAAATTAGGATGGTATAGTGTCAGTGCGAAAATTTTAGCAGCTATTGGTGAAACAAATACAAGGAAGCATACAAGAGAGGTTAGATGTCTAAGTATCGGAAGAAAGTCCAATGATTAGGTAGTATTGAGTTTTCAATAGCCATCCCTATTAAATAGTGACATGTGATGTCTTATTACATCATCAACTTGAATTTGTGGTAAAATGGCGAGATTTTTAAGGAAACAATGACACTTTGCAAGAACTGATACGAATGCTTACCAAAGAAACTCATACTTCCTAACCACTGAACTGTTTTTCCAAAGTACCTTAGACAACGGAAAATCGGGTAGTGTCATAAATATATACTATGAAGAGAATATATTATAACTTTTGATGTTGGTGACTTGAACAATCTTCTTCTTAATTTAACTCACATCATCCATACTCTGAGATATTTTAATTAAATTTGGCATATTTGAGCACATGGTGGTAGCTCCTTGGATTTATGCTGTGGTTTTTGTGGGAGCAGGCATTGAGAAAGATTGGCTCCAGTTCTACATTCTATGAATAGATTGACACATTAATGGTAGTCTTTAATCTACTTGTTAAAATAAAAAACAGTTTGTAATTTATTATCAGATTCAGTTTCCTTTTCTTTGAACGATTCCTGTCTCTTAATTATTTTTCTGGGTTTTCCTGCATTGGCATTGAATATTGAGATCATTAAATTTGTTTTTCTGCATATCTTTGTCATTGATTATTGTCAGTTTTCCCCCTAGTATGATCCTGTTGTTTTACCCGCCAAAATTTCATATTCAAAGCTAGTAAGCAACTGTTGTACTGCTATGCTGTAAATCTTTATTCCAATTTAACGACCCTTTGAAGAGGTTTAAGGCTCCTGCATGTCAAGAGCTAGAAGCACCTGATGGTTATTAATTGCTATGTCGGGAAAAAGGTGCAGAGATGAATTTATGAAGTACAGGATTTGCAGGACTTTATAGAAGTAGGAAAGCAAAGATCATAGAGAGAGAGAGAGAGAGAGAGAGAGAGGCACATAAAAGTACACACTACACATGCATATATGATTTGCAGGCTTTGCAGCTTCACGGGAAGATCATCTAGGCCCCTCCTAGCAAGCTGACGTCTTCTAACCAAATTAAAGCCCCTCTTGGGTTTCTCTTAATATCTAGTAGCCCTATCCTTATGGACAATAATACACTCTAAACATGAAAAACGAGTTCAAAAACAAAAACAAAAAACGAAAAACTCATTATATTGATAATGTGTCCCTTCGTGTCGATTCTTGGCACCAAAATCAACTGCCTGCAAATGATATCTCTGCTTATTTCACTTCATTGAAGTTGTTTAAAAACAGAAATGAAGAACAGTTGAAAGGAAGTGCATTAACTAGCTAGGTGAAGATATGCAAACCTAATGGCTGTCAAAACTGTATTCTTCAATTGTGAAGTGGGTTCGGTCCACCAGGAACCATTCGATTCTCAATGCCAAATCTTGCGTCAATCTTCTCCAGCAGTGAAGGTGGCGGCAGAGGACTTTGGTGCTTTCTTTGAAGTTGACGGGAAGGAGGATCTTCAGAAGAGAGATGATGAAATCCAGTGGCCGGAGGTGTTGCAATGAGGAAGAGGAAGACGGCCACTGAAATCCAGCGGCCAGAGGCGGTCATTAGAGAAAGAGGGATGCTCATGAAGTCGTGGAAGTCAGAAGAAACATGAGAGAATTATGTCAAGGAGAGGCGGTGGTAGCTAGAACTCAATGCATGGGCAAGATATGTAGTAATATAGATATGAACATGTACTAGACAGACTTAAATGCCCTTTTTTGTTTTCTCAATGAAGCTTTTGCTTTGGTACTATATACAGTGGACAAAAGGGTGTCTTTTGTGGTTTGGAACTTGAGGAATGAAAGAGGAATGAAGGGAAAATAATTATGTTGCTTCTTTTTTCTCATTGGTTTTAGCTTGGGAGAAAAAGAAAAATAAAATTTAAATTATTTTTTTTTTACATTTTACCTCACTTCTTTTCTCTTTCCTTTTCTCGAGTTCCAAACAGGCTTTTCTTGTTTTAGCAAACCTTTGGGTTGGTGGCATGGGTTAAGTGTTGCGTGTGAGGAGATTCTACACTACTCCAAAAAAGGTGAGGCTACATCTTAAAAAAACAAATTCAAAGAGGAAATTGGTACATCTAATAGCCATAACTGTTGTCTCTCTCTCTCTCTCTCTCTCCCTCCGTTTAAAAGCTTTTAACCTATAGTAACCGTTTAAAAGCTTTTAACCTATAGTAACTATATCGAGAGAGAGAGAGAGAGAGAGAGAGAGCACTTTTGTAGCATTGAGTAAGGTTGGTATGATGTACATGTAGTGCATTTAACGAAATTGGTTAGGAAAGATTTTCATTTAAGAGAAAAAACATAAAATAAAAAAACAAATTATATTTGTATGATTAGTACAGAGTCACCTACCAAAATGATAAGATAATAATATTTTTTTAGTACTATGTTTTAAAATGATAGGTCTTGATTTAATCATAACATTTTTTATACGAATTATGTATACTTTTTATTTTGTATAGAATTACTCTTTCAAAAAATGAACCACATTAACTTCAACTTAACAACTGTCTTACCTCCTGAAGGATAATATTTAATGGTTTTTCTTTTTTTGAAGAGGAAGGAAAATTACAAGAAAAAAAAAGAAAAAAACTTTAGATAGGATAGTATTTTCTTTTCTTGTATTCTTTTCTTTTTGGACAGAAAAGATCAAATTGCTAAGCATGTTTGATCGAGCAATTTATTATACATTTAAAATTAAATATTTGGTGAGTGAGCTTCTTTAGGTTTTTTAGATTTCGAGATATAGCGCGATGACGAATGTTCATCCGCCCCAACACTGTAGTGCGGGTTCACGTCACAAGAATCAGTCTGTCACCAGCTGCCTACCTCCTCCTACTCTCAAATCTGTTACGTTCGTGGTTTGCTCTTGGCCTAGTATTATTCCTTTGAAAAAGAAAAGAAAAAATAAAAGACAATTCCTCCAAGGAATAACTAGATTTTTGGGGAATAGGTAGGAAGTATGACCGTATGAGAAATCAATCAGCAGCAAACAGCAAACAACCATACACTCAAAGAATGGAGAGAGAGAGAGAGAGAGAGAGAGAGAGAGAGAGAGAGAGAGAGAGAGAACCAATAGTTTGCAAATTTTTAATAAGAAATCAATCTGGTATTATTAACTGTGTACAAAAGGCAGCAGGTACAAGAACAAGGTAATCATCATATGAGGGGGGGAAAAAATGAGAGAAGAAAAGAAAAGAGGTAAACTAAACCTATAGTCTCAAGGCATGAAGCACAACTGACTAGAAAGAAGGCTAAAGGCAGCAATCCACTGTCAGACAGAAGGTGCTCTAACAGCCCTGCAATCTTCTACTTCCCGAGTAAACGCCGCCCACGTTGATTGGCACCTTTCACTCGGAAATTCAGTTCGTCCACATCATCCATAAAAGGATTCAAAGCTTTGGTTTGCCTGCAATAATCACAGGATCTACAATTAAATTTTGAAAACACAAGGTATGAAAAAACCCATTCTGTCCTAGAGGACCAAGATTGAGAGAGAGAGAGAGAGAGAGAGAGAGAGCCTAACAGGGTGGGATAAATCAACATCACTAACCTATCAATTTCGGATCCCATGTCAAGAGCCATATCCTTCAGCTCCGTCAATACATTACTTAGATCTGAAAGTGCATCATCTTGTTTTGCCTTCTCCACCTGTAATAATTGCAAGTTAACAATTCAATGAGTTAAAACTGATTGGAAGATTTTGCCTCATTGGGCATCAGGAGACCATAACTGAACAATTCGGATTTGATTTCCATTGTACACGGCAGCAGGAACTTGTCATTTGACATCCAATCATCATATTCTCACAAGCCAACAAGATTGTTCATTGAGATCCTAATATGATTTATATGTTTTTATTGATGGAGCATGATCAACAATATATATATATATATATAACAGACTAATATAGTTTCATTTTCCAAGCAAACATGCTGAAAATTTTCACTTCCTGCTACGTTTAAACTAAAAACATCCTATCTTCTAGATGAATCAACATTATAGACAAATACCTCAACTTTCTGCAATGCATTTGTGGTTTCAGGAGGTGGTGTTCGTGTGCTTGACCGTCCCTTGGGTGCGGGAGTCAATCCCAATTTCTCCCGCTGTTCCAAGTGGTTGCCCCTTCTTTGAGCTGGATCATCTGCAAAAATTGACAGCTATATCAAAACATGAACAAAGAATTGGTAAACATAGTCATGAGACTATCTTCCACACCACCACAAACCTAGAAAAGAAAAGAATTCCACTCTTTCCTGGGGACTTTGAAACAATCAAATTTAATTTTTTAGCATGAATGAACAAATGAGATGAGCATATAACGAATATAACCTCTTGTTATAACAGGCCCTTTTATTTGACGAGTCTTTTTTGGCTTCCAAGTCTTGGAGAAGATGCCCCCAAGACTTCCCAAAAGCTTCTCCCCCTGAAATGAGATGTTGAACAATGTAAGTTTTTCTCCGAATAATGTAACCCATGGAAGACAATGCAGAACAAAAAACAGCAAAGAGTGACAGTTACAAGAATTGAAGACAATCCAGCACAAATAGCAGCAAAGAATAACATGAAAATAATAAGAATACTCAATATCTTTCAGGTCGAGAAACAAGCACAACACTGAAAAGCCAGCCAATTCTTGGGGCCAAAGGTACAATGCTAATAAAGTTTGCAGATAGGAGGAATCAATGCTTAGCCTTAGACTTTTGTTGACAGTTCTTGTAGAATAGCTCCCAACTCATACATATAATATTGCAATTTGCTCAGGCAAGACGATGAACCAGAACAATAGAACATGCCACTGATAAGGTTTCTTAATAATGAGAATCAGTGGCTTAGATGGGATGTGACAGGTTCACTGAAAGACTGACTTAACATTCTAGTGCAATATAAGTTCAAAGAGAAGCGGATCATAGAAACCTAGATGTAACTATCAAGATTTACATAAAATAAACTTGCCAGCATAGCACCAGTGTTCCAATTGGTCAAACAAATTGGATCCTCTCTTCCAATGACAAAATGAAAATTGAAGATTCAAACGCATCTAATCATTAATATTTTTACAGTTTTGTGGACAGTGCTAATCATAAAAATGAGAAAATTAAAATATTAGAATAGTTTGGTTGAAACACTCATGCATATTTGTGTTGGAAGTACTTAATTGATAGTACAAAATAAGGCAAAGAGGTTAAACAAAATTGCAATCAGTACCACATCATATATATAAGAAAATGTTCCATAACAAATGCAGAACATTACCTACTCCATTCCTAAAAAATTACTAAAAATGAAAAGAAAAAAAAAACTCTATCACCTAATGCACAAGACTGATGAATTAAAATTCTTTTGTTTATCACAATAAACTAAACCTTTATGCCTTCAGCATATTCCTACGAGCCCTTTCTTCTATTGTTTTATTTCTCCAAATTTGATCCATGTGCAGAACACAACAGCAGCAGCAGCCATGGGAGTGGTGTAGCTGGAGTTGTTAGAGCTGCAGCAACAGCAAGAAAGTCGCAGTGGTGAAGCTGCTTTTTTTCAATTCACTTGCAAGCACGCAAGGGTGCCTATAGTTAGAGTTTGGAGCCCCAAGCCCACCTCCATTTAAGTGGCCTGCAATACTGTGGCACAACAACTTTGGCATGGAAATCTTCATTTTTCTTTCTCTTTTTATTTTTCCAAATTGTCGATGGAAAGCTTCATAAAACCTATTTATGATTTAGTGGCAAAGGATGATGGCAGTGGTCATTGCAAAGGCTCAAATCGTCTACTACTGATTATGAATACCTAGTTGGATCCATAAAAACAAGCTGACCTACAGGAGAAGAAGCTGACTAAGTCCCTGAGTCCAGCTTGAAACAAGCCTAAAGTATAACTTCCTCCTACTTTGCTGTGAGGATAGACATGCCCTGTAAGTTCTAAATTACTAACTCAAAGAATAATTTCTAGAATCAGAAACAATCTGATGATACTGAAGACAGATCATAAAATAGGAACTTGAAATCCCATTCCATAACTTTCATTGTTCCAAAGCAGTGAAAGCACTGGTGCTTAAGAGGCTGTAAGAGAGTTTTTGATAGAAATGGATAGTAAGACAATCAAACAAGTGATTAGTATTACGAAATTCATCCTATACAAGATGACTTGCATACTTCACAAATTGTAGCCAATAATATGCTATTGAAAAGGTCAAAAGGCCATACCCTACTAAGATCATGATCAATGTCAGCAGCAACCATGTGGGTTCTGGTAATTTGCTCACCCTGCTGATGCAAAGTGACCAACGTATTGTTAGCATCCTCTCTTATGTCCTCTGCTATCTTCAAGCAGCCATTTACAGTCTTTGTAGTCTCTTCGGCCTTGTATACAGCATAATTCTCCAATTCTTGCATGGTCTGGTTCTCTAATCCTCCAGAGTCACGGAAATCATTCTTGTATCTGTTTCTTGTTGCTGAAGCAAATGAGTACAAAGATGAAGAGGTTTGTTTTCCCTCATGATCATCAAAAGGATTGGTACTAAAATTTGGGGTAACTAGTGTAGGTTCAGAAGAAGCTCTCCGTGAGGGATTAAGGGTTTTCTTGCTGCCTGACTCATCATCAGAATCGAAAGGGTTGGGAGTAGAATAGCCAGGGAACCCAGGGTCAACCGAATTTTGTTTAGCATTCTTGTTCAAGGGAGATTTCTTCAGACCAAACATTTTTGAATGGACAAGAATTCAGGACTTGATCAAGCAGTGGATGCGTTGAAGAATGAAAACTAAAGCTAGACAAAGCTGCACGAAACTTATACAGAGAATTCACTACGTGCCTGGGAAATCAAAGAAGATCAAACTATTAAGCAGTGATAGCAACAGAAGGTACACAACAATCAAATGCAAAAGGATAAAAATAAGAATTTATTTCATTTAAAGGGCAAGAATACAGGATAGGTTGAAGTTATAGATGGTTTCTCCATTATTTAAGTTGAACTTCATAACTAGAGAGTTCAAAAATGAAGATTAAACAACATAAAAGGGAGGTGACAACGTTTCAGAACTAAGCATTAAACACAAAAATTACAAACAGGAAAGAACATATAATCACATAAGGGTATCTAAATTCAGTAAAAAAAGAGATGTAGTTACCTAGATAGTGAGGTAAAGTTAATGAACCACAGCTCCTATGCTTTCACCCATTGTAGAAAATGAATAGGCTTTTGGGGGCCATTTTAACATAAAGCACTTAAAAGAAATCAAAAGGCCAAAACTAATCATAATTTCTGGCCATCGGTCAGATGCCTTCGTACTCTGTTTGGTTCCAGAGACGATACAAGAGAAAAAGGAGATAAAACCTTAAAATTTTCAACTTTAACTAACGCAACTATTTGGCTTAATTGAGATGCGTTGCAATCAAACAAGTAGCAAATATGATTTTATAATTTTGTTTAATTTACTTTTCCTGTGTTTTCTCAGCAACCAAACATCCCCTTCCAAAAAAGAAAAAGAAAAATTTTCACAAACCCAAGAAGAAATTAGCAAACTGAAATCCGAACTGCAGTTAGAAGAAAAGTTCACAAAAAGATCCAATTCACATGCATATAGCAAGAAAAAGGGGACCAAAAACTTATCTTCATAGTTCATTCAATGTGATAAAGTTAAAATGCAAATCAAATTTATTGAAGACGATATTGACCGTGCGATGCTTACAGGAAGACTGAAATACAGGGTATTTGATATACAAGACAAAAGGATTCAAGTTCAAATTCAAAACCCAGAAACAGAATCAAAATATGAATCAGAAGATGGAAAACAAGAATCTTGGGCAGATACCTGAAAGTCTGAGACTACACCAACACTGGGATAATCTTGGGATAACGCGGCCTCAGATAGGCAATAAAGAGAGAGAAAATCTAGAGAGGGAGGGAGAGAGAGAGAGCGCGAGAGAGAAGGAGGAAGTTCCAAATGGGGGAAGGAGGCGAGCACGTATAAAAAGAAGTCTAGATTGAGACGATCGAAACTGGTGAGAAATTTCTGAAACGTATTTGATGGGTTTTGTTTTTTTGTCTTCCTTCTAGTTCCTTTCCATACAGACGATCCAGTCTACATATATTGTGTGAATATATATTCAAATTGTGAATATACTAAACGTTTTTCTCTCTATTTGAACAAATCAAACTGATGGAAAGCGAGGCGCGTGAATGTAGACTTCGAACTTTCAAAACCCCCACTACAACTTTGACAAAATCAGACCGTTTGCTGTCTCTGTCTCTGTCTCTCTCTCCTGTCTCTCTCTCTCTCAAATACACACAGAGACAACAGGGATTTGGATTAATGATGGGTCCTTTTCTTTCTTGCTGTATATTAAACTAGGGGTAATTTTTTCTTTCTTGCTCTATATTAAACTAGGAGTAATTACTTTGTAGTTTGAGTCAAAATTAAATGATCTTGTTATAATTTAAAAATATAGATAATTTCTGTAATTTAAATTTATTTACAAAATAAATAAAAATTATTAGATTTAAAAGAAAGTTTGTGAGGGTATTTTTATCATTTTATATTTTCAAATTAGATCATCAAAAAATAATTTGATGAAATTACAAAAATAACCTCTTGAAAGACAACTATTTATTTTGGCATAAAATGATTAAATCTTCTTTTTGATATAATAATTTAGAGATAAAAAATGGTAAAAATATCCATATAGCAAAATTTTTGTTAAATCTAATAGTTTTTATGCATTTTACAAATAAATCTAAATCACAAGAGGTCATTTGATTGTAGCTCAAATCATAAAGGAGTAAAATGTAATTACCTCCAATAAAAATTACGTACACGAATCTATCGGTTTGATACAGGTTAAATTTAACTTTTTTGTTTTGTGTTTTTTTTTTACTTATATGCAAAAATAAAAAATAAAAAAAACCAAATTTTTTAGATTTATTTTTTTCCTTTTATAAGCTATGATAAGCAAAAAAGAAAAATGTTGTACATCACTTAGATGTTTCAAGTTCAATCCCTTATCAATCCCAAGAAGTTAGCCTGGTGGTTAAAACTTAGGACTTGTGAGTCTCCTTATTTCAAGGTCTTAGGTTCAAAATCTCTTAAGTGCTATCAATCTCTTAGGGCCACCTCCAGGTCTTTGATTCAATAATTACTTAGCTTGTGTCGGACAAAGTACACAAACCTTAAGATTTGTTAATGTGCGCGCAAGCTGGTCCGAACAACCATTAGTAAAAAAAAAAATTGATCCCTTATCACACCCTTGGCTAATCATGATACATACAATGCATGAATATTTTTGTGCTGGAATTGATATAAACAATGACTCTGCATTAGTTTAAAAAAGTGATAGGTTCAAAGCTTTGACACCCTATAACAAAATAAAATAATCATAATCAAAAGTTGGATTGGGGATGACTTAGTTTACCAAGGCCATGACTCAAAGGGGGAGATATTTGATGGTTGATTGTTTGTATTGACATTGTAAATTTGTCATGCATGTGCATATTTCACATTTTCAAAATAAAAATAGTGATGTAATGAAAAGGAGAGATGTTGAAAATGGAGACATAGTTATGAGAAGTTTTCTTCATGGTTAGTTATGGGAAGTTTCTTCAGGTCGTCATCCCATTCCATTGACTGTCCCTACCTTATATTATAGTTAGCCGATTATCCATTTCTTCGTGTTTGCAATCAAACGGGAGACTTTTAAGTTTGAATTTTAAAATGAAACAACTCTATTCTTTTCTTTTTAATTTGTCTTATCAATAACACAAGTTAAACTCAAGCCAATCATTCGATCAGAAAAAAAAAAAAAAAAAAAGAACTCTCCAGCCAATCAAATGCCTTAAGAAAATTTCCACACTCATCCCTCTTTTACTTTTCTTTCACCATAGCAATATTCATTTCACTTCAACAACTTTGATCAACTTCAAAAAAAAGAAAAAAGAAAAAAAGAGGATTTATCACTAAACATGTGCAACCTTAAACCCCTGATTACTCCCAAATCCCAATTTCACTGTAAATGACAAGATATACTCAAAATGGGTCAACTTCAAAAGCCAAGAAGATTGACTGAATTTCCATTGGACATTCAAAATGCTTCAAGAACCTAACCATATGATGAAGGGGACTTTATGGGTTAGAAGAAACAAAAACTGAGATCACACAATTCCTTGATATACATTTATCATCTTCAAACAGAAACAGCAGTATCAATTGCTTTGTACTAACATTCAAGTGGAGATAGCAATACCACCGATGAGAACAGAAGCAATAATTTATTCCACTTTCCACTTGATTCTCATCATGAATATTCAATATACATTGACAAAAGTTTGAACCATAAACCTTGAAGAAGCTGATGGATACTGAAAACAACACAATAACTGACAGCAAGAAACAAGATGTATTTGCATAAATACGATACACCCTTCATTAGACAATCCAAGCCATTTGCCTAAGCACCAAACTTCATCATTCTGTATCTCTTGGAGCCCTGTGAGTATTGCCATTTCCATTATACTGAATTTTGAAATTTTGGATTCTGAAGGCTCTAAAAAGCAACTTATAAGAAAACCCTTGAATTTTGCATTCTGCGCAGCTGTACAGTTTAATTTTTATAAGAATTTTGGCCTAGAGCCGTTGCAGGAGCTTTAGAACTAACAGATCTTTGAGAACATCCAAATCGAAGACACTGCTGACAGAATTTTAAGAGTATGGAGTACAAGCGTTGGCACCTGTACCAAAGTTAGTAAAGAGTTTATTAGGCTAACATAGGAATAGGAATAGTGAATATCGATCTGATATAGAAGGTACAAAGAAATTCATTTTTTTATAGCTTGTGAAAAGAGACATGCATACTTGCAAGTTCAAATGATGGAAATTGACTCGTGTCAAACACAATTCCTCTAGACACTGATGAGGGATTATATGTATCTCTCTATAGTCTCATAATTGCCATCACAAATCTGAGCTTGCAAGGAGCAGCCATCATACTATTTAGTGTCAATTAAATTGCACGTACAATTCCGACAAATATTAAGTGTATATGGTTGTGTTTCAATGAGAGATCTCCTATTTTGTTATTGCGGCCCATCTTGCACATCTCACAAGCCATGAACAACTGACCATAATCACCATTCCGCTGCTAGCCAAAAACCACCAGCACTGGAAACTAGATTTTGAAGACTACAGGGGCTTGCATGCAGAGTGAGTGGAACCCTCTGCTCACAAGTGTTAAGAAGTATTTATGGGCTAAGCTGCATGTGGAGCCTAGACTATGGAGATGTGGGAGTGCATATTCATTTAAATGTGTTGTCCCTCTGTAAGAGAATCATGTGTCTACCAATCTCTTTCCCGCTATCTCCATGGCATATCAATCCCCTTGGTAGAAGTCTACGTTGACTCCTTCTCCCTGCCCCCACGCAGCCCCCCACCCATGGAGGAAGTGATGGATCAATGTGTGATCTGGCAAGTGGTTGCCTCCCTGTTCCCTCAAAGCAATCACTCAAGCACCAGATCAGTTGCAATAAGATGCCAAACTGACTGCATTTCTGTGAAAATAGTTAATTAGCAAAGCTAACTGTGTAAAACAGCTTGTGACAAGCAATCTGTCCCAACATTGTGCCTTCGGGATTATAAAACATAGGTTTGCAAATGTAGGTATATGATCACAGCACCTTAAAATAAATAAGTGTTAGCAATATCCTAGCAAAACAATTGCACCTGAAGAATACCTTGTCCTTCTCTGACATTTTTTCCTCTCAAATAAAACTCCTCGGCATCTTATAAGAAAACGAAATAGAAAATAAAATAAAACACTGGCCCTTTGGATATGCAGCACTTAAATCATGTAGAACCAGAAAAATAAAACAAATTTACAGGAACATTAAGAAGAATATGAAGAAATCAAACCTCTAACACACTTCACAAATGATGAACCCCCATGGCTTTGATACAGCCACTTTCTACACTTCATGGACAAGCCTGATAGAACTTAAAAGTTTTCCTCCGTTCTCTTTGAATCTTGATCATGACAAGAAAAAGTTTTTAATGACCTTCAATAAAACATTCTTCTTGACCGACATAAAAAATTTGCAAATCTTAGATGTCAATACCTGAGCCTCCAATTCGGCTATTCTCTGTAAGGATATTTGTTCAATGCAAGCACAACGTCTGCGCTCTTCTTCAAGCAAACCTGTGGTTTGGTATCTTAATTCTGCCATTTCTTGAGCTAAATCCTCTGCTTCTTCCTTTGCCTTTAACTTTTCTGCTCTTAGTTCTTCCTAGCAACCAGTTTATATAATTGCTTTAAGAAGTTGCATTTAAGTGGCAATTTCATTGTGCCAAATCAATACTAAACCAAGTTGATTGCTACAGAACGAAGAGATCTCTCACATGTAAATGTGAGTCTACGAATGTCACGTGATCATACCTTAAGCTGCTTCACAAGAAGTTCATATTCAACGATTTGACGTGAAATTTCATCCAAATTATCCTTGAAATCTGTACCAGTTGCTCCTACAACTGCCAGTCTGGAAAGGAGTGGACCAGAATGTCACCACAAATGCTTCAAATTTAACAAAGAGGTAAACATGGAATCTCTAATAGCAAGAAGATCATGAACATGGGCAAGTACTTGGTAGAGAGACGAAATGCAATCATGCAGTAATGCTATTTGGTTTTACTACAGTGGGCAAAAAAGAAAGAAAAGAAACAAGACAACCAAACTAGCAGGACAAAAACATAAATTTATCCAGAACTCATTATCTGGAAGAGTTTGATGTCTCTTGCATGAGCTAGTCTGGGAAATACTAGTCAAGAGAAAGCATTTTAGTTGAGAGAAAGAATTTCAAGGCCTTAAAAGTTCATGCAACAGAAACTAAACTACAATTTGCTGGAACAATGATTTAGAAGAGATTCTGTCAAGTGTTGACTTTCAAAATTGAAACTTGCTGATTCCACCAAAATGTATGTCATCTCATCAACAAATTTGCCCTTTTTTTCATTTGAATTCTCTCTAAGAGTCTAACATAACCATATAATACAAAGTGCATTATTATTGCAGGAGCTTATGACTTGAGTAATATAAAAATTGAACCACAAATAATTAAGCTTTTAGGTCAAGTGGTGACTTAACATGGTATCAGAGCTATGGTTTGAAAGAGGTCTTGGGTTCAAGTCTCTCCGTTGGCATTTGTTCCACAATTGCATTTCTTTCTATCTTTGTATGTTGCATCTCCACGTGCAAGGCAGGGCTGCACGTGAGGGAGGGTGTTGGAAAGCTTGATATGTATTGTTGGGGCTCTTACTTAACAGTTTAAGTTTTTAGGTCAAGTGGTAACTTAATAGAGACACGCTTGGAGAATTCTATTTTTTTATAATAATGAGGACTACCCACATTAGTAGCCAATTCATGAATCCATTCTAACTACGAAGCAGATCTCCCATAGTCCCCCTAGGCCCTTGCTACATTTAAAAGCATTTACCTTGGGCGGCACCAAGGTTGTCAAAATTGAGATCCTACGTTGGATCATTCGAAAGGTTTACAGGATCGAATCGTAGGATTAGATCGAGGATTGTAAGATCCTACAAATAAAGAAAAAAATGCATGATAATTTCTACATGAATAATATTTATTAGAAGTAGACACAAATTGAGCCTAAATTATGCAACAAATATAAATAATGTTAAAATCTTAATAAATCACTTAAATATGAACATTATATAATATTACAAAAGAAAAAAAGAACTACGTATTACAAAAAGCATCCATGAAAAAAGAAAAAAAATGGTTGTATAAGAGCTTTGTAGTTTAACGAATGACTATGATTAAAGAAAAAAAAAAGGTGAACAAAATGTATGCAGAAAAAGAAACGAAACAAAACAAAAAAAAAAGATTTTAAACTATTTGATTAACCGGAGAAAAGCAAGGGAAAAATATGCAATTGAGGAATCACCTATACAAAATCAAAGAGAGAGAGAGAGAGAGAGAGAGAGAGAGAGAGAGAGAGAGAGAGAGAGAGAGAGAGAGAGAGAGAGTGAGTAGATGAACTATTGTTGAAGAGCGAAATGGGTTAAAGATGGAGATGCTTGAATAGGAATGTGAATGTAGATTGTCCTGATTTTTTTTTTCCTGACATGTTTGATCCAGTAACATATTTTTATAAGATTTCAACCTAGTATAAAATGGTGGTCACAAATATAAAAATAATCCAAAAAAAACTGACATACAGAGCAAAACAAAGTTTAAAAATGGGAATGGATAGGATCGGGAGTTTAACAACCATGGCTAGCACCAGACCACCAATCAAATCGCTCCACAACATAGAGCTCATGCCACCTTTTTTTTTTTCTCCCCAGTTAGAGAATCTAAAGATTTACTCCACCCAAACCTAAACTAAACAATATCCAATAAAAGATATGCTGTGTTTTATAGATTATATTTCAGCACATGTATAACTGATTACTTAACTCTGCCATATACAAGCTGCAGACCAAAATGGAAGATTTATTATTTTTTTCCATTATACACTATAACATAGTTTAATGAAGATGTGACAAGGTTGGACGTTAAACTATAAGAAAAAGTGTGTATGTGGGTTCTTTTTTTTTTTTTTTTTTTGGGTTGGGGGGTGTTGGGGGGGGGGGGGGGGGGGGGGGGGGGGGGGGTGTGACTAACCGAATATCTTCTTCTAGTTCACTCGATAACGAGGACTAAAATTTCGTTTTGGAGTGATGTTTCGATTAGCATGGAAATGAAAATGTTTCAGAAACATTTCAGGAATGAAAAAAATTAATATTGTCAAAGACAATCTTTTATATTTTTCTCAATAAAAATTATAACATTTATGAAAAGTTCTAAATTCGTGTTTACACAACTTATTCAATGTATAACATTGTGTTTTGGTGCTTCTCTCTATGTTCTAGTGTGTTGGATGGAAACAACGAAGTTTCATTATTTCACTAGTGTTTCGTTTCGGTCTCTTACGAAACGGAAATGTTTCGGCTGTTTCGATGGAAACAAATGAAAATTTATTCCTTGCTTGACAATGATTGAATATTTAATTGAGACCCATACCTGTTTTTTAGCCGTTCTTCAAATTGTTCTTCAATCTTTTGACAAAATACTCTGGCATTCATTTCAGATATTTCGAGCTTCTCCCCAAGTTCTTTGTTTTCCTTATTTAAGAGTTCAGTAGCCTTTTGTGCATCTCGAACCTGAAGCTCAAAATCGTGAATCGATTCATTCATTCTAGCTTTTTCTTGAGCAGCTTCTTCCTGGAATTTCCTAGCTTCTAAACAACTCTGCTCCAAGGCCGTCAGATCAAGCTTCATGCTCTCTATTTCACATTGGTGCTCCAATGTAATAGAAGAAATTGATTCCTCTAATTTCTCTATGCATGAAGCTGAATTCTGTAGTTCCACTTCTTTGCTATCTAATTCCTGCATCAAAATCAAGTGCTCTGAATTGGACCAGTTCAGTTCTTCCCTTAACCGGCTAACCTTCTCCTCTAAACTTCCCATGTCTGCTAGTTTCAACTCAAGGCTATGCACATGCTCACCCAGACAATATACCTCTTCATTCCTTGCATTTAGTTGATCCCGCAGGTAATCTGTAAGGAATGTAATAATTGGGGTAAGCCTAATAAAACAATCACGGAGCATAACATCAGGAACAGAGTGTAGCAACCTGCCAGCTGGAGTTGTTCATGGCATACAAGGATAATATCAATGAGCAAGTGCCACAACACATACCACCTAAGTGTCGACAAAATGCCAATCCTATATGTTACAAGATAACCAACATTAGACGGCTCAACTCTTGACAGTTGACACCAACAAGCTCATCATGGAGCCAAAGATTAAATTGATTTTGCTGACACATGTATAGTTGCAATATGTATATCCTGGCAGTACAATTTTATAGTAAAGGCTCATATTGAAAATACAAACAGCGTCACTAAACAGACATAAAGATACTTTCTAATTATCTACATCAATTAATTTTTAACCATTAGCAAAAATAACTTGACTTACTTTAGGGAAGAGGAACCAGAAAGAAAAGGAAAAAATGAAAACTTCCCATGATAGTCACTCCCAGGTTGTAGTTCCTCTAGACTATTAGCAAATTTAGTCAAAGGTTTTATTGAAGCCAAAGTTAGGTAGATTGAGGTTGAATTCCTAACATCAAAAGTTTTACCAAAAAGAAAAAAACAATTCTGACATTGAAAAGTATATTAATAAACTTCAGCCTACATGAAATAGTTTCCTGAGGCTGGTTGATGGTGGCGGCTCAGAGAAAATACCTTCCACTAACTCCTTGTGAAGTCAAAACCAGTGCTGTCATCAGCATCCATTCCTCATAGGGGATACTCAGAAAATTATTAAAATGAAAGAAAGAAAAATGTGCATCAAGCAAAGTGAACTTAAGTTATCAGCTGCTTCATTAGACAACCAGAGCAACTTTTCATGTCAATAATACCATTTGAATGTCAATTAATACCTATTTCTTGAGAGCAGTTCTTCAACTCTCTTTCCAGCTCCTGGATGCGTTTCTTGTCTTCTGTGCGGGCCTCAGATAATGTCTTCACATGTTGTTCCAATCTCTGCAACAAGCCAATTCCATATTTAGATTATTTGATAGAAAGCCTCTTCGAGGTTTTGCTTCAGTCCCATTTTCTAAATTACAGAATAACAATCACCAGAACTTCTTACAGAATCCCCGCGCCCCCTGGTTCCCTGGTTGTTCTTATCTTGAATTACTTTTCTTTTTATTTTATTTTTTTGGGGGAGGGGGAGGGCATGTTTGTAGTATTCGGTTATTTGCCTTTATGAAAGAACAAAAAACTCCAAAACAAAGGCCAATCCTGACTACTTAACTAACTGGACAGTCTGAACTAAATCGAACAAGCCTTGAGGCCAATAGCTGGTTCGCTGAGTAATCACTCATCTACATCTGGCGCTTTGTAAAGTCATATCCTCAAGAACTTCCAAGGAAGTTTGTTACTCAGAAACACTCGTACTTGGATACTTACAATATATGTAAATAACTTACTATTTTGTATGACTGTCTACTCTACATTATGTTAGTTGTCTACTTCCAAACCCTTGTTTTTTCTAGGCTTTACACAGAATAACATGGGACAAGCAGAGTGAGACAACCCACATTCAGACATCTCCCTGATAGCAAATGGATGTGAAGAGTGCAATTATTCCCCTCTTGTCCTACCCCACTGCGCACAAGTATCCCCCCCCCCCCCGGTGCCTCTTCTCCAACTTAAGGTCATGAAAGAGTAAGCCATCTAGACCTTAAATTCTGGAGAGCATTGTGTTGAGATTTTTCTCTCCGCACCTTCAAAGAGGAAAACATGGGAAATAATGGCATGAAGGTCTATAAATAGTTCACCGGAAAAATGATTAGCAATTTGGTCTCTGTTCTTTTGGCAACCAACTTGCAAGTTAAGCAAGTAAAGATAAAATTGTATGCGGAAAGTATTTATTAAGTTGAGAAGTTTTTGTCTATCTAATACTGACATTTTAATTTTCCCGCCCACTACAGAGCGATGCATCTCTAAACTTTCAAGTCGTGCAAAGTATTATTAAGTTCAGAAGTTTTGTCTGTCTTATACTGACATTATCACGTTCAACATATACCAAATTCACTAAAATAAGTGTAGTGACCGAGAGAAAAGAAATTACTCTGATAAGTTCGAAGCCTTGAGAGCGTGAGTCTCTCAACATGTCCTTCTCTTTCCCCAGCTACATTGGAAAAATGACACAGGAATTGATCACTATGAAAGTTAGATATAACCAAAAAAATCACTAGGAAAACAGGTAATAACCAACATAATTAAACCATTTTTTTTTCAATGGCAGAAACCTCAAAAGCATTAGAAATTGATCTTCTCAGTAAGTTTGAAAGGAAAGATGCATAGCTCAATAAAAGTTTTATTCTTTTAGCAATTAATTCATTTAAATTTCTCTTATTTCATCCACATTATTACATATACAACATAACAAATCCACAGATGGTAAATTTGCAAAGAGTTTTAGACATTGAAGGGCTGCTAGGATATTGTTCAAACTCTTATAAAACTGCATATGCAATGAAAATACCAATTAGAGGGGAATGCTCCACAGATTATACCTCTCGACATCTTGTCCCAATCTGTAATAGCTCCTCAATATCAAAATTGTTGTCGCTACCACTGCTGGAGTGACTAGACATCTACACAAATACAAAAATCCATATAAAATCATAATAGGCTAGCAAAATCCCATGGTGTACAATATTCTGTAACACCCAATCAATTTTGATTAGCTCAAAACAATGCGATCCCAACACAAGAAGATTACATTAGAAGTTCTAAAAAAAAGAAAAAAGATGATACCAAAATACAAAATGTTCTGAAGGAGCCTTCCAAAAAAAATGTAACAGCAGAGAAATCCACACCCACCCCCCAAAATTACACATGCATAATGCATATATTACTGCATAATGTACCTTCAATTAGATATGCATTCCTACATTTACTTCTTAAATTAGTACTTGCAATGAACTTCATTAACTCTATAATTTAACTGCAAGGATTCCAAGGCAATCCCAACCCCAACCTCCCACCGGTGTGCATGCCTAAAAAAAAGGGACAATGAACAGCAAAATCAAGGGGACCCAACACTCTCTTCATTCAAAAAAATAAATTACATGAGAATCATAATGTTCCCCTTTTTTTTGGGGGGGGGGGGGGTGTTTGTTGGGTGGGAGGATCTTCTCTGATTTGTGTTTGGTTTTTTATTTTTTATTTTTAGGGCTGTTTAAAGCAAAGAAACGAGCCAAACAAAGCATGAACTCTCCATGCAATGCACAATCAAAAGTATGATGCTTATTGATGCGCAGCAAACAAATCAAAAGTTTAATCCCGTTGATAACCCAAAACCAAAAATAAGTACCCAAAAGGTCAGTACATCGATTTGCCAACCCAAAAACTTTGCCACAATATCAATCAAAAGAAAAAGATTTAGCAATCGGAACACCTCACATCACGTAACAATCCACATACATATACATACATCTGTGTGTGCTCGCGTGTATAAATGTATATATATAATACATTACTTTCATTTTTGGACAGTAATCTGCTATAAAAACCCAAGAAAGTTAAACCTAGAATATATTCTTCAAAACAATAACAGGAGAAATTTGAATATGGATGGAAAAGCAAAAATGAAAAGTAAATGAGAGAGAACCTGTTTTTCTAGGGCTTGCTTCACAATCAGAATTGGGAAACTTTGGAATTGGGAATTTTGATGAATTGTTGTTTTGGTTTCAGAGAAGAGGTTTTTGAATATGAGATATTTATTATTACTAAATTTGGGTTTAAGATCCAGAAATTTTCGTTTTGAAATGTGTTTGGTTTAGATTGACCACAGTCTCACGTGTCAACTGCAATTTGAAATGTGTTGGGTTGAGCTAGTAGATGGGTTCAAGTCGGGTCACTTATAGAGGATCCAAACTAATTCGGTCCCTCGCCTCGACTATGAGCCTATGGGCGATGAGGACCGGGTCAAATATGGAGCAAATTTCACTGGATCCTAATTCGAATTCTGACTAAAATTTCAATTTTTAGTTAGGTAAGAAAAATGAGAAAAAAATAAAACCATCGGATAGGGAATAATAGAGTTTTGTAATTGATATTTCATAATCGATTGTAGAAATTAACCCGTCCTCAATCCAACAGCCAAATTTGAATTTTCATCTCTTATTTCATCTTTTATACCACTCCAACCAAATTATAAAATATCCCATTCAAAAATTTGATCTTGCAGTATAGGTAACTCATCCATAATTCCAACAACCAAATATAGACTAATGTATCGTTTTCTTTGTCTGTGTGAATATATATAATACATTTATAATTAAAAGAATTAAGTTAAGCTTAAAAATAGGTTAGTAACTGAACCTAAAAATAATAATAATAAAGGTTAGTAAAGCTTCAAAAGTAAATAATCTCTCATATAAAGATTATTTGGTCTCATGCATGGTAGGTCAAGCCATTTTATCTTAGGAACACTTAGGAGCAAGGACAAAGCTTAGATTGTTTTTCTTTTTCCATTTATTATGTAGCTTTACCCTAAATAATATGGTGTCTTGAGCACAACTTGAACTCTAGATCTTATCTTAGGCCTTGTGTAATAACTCTATTCAATACTTAAAACTAAATAGATTAAGTAAAAATAAAATAAATTAGTTTGATAATCTAAAATAAGGGAGCTGAGTATTTTAAGTGCTAAGCAAAAGTAAGGAACAAAATTTTAAGTAACTCCCTCCTAACTTATTACTTTTAACTTAACATGCTTAGCTTTAATATTTTTTTTCAGACCTAATTTTACCCTCGCCTTCTTTTCCTTTTATTTCATAGAATGAACACCAGAGAACTAGAGATCAAAGTTCTCCTCAACAAAACCTTCTGCCATCTCCAGGTTCTCTCTCTCTCTCTCTCTACGTTGGTTTTTTCGATTATTTTGTATATGTTTACTCTTTGCTCTTCCTTTTTATTTTTTTTTCTGTTCTTCGACCGAATTTGTATTTTTTTTCTTTACTGATCTCCTCCCGTTTTGCCTCACTCCATCCTCTTTTTTTTTTTCCTTCTCTTCCCTTGTATTTTGCCTCTCATCCTCTCATCTGCCTCCTCTCCTTTTTTTTTTTTTTTCTTCATTTCCTAATTCTTTTCTTTGTGTGTGGGAGATTGGTTTGAGACGTGGGTGGTGGTTAAAGCCATCCCACGTTCCCGTTTCGAGATTCTTCTCTTTGATTTCTTTAATTTTTTTATTATTTTATTCTTGAATCAATTGAGATTTTGAGTGATTCTCCTAGAATATATATATATATATATATATTATTTTGTCTATTCCTTGCCAAACTAAATCATATGAAACTGCCAATCAATTGAAAATTATTTTATGCATCACGTGAGTACAATTAAATTCATGACTTTAGGATTTTAAATGGATTAATCTAAATCTATTTACTTGTAGGGATGTCATTTGGTAATGATAGTAGAGCAAATTGGAAAGATCTGGAACTTTATAAACTTTTTATTCATTTGACAAAGTTTCAATGATCAATATAATTGTTAATAATGTTGCTGATTTTTTGTATAAATTATTATGATTTTGATTATGCATGTTTTTTTTCATTTAATTAATTTAATTTTAGCATGCCAATATCCATATATGAAGGGTAAAATTGAAAAATGAGTGAATTTAATATTTCAGCTCTTTATACATATAAAACAGCTTATCTGATTCAGTACTTAAAATTCAGTACTTGTCAAACAGTTTATCAGCTGAAGAAATTCAGCATTCAGTTTTCAGGATTTAATTTTCAATTTTAAGTTTTATCAAACAAGGCTTTACACTTTAAGAATCTTCACACCAATCCATTGCTGGTCATCCTTGTTTTAATAGTATTTAGTGTTTACTATTAAATTCATAAGAGTATTTTTATACAAGCAAAAAAATTATACAGAATGATGCAACTGAATTAGAGTCTTTTAATGTAAAATATAACACCCAATCAAGATGTCTTTTAATTACAAAAATACTATCGTTGTATCATTTTGATGGACTTTTTGGTTTTTTTTTTTTTCGTAAGATTAGAATTTTTCCAATTTATGAAGGGCATTGATGGTGAATTGAATTTTTATAAACTATTTCGTAGTTCTGTTTGGCTTAACCTCGAGATGAATTCAAGCAGCCAGATTGAATTCCAAGTTATAAATTCCAATATTCTTGCATTCTTGAATAACGGAGATCTTAAGCCATGAACAAGGCTGGTGCACGGTAACTAAACCACCCTTAGCCAGTAGGGGGCATGATTCCTTCCTTTTGACGAAATTCTATTTAGATTCTATAAATTTTAAATATATATGATATAAAAAAAAGGTATATTAGCATTTGAAAATTCATAAAATTATATATTTGATCTTCCAAAATTCAAGCAAAAAAACTATACAGAATAATGCAGCTAAATTAAAGCCTTTTAATGCAAAACATAATACTCAATCAAGATGTTTTTTAATTACAAAAATACTATTGTTGCATCATTTTGGTCGACTTTTTGATATTTTTTTTGTCTGATTAGAATTTTTCCAATTTATGAAGGGTATTGATGGTGGATTGAATTTGTATAAACTGTTTAGTAGTTCAGTTTGGCTTAATCTAGAGATGAATTCAAGCAGCCAGATTGAATTCTAAGTTATAAATTCTAATATTCTTGCATTCTTAAGTAACAGAGATCTTAGCCATGAAGAAGGCCACCCTTAGACACTAGGGGCATGATTCCTTACTTTGACAAAATTCTATTTAGATTTTATATATTTTGAGTATTTATGATTAAAAAAAATGTGTGTATTAGCCTTTCAAAATTCAAAAAATTATACATTTGCCCCTTCAAAATTCAAACATTTTTGCTGTAGTCCTCCCTCAACAAAATTCATAGTTTTCTCCCTGTTGATGGAGCTCCCAATCAAAAGAATCCTTAGGTTTTCACAACATAATTCTTGGATGCACTATAAAACTTTCATTAAATAAAACCTTATGAACAAAAGATATCTTTGCATGAATCGTGGGATAGCATATATATATATAACATAAGAATAAGAATATATAATTTGGTTGATGAACACTGAACCATGATTCATGTGGTATAAGAGTTCTGACATGAAAGTTGGAGTAAGAACATATATTTTTTCTAACTTGTCTCTATGTTCGATAAGATTTAGAGCAACTGAATAATGTCTTTCGTCTTCTTGGTTTTTTTTTTTTTTTGGGTGGGTTTGCTGGGAGATTAGAAAAGATATTGATGGTTGGGTTTGATTGGTTTCGTTTTTTGAAAACCGTTTTTCATTCTCAAAAACAAAAAAAATGAGTAAATAACAATGACATCTCTTATGGTTTAATTGTTGCTATCAAATACCCCCAACCGTTTGTTTACCGTTAGTGTCCATAAATTTTTTTGCGGACATCATTTTGGACTTTTTTTTTATCAAAATAATATAATTTTTGAAATTTATTTCCCAAATATGAATCCAAGAAAGGTTATTCCCAATCTATGGTAAAAGGCACTTTGATATTGCATTTTTTTCGAGGAGATGCAATTTAAAAAAGTGCAATTGCCAATTGCGCTTCTCTAGATAAGAGAGAGAGAGGGAGGAGGAATTTTAGAGAGAGAAGAATTGCAACTCTCTCTCTCATTCTCTCTCATTATTTTTATTTTTAAAAATTTAAAAGAATAAAATTATATATTTTTTTAAAAACTATTACTAAATAATATAAAAAATATAATACAAAATACAAATACATTAAATTAAAAATTTCACAAATAATCATGTTCAATTTATTAAAACAAAATAATTAAATTTAATTATTATTGTGTTTACAAATATAAATATAAATAATATGTAACTTATAGTACTTTTGAAATTATACAAAAAATGATATGAACCTGTAGTACTTTTGAAATTTTCACGCACACATGAAAATTATACAAAAACTATAGTGCTTTTGAAATTCTCATTATTTTTATTTTTAAAAATTTAAAAGAATAAATCAGACATTATAAAAATAGACATATCATTTATATTTACATATCATTTCAAAAATGCCATAGGTTACATACTATTTTTCATATAATTTTGAAAGTAATATAGGTTACATATCATTTGTATTTATATTTGTAAACACAATAATAATTAAATATGATTATTCTATTTTAACAAATTAAACATGACTATTTGTGAAAATTTTAATTTAATTTAATTTAATTTTGTATTATATTTTTGATATTATTTGGTAATAATTTTAAAATATCTGTTTTTATTCTTTTAAATTTTTAAAAGATAAAAATAATGACAAATAAGAGAGAGCCGTCATTCTTCTCTCTCTAAAACTGCTCCCCCCTCTCTTTCTTTTTTTCTCTCTCTCTATTCTCCGTAACCTCTCGTCTGTGTTTTTTTTACAACACAATATTAAATTGCATCTCTTTCAGAAAGTGCAATATCAAAATGCAATTTATCGTAGATTGGGAATAACCTTTCCTAAATTCATATTTAGGGAATAAATTTCAAAAATTACATTATTTTGGTAAAAAAGCGTTATTTTGTTACCTTTTAAAATACCCACTTTACCCTTAAATAGATGTATTAAATTATTTGAGACAACAATTTTAGTTTTAGTCAAATCATAGTTATCAGAAAACTTATTTTGGAGAGGAAAATGCGTTTTTCAAAAACACATCCAATACTGGTACGAAACTCATTTAAAAAATTTGAGAAAACGCGAGGGAAACGTTTTAAAAACTCTTAAGAAACGTTTAAAAAACTCTTAAAAAACTTTGGGATACTTAAAAGAAACTTTTGAGAAACTTAAGGAAAGTTATTGAGAAACGCTTTGGAAACTTGAAATGTTAATTTTTATATATATATTTTTTTAAGTTCTAACTATGTATCTGTAAAATTATTCGTGTAGGTTTCTGTTAAGTTTCCTAAAAATCTCTACTAAGTTTTTCAAATGTCTCCACTAAGTTTCTTAAAAATCTCCTTTGAGTTTCAAAAAAGTTTCATATTAAATTTCTTAATTGTTTCCTGTTTTCTATTTTCTCATATATTTTTTGGTCACGTTTTTCGTTTTTATTTTTCCTAACATTTTCCGTTTTTGTTTCACATTTTTGTAGCTATGAGTCAAACGTGAAGTAAATCCTTGCCACATTACATCATCTACCTCCTCCAAGATCACCCACCCATAGCCAAAACTATTGTTTCGTTTTCAAGCCCGGCCGAGATCTTCTTCTCTGATCTATACATTCAATTATACAAAAAGTTTATCATTGTCTCGCTTTATACATAGATGTATGCATATATAAATATTTGTTAAACAATTTTATGTTGTCTAAGTTCATGAATATGTATATTTACACACAAACACATCTCCCTGCAATTAACCCCTCTCTCTCTCTCTCTCTCTCTATCTCTCTCTCTTCTTCACTGCTATCATCATTCACAGCCACCATTAGAATAACCTCCTTCTTCTCCTCCTCTCTCTCTCTCTCTCTCTCTCACACACACACAGGGGATAAACATTGCTTCAATTCCAACCACATAAAAAAAAAAAAAAATGAAAATCCTCGAATATGTCAATTTCTCTCTCTACCCTCTCTGTAAACTAAACCCACTTATTGTTTTCTCTCTCCATCTTCTTTGTAATCCCATCTTATTTTACACTTTCTCTCTCTATAAATTGAAACACAACCCAATTTCTCTCCTTAAAAATAGAAATCACTCAATTCTCTCTCTACATGTTAATATGAACATAAACCCTTCATTATCTCATTTGTTAAGCCAGACAATGGAGAGGTTAGACTGGTGTTAGGTTAGTTGCCACCATTGTTAACAAAGTGCCTTTGTCAAGTCAATACGGTGCCATGATATATGGCTAATTTGTTTTCCATCATCTCCTATATATATCATATAATCTTCTTTGTAAATTCATATCATCTTGTAGAGAATTGTATCAATAAGATCTCTTTTTCTTCTTCTCTTTCTCTATGTTTCTCTACCATTTTTAACATGGTATCAAAGCAAGAAGATTTGGTGACCTCAAAATTTTTGACGAAGCTACCTTTCATTAGCTATTTTTCCCACTGCTCTACTTCCTCAGCCTTGTTCTTTGAGTTTTCTGGTTTTCTCAGTCTTGTTTTCTGAGATTTTTGGTTTTTGACTGACAACAACACTGCTTGAATATCAAATTTGATCATGCTATCAGATTCGTCTCAACGATTCGAGTCTAGTCGAATAAAAAACATCCCCAGAAACCCATTTACTCGCCGCCACGTGCTGTCACAAGTTTTGCCACGTGCCTTTATGCACCACAGCTGCCTCTCACGCACTCCATATGCCCTCACGTGCTCTCCCACGAGTGCACCTAAGCACTGACGTCAGCCTTAGTGATGCGCTGCTGACGCTGTCTGACATCAGCCCTAGCCGCCCAGCTGCCGGTCTGCTACCAATATCCAATCCACCTAAACTAGGTCAGACCGAATTTGTCTTCTTTTTGGCCTGTTTAGTCCTATTGGGCTCTTTTCAGGGCGGTTCAGACTAGTTCGTAGCTAATTTAGGCCCTCTGAATCTGATTCTGTCATTGGTTCGGCCTAATTCTGCTCCGTTATTATTGTTTCTTCTATATTGGAAGCATTTCAACTACTGATCTCTTCCTTTTAATTATGTTATCCCACGTCAATGCACAATGGAGCGTCTTAAGGTATCCAGATCTATTATTATCATTCTAAAGGGTCCTAATTATATTCTATGATCTTAAGTTATGTCCAGTTTTCTCAAAAGAAGAAAATTTTGGCGTTAAGTCACTGGAGATATTCAAGCACTTCTTAAAAGTGACACTAAAATATCTACAGCATACACTGAACAACTTGAGGAATGGGACAATAAGAATCAGTAGATTATCACCTGGTTCCGAAATATGTCCATTCCTTCCATAAGCCTCCAGTTCGAACGCTTTGACACTACTTACTCCATCTAGGTCTTTCTAGGCCAATGCTATACTACTACTGATCTTGCTCATCAGTACCAACTTTTAACTTCTCTGCATCGTCTGAAACAGGAATTTGGCCAGTCTATCAATACCTTCCTGTCTCAAATGTATGCTCTGTGGGACCCATTAACTCTGCCTGAGCCCACTTAGACCTTCTCTGATGACGCTGCTCACTTTGCTCTCTACCGAGATCAGCAGGGTCTGATTATGTTTCTCATGGCTCTCATTAATGTCTTTGAGCCTGTTCGAGCCTCTCTTCTGTATCGATCCCCTTACCCTTCCTTGGAACAGGCTATTTTTGAGCTTCTATCAGAAAAGACTCGTCTTGGTCTCATTAGATCATCACCTGCAGACATAGTTCTTGCCACCTCTAGCTCTCGATTTAGAGATTTTTCAAGTAGTTTTCAAGGTGTGTCTGCTTCTGGTGGTTCTCGTAACTGTTCTACTCAATCTACTGGGACATCTTTCAACCCTCATTCTCGAAATGATTACTGTACATTCTATTATGCTACTAATCATCATCTACTTACCTGTCCTATTCGGATCTGCCAACACTGTCATCGGCGTGGCCTTGGTCACTATTGTAGTGACTGTCCTAAAAATCCTCACCATCGAGACTTTCGCCCTAAGTCTGTTACTGCCACTACTAAGGATTTTGATATTCCCTCCTCCTCCTCTATGGTCAGTATCAGTGATCTCTCTGCACTTTTTCAGCAGTTCATGACTACCTCTAGTGATCCACCCTCCACTGCTCTGTCTGCCACTTCAGGTATTTCTTCGTGGTTCTTTGATTCAGGGTGTAGCAATCATAGGACTTCTGACTTGTCTGTTTTCTCTTTCAAATCCTCTATGTCTACTCTTCCTGTCATTTATACTACTGATGGCTCACATATGACTATTGACCATATTGGTCATATCTCCACTTCCGCTCTTGCACTTCCTTATACTTATTATATCCTTAAACTCACATTAAATCTTATGTTTGTCAGCCAATTATGTGATCTTGGCCTTACTATCCTTTTCTTTTCTACTGGTTGTGTTATGTAGGATCCGAAGACGGGACAAACTCTTAGGATAGGCCGTAAACATGGTCAGCTCGTTCACCGTCATCAACCTACTCAGACTGCTGTTGTCACATCTAGTATTGCTTTATCTGTCCCAACTCCTTTCTTGATATCTGGCACTTACGTTTAGGTCATGTTTCTATAGTTTGTTTACGCTTTCTTTTGTCTTAGGATGTTTTAGGCTTTGTCCCTAATAAACATCTTTATTGTCAATCTTGTTAACTTGCCAAATAACTAACTTTATCTTTTAATAACAGTACTTTTCTTTCCTTAACTCTTTTTGATTTAATCCACTCTGATGTTTGGGATCCTTCCCCCACTTCTACTATAGGAGGATCCAAGTATTTTGTTATATTTATTGATGATTTCTCTAGATATACCTGAATTTATATCTTGCAAAATTGATCTCAATTTCAACAAACTTATTATGATTTTGCTCGTATGGTCAAAACAAAATTCTCTCGTGGCATTAGGATCTTTCAGTCTGACAATGCTTAGGAATATTGTGACAACTCTATTCTTGTCTTTCTCTGTGAGCATGGGACCATTCCTCATCGTTCTTATCCTGCTACTTCACAACAAAATAGTCGTGCTGAATGAAAACATCATTATCTCTTTGATACAACCCATGCTCTTCTTATCTCTGCCTCTTATCTTGAACAATTTTGGGATAAAGCTACTCTTACTGCTGCTTACACTATTAACCGTGTATCTTCTACTCCTTTCGGTAACCTCACTCTCTATGAGTGTCTGTATGGTACTACTCCTGATTATCATTCTCTTCGTGCTTATAGGTGTGCCTATTTTATCTTACTTCAGCCTCATGAGTGTAACAAATTGAAGCCTTGAGCTCGTCTTTGCTGTTTTTTAAGCTACGAGATTGAGCACAATGGTTATTATTGTTGGGATCCCTTGTCTAAATGTCTTCGTATTTCCCGTCTTGTTGTTTTTTGGGAACATAAGACATTTTCCTCCTTATCTTCATTTCATTTATCCTCTTCTTCTTCCACTTCTTACTTCACTAATCCTACTATTGAGCTCTTTCCTGAGGATACTGATGTACCTACTGCTGAGAAGTCTACTGTGCCGCCTCTTACCATCTATCCAGAAGAGTCCTCATCTGCTAATCCTGCTCCTCCTACTAGCTCTTCCTTGTTTGATCCATCTCTGCCCTCTTCCTTCATTGAACCCACTATCAGGCATTCTACTTAGGTAAAGGAGACTCTTACTCACCTTCATGATTATCATTATTTCTCCACTATTCTTGTTCATCACAAGCCTTGCTCTTATCGTGAGCCCAGTTCTAACCCTATTTGGCAACAAGCTATGAATGATGAATTACAGGCTCTTACCAAGACTCACACTTGGGACTTGGTTGATCTTCATCTTGGTAAATCTGTGATTGGGTGTCGAAGGGGTCTATAAGATCAAAACTTGTTCTGATGGTTCTGTGGAACGTTACAAAACCCGTTTAGTTGCCGAAGGTTTCACTCAAGAGTATGTCATTGACTATGAGGAGACCTTTGCTCCTGTTGCCTGTCTCACTTCTGTTTGGAGTCTCATTGTTGTTGTTGCTGTCCGACAATGGCCATTGTATCAGATGGATGTCAAAAATGCCTTCCTCAACGGCGATCTCTCTGAGGAAGTCTATATGCAACCTCCTTCTAGTTCTTCTCACTCTTAATATCAGGTCTGCAAACTTCGTCGTGCTCTATTCGGTCTTAAACAAGCTCCTCGTGCCTGGTATGCCAAATTCAATTCTACCATTAGCGAGCTTGGCTTCTTGAATGTGCTTCAAAAGTGTAATTATAAGTCCTTAATTAGTACTTTGTTAGTATTAGTTTATGATTATATATGTCTTTTTGGTTATGTTTTGATATTAATTAAGTTTATTATACTTTATGTAGGTTTTGAACTTAAATGGAATGATTTCAAATGCAATTTAATCATAGGTTTCAAGAGGTTGCTATCAAGGTGTTGAAGCTGTGGCACAAGCTGCTGAACCACGTAGAACTAAAACTTTAGAAGCCCATATCTCTCGAACTAGAAAGGATATTAAGGCCCATAATATGTCGATTTTATATAACTTTTTGAGATCTACAAGTTTCGTGAAGTGACTAGCTCGTTTGAGTACTCAGTGGGACACATCTGTACTCCTGTTGACGGAATTTGTAGATTAACTCACTTTTTGAGTTTTGGATAGAAAGGAAGGAAGTAGAATAGACTTATGAGTTGGATGTTTTGAAGGAATAGATGAATTCTAGGGTTTTAGGAGGATTTGAATGTTCATCTTTGGAGGCAGCCAATCTTTTCATTTTTCAGGGGGAAAATCTTTTAATCTTTAATTTTCATCTTTAGTTTTTCTTCTTATTCTTATTGTGAATTTAAGATTATATTTCTTTAATGCAATATTTTCTTTCTTTAATTATTATTTCTATTCTTGTAGTCTTTATAATGTTTTTTAGTAGCTAAATCCATTCTAGGTATGGGTTGAAAAAGTAACTAAGTTACAGGTAGAGATTTAAGATAGTTATTTATTTTTCAAGATTTTAAGATCTTGGATCAAGGTTCATTTTTTTACCCATGAATATCTTCGAAAACAATATTCTTGATCATATCTAGCATGTATGTATAGACTGATTTGTAAGCAGGGATATGTACGCGTAGAATTTCTGGTAAGGGTATTAATTATAATTGTTTATATATTCCTATTAAGAGTACTTTAGAAATCTACTGTTCTTGATTAAGCTTCAAACATACCTTGTAGATTGGTTTATAAACTGGGACAGGTATGAATGGGACCTTGGTAGGAACACTAGTAAATATTGAATATCAACTCCAAGAGGGTAATCAAATCTTGAGTTTCTTTAATCAAAACTATCTTAGGAACCTACCTGTAGGCCTATTACTAGATCAAACCCTACCAAGACCCTTTTTATATTATTTGAATATATCCCTATAATTAGTTTAATTTTATTGTCTGATAATTTAGATCAACCATGTTCAATAATTGATTTTTATTTTCTTTTTGGAAGCTTTCCTATAATTTTAATTGATTATGAGCCCATTATCCTTTTGTTCTGATTGTAGACCTTGTCAGACTAAGTTTATTCTTGTGTTATCTGTGGATCGACCTCGGACTTACCGAGATATTATTTCTGCATCGCAACCGCATACTGGCGGATATAAATTGCACTATTTAGGAGCGATCAATTTTTAGGGCCGTTGCTGGGGACATTACAAAGCAAATAAGCTAAGGTAAGAAAAAATAAACAGGGCAAAAATATGAAAAAAAGACAGAACAAAAACAAATCAAACACACTCAAGAAGAATTGATTCCTGCGGAAACAACTTCACCATCAAACTACAACCACAAGAAAATTCAATCGCTTAATTGGGTAATCTCGTTCCATTCCTACTATCTGTGAGCATATTAGATTTTATTTTCTTTATTTTACTTGTTTCTTTTAGATAAATTGTATTTTTTTTAAGAGGAGGTTTAGGGGTTAATTGCAAATCGGTGGTTATTTTATGTGGAGATTGCTGGTTCGGTTGAAAATTTAAATTGAATATTGTTTATTTCTACTTTACTATTGTGGTAGATTAGCGCATTTATGTGGATTGCATTACATGTCAGTTTGGCGGAGGGACAATACATATAGACTTTTGCAAACAACCCCACCTATTTGCACCACTCAATCTAGAGCTTTTCCCAATACTACACCAATATTTATAGACTTTAACATGGCTCACTTACTAGGTGATGATGAAAATAGGGACGGGGGTAATAATGTGTAACCCCCACAACCCCAAATACCTGCACTACCACAGAAAACTATGAGAGATTATCTAAACCCACAAACACAGACTCTAAACTCTTACATTATATTACTTCCTGACCAAAATACATTCCATTTTAAGTCAGGTATCATGCAACTAGTCACACATTTTCATGGGATGGATTCTGAAAATCCATATACCCATCTTAAAGCTTTTGAAGAGGTTTGTAACATGTGTTTTGATAATACTTGCTCTATTGAGACCATCCGTCTCAAATTGTTTCCATTCTCGTAAAAACATAAAGCTAAAATTTGGCTAAATTCTTTAAGGCCAAGGTCAATTCCATCATGGGATGTCCTTCAGGCCAAGTTTCTAAAAAAGTTCTTTTTTGAGCATTGCACAGAAGCGATTCGTCACCAAATTTCGCAGTTCACTCCTTTTGATAATGAACGTTTTATCATAGTTGGGAGAGATATAAAAAAACTTTTGAATTCTTGTCCGCATCATGGACAAGACCCATGTAGGTTGTTTAGTACTTTCTTTTTTGCCTTGACTCCCAAACTCAAAAGGTTTGTAGAGACAATGTGCAACGGTTCTTTCTATGATAGATCTCCAGAAGAAGTTTATGAATTCTTTGACTTTCTAACCGATAATGCGAGAGATTGGGACACCACAGGGACTAAAAATCCTGAGATTAGAAACAACCTAAAGACAAGCACCATGTACCCGTTAAGGTATTTAGATGAGGATAATTCAAAGATAGCCACATTGACTAAGCTATTAGAGGCTTTAGAAATGAAAAAATTGTAGCAGTTGAGAGTGAAACCCAAGTTAATTGTAGTGTGTGTGATAGTAATGTGCATAGGACAGATCCTTTAGGGAAGTGTTGCATGGTCAAATAAATGACATTGCCCTTTATAGTAAACCAACACAAACCCCATAAGGACAAGGAAACCCATATGCACCTACATATAATCCAGGGTGGAGGAACCATCCCAACTTCAGTTGGAGGAATGATGGTAACTCAGCACCCCAACAATTCCAACAATTGTAGCAATTTAATGGCCCCCTAATTAATACCAAGCACAAGGTCAACAATTTCCAACACCAAGGTAACTTAGCACCCTAACAATTCCAACAACTGCAACAATTTAATGCCCCCCCCCAGTCAATACCAAGCACAAGGTCAACAATTTCCAACACCAACACCAAACGTGTATAGTCCACCTCCTATGAGGACTGTAGAAGATCCTTTGACCCAATTCATATAGGTACATCAAGCAACTAATGCTAGATTTGATAAATTCATAGAAGAGTTAAAGACTTTATTTGCTCAATCACTGACCAAAGAGAAAGACACATTCCCTACATAACCATTACCCAACCCTAATAGGCAAGCTCATGGTGTCGAGATAAATCCAAATCTACCAAATCATGAGCACGTTCAAGCAGAAACCACCTTAAGAAGCAGAAAAACTATAGATAAAACTATTCCTAGGAAAGAGTCTGCACATAGGGAGGACACTAGCAAGATAGTAGAAAAAACATTAGAAGAGGATAGAGCAAATCCTAAAGAGGTAGTGGAGGAGTTAGGAAAGAAGCCTAGGGAAGATGAGTCTAGGGATTAATCAGCGGACATTGACATAAAGAATTTATCACGTGTCCCATTCCCTCATAGATTAGCCAAACCAAAGCAAGAATTAATAAACTCGAAAATCTATGAGGTATTCAAGCAAGTAAAAATCAATATTCCATTCCTAGATGCCATTAAGCAGATCCCTTCATATGCAAAGTTCTTAAAGGACTTGTGTACCATTAAGGGACGGCTCATTGTGAGAGAAGCCTCTTTTCTGAACCAAGAGGCTAGAGAGGTTCTATAAGTAAATCTTCCACCAAAATACAAGGACTCGAGAGTCCGACCATTACATGCATAATTGGAGATCATAGAGTTGATAACGCTTTGCTGGATTTAGGATCCTATGTCACTTTATAGTGACACAAGGGATAGTGTTAGGACACATAATTTCAAATAAGGGGATAGAAGTTGACAAAACTAAGATTAACCTTATTCAGAACCTTCCACCCCCTACAAATGTTAAAGATGTCCGTTCATTTTTAGGGCACGCCAGGTTTTATCGGCGATTCATTCTAGGTTTTAGTGTTATTTCTCGTCTTATGTGCCACTTGTTATCCATGGATGTTCCATTTGAATGGGCATCCCCTTGCCAATAAGCTTTTGACAAGCTAAAAGGGCTCTTGACCACTGCACCCATCATGCAAGCCCCAGATTGGTCTTTAGCTTTCGAACTCATGTGTGATGCGAGTGACTTCGCTATTGGGGTGGTGCTTGGTCAAAGAAAAGATAAAAAACTATATGCCATCTATTATGCTAGCAAAACTTTAAATGATGCACAGATGAACTACACTACCGCCGAGAATGAGTTTCTTGTGGTAGTTTTTGCCCTTGATAAGTTTAGATCCTACTTAGTCGGCTCACTTGTCATAGTTTATACTGATTATGCCGCACTTAAGTATTTGCTCACCAAGGCAGACGCTAAGCCACGACTCATTCGTTGGATTATACTCCTTCAAGAGTTTCATATTGAAATTCGAGACAAAAAAGGGGTAGAAAATGTGGTAGCTGATCATTTGTCTAGCCTTCCTGTAAATGGCTAAGACCAAGACACATCTCCCATTTCTAAACATTTTCCTGATGAACAACTTTTTTCCATCTAATCTGTTACTCATACTAGTACCCCTTGGTTTACAGATATAGCTAATTACTTGGCTTCAGGTAAGATTCCATCTCAATGGTCGCCCAATAATAGAAAGAAATTTTTTTGAAATGTGAGATTTTTCATATGGGATGACCCATACCTTTACAAGTATTACTCTGATCAGGTGATTCGTCGTTCTGTACCAGATAATGAATTTCAATCCATAATTAGTTTTTGTCACTTATATGCTTGTGGTGGGCATTTCTTTACCAAGAAAACAATTGTTAAAGTCCTTCAATGTGGATTTTATTAGCCCACTATGTTTGGAGATGTCCATACATTTTGTATTGCTTGTGATGGATGTCAAAGACTAGGTACGCTTACTAAAAAAACTATGATGCTCTTAAATCCTATAACTGTCATAAAAATATTTGATTGTTGGGGCATCAACTTTATGGGCCTGTTTCCTAGTTCTTTTGGGCATTTATACATTTTAGTAGGTATTGATTATGTATCTAAGTGGGTAGAGACAGTAGTATTCCATACAAATGATCACCCAGTGGTGATTAAATTTCTAAAAGAAAATAACTTTTCAAGATTTGGGATGCCACGTGCTATCATAAGTGATGGTGGCATCCACTTCTGTAATAGAACCATTGGGGTCTTGATGCGTAGATATGGAGTGCTTCACAAAGTCGAAATGCCCTACCACCCACAAACCAGTGGCCAAGTAGAACTTGCCAATAGGGAAATTAAGCACATCTTAGAAAAAATCGTGAACCCCAACCGCAAGGATTAGTCCTTACGGTTGGTCAATGCACTCTGGGCATAACAGACTGCGTATAAAACACAATTAGGCATGTCACCGTATAGGCTCGTTTATGGCAAAGCTTGTTATTTACCCATTGAGGTTCAACACAAAGCCTATGGGGCCATTAGACAAATGAACGAAACCCTGATGATGCTGGACATCATTGAAAACTTCAACTCTCAGAGTTGGACGAAATACGTAATGACGCATATGAAAATGCGCAAATTTCTAAAGCGAAGATGAAAGTTCTTCATGACCAACATATTTCTCGACAATCTTTTGAAGTTGGTCAAAAGGTCCTTCTGTATAACACCCGGTTACATTTATTTCTCAGGAAGTTGCGTAGTAAATGATCAGGACCTTATATAGTGAAGACGGTCCACGAGAATGGGGCTATCGAAGTTCGAAACTCCATGAATGACAATCAATTCACAATCAATGGTCATCGTCTAAAACATTATATAAAAAATTTTGTGGCAGAAATAGAGACATTAAGTCTCAAAGATCCACCTCCATTTGAGTAATATTCAAATGGTAATTGTGAATATTAGTTTTGTTTTATTTTCAGGATCTTTAGTGTCTAGTGTGCCTTTCATCATTTAAGTTTACGTCTTTCGTCTTTCGTCTTTCGTCTTTCTTCCATTGAGGTCAATGTACATACTAAGTTGGGGGGGAAATCAATCTTATGATGAATTGCATATATTGTGATACATTGCATACTGCTTTATAGAGTAGAAAAAAAAAAATAGGCCATCTGGACGCCCTTAAGGGACCATCTGGATGCCTTTCCACCCTTCAAAATTTTTTTAGCAGTCTAGAAAATATACCACTAGCCGTCCAGATGCCCTTTGGGGCCCGTCCGAACGGATTTTCTCACTTAGAAAATTTTTTGAGCTGGTGGTTGTAAGGTTAACGGCTGTCCGGACGCCTCCCAAGACTTAGAAAAAATTTGAATTTGATTGTGCATGCCCACTAGCCGTCCGAACACCCTCTTTTAAGTTAAACAGCACCATTTTGGACCCTTGTCCGGATGCCCTCTAGGGGCCGTCTGAACGCCCCTCTGTGTGTATGAAAATGCCAATTTTCTCCGTTTTGTCTCATTCGCACACCCATAAAATTTTTGCTTTAGAGAGAGAGGGAACGTCCGAACGAGGCGACGAAGTCCTACTAATTTGAAGAGTTGTGACCTTTCAGCTTTCCGCCTTTTCATCTTCTAAGGTAACAAACGTAACCTTTCACTTACCTTCTCAAATCGTTTTGTTCCTATTTATGCTTTGCTAAGATTGAGATTGTTGATATAATTGTGATTGTGTGGTGGTGTTTGTTGTGATTTGTTTTGTGAAGTTGTATTGATGGCACCAAAAGGGAGTACCAAATCTGCTAAAAAGTCTGTAACAATAGAACCCTTTGAACCCGACTACATTTCGGACTATGACTTTGAAATTTTTACTAGTCACTAGGCCTATTTAGACTTTAGGAAAACTTAGGTGAGCAAAGCCGTAGCCGTTGAGCGAAACATAGAGATATGAAATTTTTGGGGTGGCTTTGCCTTAAAAGCCGAGTTCGAAAGGTGGGGATGGAATGACCTAGCCGCCTATAGGGGAGAATATATTCTAACCCTTTGTGCCGTACTTATGACTAATATTCGAGTGGCTGACAAAACTGAGGGTCAAGAGAGGTTGGTTACTTGGGTCAGAGGGAGAGATATAGTGTTTACCCTAGCCATTTTTTGTTGCCATTATGGGGTTAGGCATGAGCATAATGCTGAGTTTTGCCATTGGATTGGGACTCCGAACCTCACTAAGATGGCACGGGAGATTTTTAATCGATTATTAGCCCTGGGTTGAGGTGAAGACCCAGTATGAGAAAAAGTTTTTGAAAATAAGGTACCTTCCATTGTTCCTATTCTCATGCCATAGTCTGTTACCCTAAGCCCGCTATTTTCAGGTCAGCCTACCTCGTGCCCAGTTGATGTGGGCTATTGGAATCCAAAAGACCATAGATTTTCCTAGGTATATGTTCCTTTAGCTATATCATGATGCCACCAACATAACTCGAGGGGATAACATTCCATTTGTGTGTATGTTTACTTCCCTAATCCTTGAGTCTGGAGTCAACCCACCTTCGTTCTTTTCAAGAAAGTCTTTTATGGGTGCCATTAATATGACTTCCATTAACAAGTTAGAAGCACAGTATAGGAGCCACAAGAAGAAAAGGGCTGAGCAAGACGAAGAAGAAAGGGAAAGAGGAACATCGGTTGAGGAAAGTGGCCGAGTTGGGCAGCCTTCGTTGGACATGCTAATAGAGATGTTGGAGTTGCAGGCATTAATGCAGAAATACCACACTCAACTTTTAGAGGCCCACACCAATGCTTTCGGGACTTTTCAGACAAAGGTCTATGGCAGGTTTGATAGAATTGACAAGGAACAGAAGCGGTATGGCCAGAGAAGTTGCAGAGAGAGATATCCCGTTCAGTTTGGGATCCATCCACTGATATGTAGTGGATAGTGGTTGTTAGAGTTTAGATCATTCGCATTCATGATTATTGTATAATTGATCTAAAACTCTTGGTTTTTATATTTTTATGCAGTGTGTGTTGATGAGTTTAGATTGTACATCACGAAATGGCGGTCTGAAATTCTGTTTTAGTAGAACTATTTGTGTTTTTTTAAATTTACGTTAGTTTAATGGAGTAATGTTTATCTTAATTTATGTTATGCCATTCATTTTCTTTATTTTATTTATTGTTGTAAGTTTCTCTTAAGAACAGGACAAATAAAGCAATTTTGATAACCATGTCACTTAAAGGGAGTAAGAACAGATCACAACAAGGAATCAAACAGTTTGCTAACTTTCGGGAGAGGGATATGTACATGAACTCGTTTAAGGGCAGGCAGGTGTTAATTGAACACCGAGAGTAACTCTCATATTTTTCTGATAGATTTTTGAAATCTATATTCATACAGCGAGGTTGGCTTCAGATGTTTAAGAGAGAAGGTTTGGTGAATGTTGACATGGTGCAAGAATTTTATGCTTATTCGAGCGTGTCTGAGACACCCGAGCTCTCCATTCAATCCAAAGTAAGGGGGCACGTAATCATTATTGTGGTGGATGATGTTTGTGAACTTCTAACTTTGCCACGGGTTCTGAGGCCGAATTTTGCATTGTTTAAAGCAAATTCACCCTTATTGATGTGCTGTGTGTTGAATTACAAAAAATGCCAATAGTGGGTCATCATTCCATCATACCCGTGTCATCTTTAAAAAAGAAGTCCAGACTGTTGAATTTGATCATTTTCTCAAATATTATACTTGAAGTGGATTCGGGTGTTTTAGTGGATCATTATAGATGCTTTTGGCTTTATATTATTGACAAGGGGTATGCTATTGATCTACCTACTCTGATGCTAACTATTATAGGGGAACCACGCTATTCATCTGGCACGTTACCCTATGGTTTGTTTATTACTCAGCTTTTGGAGCAGATTGGAGTGCCCACATTGCCTTTGGACACCATTGCTCATTCGAGTCATCCTTTACCCAGTTTGGATGCCTTAAGTACCCGAGCACCTTAGCAGAGTAACCTACTCACTTTAGTTCCATGACAGCAACAACCTGCCATGTCCAATCTATTTGCAACTGTTGAGTTCTTGCAAAGGCAAATCTTTGAGTTAAAAGCAGAGGTGGACTTGCTGTAGGGTCATACTTCGATGGCCTCGACCTCGGTGGCACCGAAGCGTTGTCCTACCCATTTGTCCTAGAGTCTTGAGCAAACTTGATTTAATAGTTGTATAGTTAGTAGTTTTTTTTAGAAGGATATTTTGTTTTCTTTTTCTTCTTTTACTTTATTTCTGTTTCTTTGATTATTAAAAAAAAAAGAGGAAAGAAAAAAAGAAAAAAAGAAAAAGAAAAAAAAAAGAAACTTTGTTATATCTTGCTAACTAGTTACAAGTGTTGCCCACGTTGATTCACATTTGGACACCGGAACTGAGTTGATAAGAGTTGAGTAGCATATGGTTCATCAATCATGGTCGGTATTTTCAACACTTTCATTTATATTTTTATTGCTTAGTATTATTAATGTTAAGGGCATTGAAAATGTGTTTTTTTTTAGAATTGTTGCGCCCCATTTTTAACAACCTAGTCCTTTTGGCTCGGAAAAAAAATACGGTGCTCTCTTGTTAGAACTCATCCTCCTAGAAAGACGAGTGTGACTAGGTTTGATCTTGAAATTGATTTGATTAAGGATTTTTTTATAGAAAAATAGGAGTCACCACCTAACTAGATTAAGGTGAGTTAGGTCACCTAAAACTAAGTATAGTCCGGAGATTACACTTAGGGTTTTAGAAAAAGGTTTTGGAAGATTTACTCAAGAGAGGGTTTTTAAGAAGATAAGTTGTTTGGAAACTTTTAAAAAGTTTTAAGCCCTTTTTGAAAATAACTCTATTTTAGCCTTTCAAAAATAGAAATCTATGGTCAGGGGGTTAGTTACGTGTAGGGAAGAAAACCTAAGATCATCACCTTATCCCGCCCTTTTGGTACCTACACGTCTAATCACCATTAATTCACTTATTAGAATAATTGGTTACTATTATCCACTTGATATCCACTTTAGGGTTTTGGAAACGGGGTTTGGTCATCACTTTTTGGATGAATAATGCATGATGTGAGTTTTGGAAAAAAATGTTTGAAAACATGGAAGTTTTGAAGGAATTCAAAATATAAATCTTGAATTGATAGAAAATTTTGAAAAAGGGAACTTAGGTTGAAACAAGGGTTATGACCGCACCGTTTTAAGTTGCTTACATATCTCATTTGACGAGAATTAGATTATTCGTAGTTCAGGCAAGCACCCGATAGAAAAGAGGCACATTGGGGCCTTTGGAAAGTTTTAAAGACGCTTGGAGGTCTTTGGAAAGGTTGGAAGACATTTTTGGGTCTTTGAGAAAAGAAGACTTGAGAATTTTGATTTGAAATCGAATGTTGGAGTGTTTTTGAAATAGAACTTGAAGGTTTTTAAAAGTGCTCTCGAAATGGGATTTTGAAGCGTTTTATCATGTTTTTGAACATAACTCAAGGAAGTTTTGAAAATTTGATTATGGACTTAAAAATTGGATTTTGAGTCACAAGAGCTCTAATGAACTTGTCTTGAAATGATCTTTGAAAATAATTTTCATGTACCCTTATAAAAGGCATGTTGAATATTTTATCACCTTTGAGAGGTTAGTTAATGAATAACTAAACTCATTAAGGCTATAATTTTTGAAAACATTTTTGAAAAAGGGGTTAGAGATTTCCCTTAGGTTTTTATAGCTTTAGGGTTATAGAACCCTACTTGATATATCACCTCCCTTGAACAACCTCACCCATGTGAGGCATAAGGTTACTTCAAGGATGTGACTTTTGAAAATCATTTTTGAAAGTAGCTTTTGAAAACATTTAGGGTTTTAGAACCCTAATATGGACAACCTTGAAGGTTGTACTTAATGTGACGCTTCCTTTAGAATCCCTTAACCATAAAGGGTTGCGGACACTTTAGGATTGTGAGTTTTTGGAAACATTTTGAAAATAGTCTTTGGAAAAATGTTAAGTGTCTAACCATTGAGATAAGTTTAAGAAAACTTTTTGGAGACATTTTTAAAGATAGAGAGTGGGAATATTTGAAAAGGTTTTGAAGTTGATTTTTGAAATCTTAAGAGAGTAGGATGGTTTTTGAGTTGAAAGGTCATTTGAAAAGGGATCCTTGGATTGGTACTTTGAAGCTTACTAACCTAGGTTGGGTTGACCTAAGGTTAACTGACTCAGGTTAGGTTAACTAGGGTTAGCTAACTAGGGTTAGGTTGGCTTAGAGTTAAGATGACCTAGGGTTAACTAACTAAGGTTAGGTTAAACTAGGGTTAAGGAGGCCTAGAGTTACCTAACTAAGGTTGAGTTAACCTAGGGTTTGATTGACCAAGGATTAACTAACCAAGGTTAGGTTCACCTCTGGCTAAGATGACCTAGGGTTAACTAACTAAGGTTGGGTTAACTTAGGGTTTGATTGGCCTAGGGTCAAGTTAACCTAGGGTTGAAGGGTGGTTTTGGAAAGTGGTTTTGACCTAGGGCTTTGGCATAATGGTTTAGGAAAGATGGTTTTATGCATGAAACTTGAAAGTATGTTTTGAAAACCATTTTATGAAAGCCACTCAAATGAGTATTGGGGTCCTATGGTTGATATTTGAAAACCACTTAAAAGAGGGTTGCTTTGGAACCATTTCACCCATAAACTCAAGAGAGCAAAACTTGTGAAAATCAACATTGGATAGATAGTTTTCAAGACTTGAAAATTAAAGAGAATGATCTTTTGAAAATTGACTTTGGAAAGGAGATTTTGGAAAACCACTTTTAACAAGTTGAAGACCACTCTAAGGCATAAAGGTTCATATGGTTGATTTGAAGGAAATCACTCCAAAGAGGACTCCATGGGACCATTTCAACCACAATATTCAAGAGAGCAGCACTTCTAAAAATTAAGGTGAAATGATGATTTAGAGAAATCGTTTTTATGCAAGTTGAAGAGAGTGCAATTTTGAAAACCCTTTTTGAAGGGAATCGTTTTGAAAACCATTTTAAAGAGAGTAGAGCAAACTCTAATGAACTAGGGTTCATATGGTCAAGATAATAGGGAGACCACTCAAGAAAGGGTTCCAAAGGACCATGTCAACCATAAAATTCAAGAGAGTAAAGCCCTTAAAAATCAACATAGAAGAAGAGGGTTTGAAGGAATTTTAATACAATTTTGAAAAGCAATGAAATGTAGGGTTACAAAATGAAGTCAAGGGACTTAAAAAGACTTTTCTAAGGTGTAGAAATTGACAGTTTGACCTAGGCTTCAAGGAACCAATTCTAGGACCATTTTTAAGAAAACATTTGAATATAGTGCTTGAGAATGCTATAGAAATAGAGATAGTGAAAGTTTTGAAAAAATGGTCATAAACATGAAAATAACCAAGCATGCAAAGTAAAAACTAGATAATTATATGCAAAGGGGTCATGAAATCATACAAGGTTAGAAGCTTCATCGCATAGCAAGGTGCTCTAAGGCCATACCATCTTAAAGTAGGTTTGTGAGAAGTTCCTACACGGTGACTCTCACAAACTTTTCTCTAGGCATGAACTAAGAGCTTTCTTGTTTCAAGCATGCAAGAAAGGAGGGGTAGAAGATGGGGATTAAAATAAGAAATAGCCTAAGTAGGCTAGGAGGGAGAAGAGAGGAGTGGGGATTGTAAAAATGTAAAGAGAATACTATATTTTGCCCTCAAACACTTTCAAACCTCCACAGATGCCTTGAATTAAGCTTGAATAGCCTTGAAGAGGCTTGAAGGGGCTGGTATGAGGTCTTCTATAGCATTGAAGGTTATATAAGTGTAGTGTATGGGTTAGAGGGAGATGGAATTTAGCCTAAGTGCTTGAAGTGTGGGTTGTATATAGGAATTCGAGATTCTAGAGCAGTTTTAGCATAGCTTCACTATCAATTTTGATTCTGGAATATGCAAAGTGGGAGGTCTGTATTTATAAGCAAAGTTGGAGAGGACTGGCACATGTAGTACATGCGCCAGTACTGTTTCACTGGCAGAATTCAATGTGGCACACATTGTATTGGCTAAATCTTAAGGGCTAAGCAAAGTTTAATTGATTTGATCAAAATCTGGGCGCATGGAGCATACGCTCCACTGCTGGGAATGTTCGTTCTAAATTTGCTTTGATAATTATGCCAACTAGGAAGGATTCGGAAAAATCGGTTACATTCACGGTGTTCTCCTAGTATTTCTCATGAACTTTGAATTTTCAAAAAGCTTGAAAGGTATTCGAAAGAGTGAGATATCATATTGGAAAGTGTGCACGAAAACACGTTTTTATGGAGCGTCTGTGATACGCTCCGCGGGTGTTCAAAAGTAGTCATTTGTGGGCCATATGGTTTGTACCTTTGGGAAGCGATCTCTTTGATCAAGCCATACCGATGGAAAATGCTCTAGAAATACTTTCGAGAATTTTCTAATTTATACATTTCTTAAGTCATTTGACAGTGCGTTATAATTAGGGATTTGAAGAAAAAGTCAACCCTGGTGAAAAGTTTGTGAGACGCTTTAGGGGTTACTAAAGGTGGCAGTTTTCGAGCCATGCGATGAGGGGCTTCGGGAAGCGATCTATCCAATCGAGACGTATTGATAGAAAGGCCTATGGCCGAGCTTTCGGGAATTCCCTGGTTTACGCATTTCTCAAGTTGTTTGACTGTGCATTATAACTAGAGAATTGGGAGAAAAGACAACCTTGGCGGAGTGTCTGTGAGACGCTCCAGGGGGACTTTTGTTGAGTCGAGAGTGTTTAGAGTCGTGAGGTTCACCTTAGGTTAAACAACGTTGTATGATGAGACTCGTTGTTCAATACCTAAGGTCGGTGTAGTTTCGGGGCGCGTTGGGTCGCTAAGGGTAAAACGGTCATTTCGATTGGGATTGGTTGAAAAGGTCAAAATGGATTGGAGTGGCATGTTAAGCGTACTAGACTATTCGAGGATGGTCTTGGAAGTGTTTTCTAGTGTTTGGTGGGATTTGTACTGTGCTGGGGTGTCCAGGGGTAAAACAGTCATTCTGACCAGAGTGGACTTAAATGGGACTGGAATTGGACAGGATAGCGTGTTGAGTATACCTAACTGTTTAGGGTCACTTTGGAAAGGTGGACTTACCGTCTAGAGGGATTTTGAGCTTTCTCAAAACGTGCGTGGAGGCCCAAGGGGTAGGTTTGGTTATTTTTTACCAAGTCGGGCTGGCAGGCGCTAGTGTTAACCTAGGTGTTAGTTCTTGATATGGCCCAGTCTTGAAAAGCTACCTGTGCAGTGTTAGTCCTTGAGACCTCCCAGTCTCAAAGAGTTACTTGTAGCGTGGTGTTGGTTTCTGAGAATGCCTGGTCTCAGAAAGCTACCTGTGAGGGTGGTGTTGGTCCTCGAGAATGCTTGGTCTTCTCAGTGCATTTGCTAACACTCTAACCAAGCAAATAGAGGCACTAACACTCAAGCAAGTGCAAAGCGTCTCTATTGATCCACCTGCTTCATAGCCATATAGTGTGTGTGATAATACTTCCCACATCACCAGTGAATGCCCCACAATCCTTGCTTTTCGGGACATTTTGCACGATCAAGCTAATGCAATTGACCAATACAAGAAGCCATACCCGAGTCAATGGGGACAAGGGAACCCTTACTCTGGAACATATAACCTTGGTAGCAGTTTATATAAACAGAAGGTGGGGTGAATGTGAAGGTTGACAAAACTTTGGAGCAACAAAGTCGTACTCTATATGACATAAAGAGTTAGTTGACTCTATTGACTCAAACTTTGACTGTTTCAGAAAAGGGACGTTTCCCGGCTCAACCCCAGCCTAACCCTGTTCGGCAGGCACACATGAGTGAGGGAGTTACTGATCCTACCTCGTCTCATGAGCAAGTTCAGGCCGTCATCATTCTTAGGAGTGGGAGAGTTTTAGAGCACCCTGTAGAAGCTACAACCCTTAGGTCTAAGGTCACATCTTCTAAAGGGCTTGAACCAACTATAGAGGATAAAGTAGAACAACCGAGAGCGGGGACAGGCAAGAAAGAGGAAAGTGATAAGGTAGAGGCACCTAAAGTGAGTGAACCCGAAGTTTTAAGGCATGCACCATTCCCTCATCGTTTGATAAAGCCTAAGTATGAACTTCTCAACTCTGAAATTTATGAGATGTTTAAGCAGGTCAAGATAAACATTCTTCTTCTTAATGCAATCAAACAAATTCCCTCATATGCTAAGTTTTTAAAAGACTTGTGTACTGTCAAGAGGAGATTGAATGTTAAAAAGAATGTCTTTATGGCCGCACAGGTAAGTGCTATCTTGTAATTTAAGACTCCACCAAACTATAAGGACCTTGGTTGTCTTACAATTTCCTGCATTATAGGGAATCATAAGATAGACTAGGCACTACTTGACTTGGGAGCTAGTGTGAACTTGCTCTTTTATTTTGTTTATCAGCGATTAGGGTTAGGAGAGTTATGCCCTACTCAGGTTACACTCCAATTAGTTGATAGGTCAGTTAAGGCCCCTAAAGGTATGATGGAGGATGTGTAAATCCAAATTGATAAATTCTACTTTCCTGTGGACTTTATAGTCCTCGACACACACCCGATTGTGAGCTCCAACACTCAAGCTCAAATTCCAGTCATCTTAGGGCGGCCCTTCCTTGCTACATCTAATGCTATTATTAACTATAGGAATGGGGCCATGAAATTATCCTTTGGAAATATGACTATGGATATGAATATTTTAATGTGGGTAAACAATTGAATGAGTGCGAGGATATCTGGGAAGTTAGTTTTATTGACACTCTTGTGCAAGAGTATGTTGAGAGGGAATTTATCACTGACTCGTTAGAGCGTGCTCTAGTTTTAAGTGAGGGCTTAGATACCATAAAAACTGGGGAGGTGTCATTGATTGAGGACATGGTGAGTCTTGAGCTTATGTCAGTCATGTCCGTGAGTCAGTGGACCTCAACTTTTGAGTCTTTATCACTGAGCCCTATCAAGCCTAAACCTTAGCTCAAGACTCTAATTCCTGAGAGAAAACCTCTCCCTTCCTCTTTAAAGTACATATTCTTAGGAGAGGGAGAGTCATATCTAGTGGTGATATCATCTAGCCTTATTGTAGGCCAAGAGAAGAGTTTGATAGTAGTGTTAAAAAGACATAGAAAAGCAATAGGTTGGACTATCGCTGATTTATGGTATTAGTCCTCTTCTTTGCACACATAGAATTTATCTAGAGGCAGAGGCTAAACTTGTGAGACAAATGCAACAACGGTTAAACCCCGTTATGAAAGATGTTGTGCGAGGAAAGGTCTTAAAACTTCTCGATGTGGGTATCATTTACCCTATCGCCGATTCTAGGTGGGTGAGTCCAACACAAGTGGTTCGCAAGAAATCTGGAATCACGGTAGTTCAGAATGACAAGAATGAGTTAGTGCCTACCAGAGTCCAAACTGGTTGGCAAATGTGCATTGACTACTGACGGCTAAATGTTGTCACTAGCAGGGACCACTTCCCTCTCCCCTTTCTTGATCAAGTCCTTGAGAGAGTCGCGGGTAGGGCTTTTTATTGCTTTCTTGATGGGTATTCTGGGTACAATCAGATTGAGATTGCATTAGAGGACCAAGACAAGACCACTTTCACATGTCCCCTCGGGACATATGCTTACAAGCGCATGCCCTTTGGTTTGTGCAATGCACCGACGACTTTGCAATGGTGCATGATGAGCATATTCAGTGATATGGTTGAGTGTATCGTTGAGGTCTTCATGGATGACTTCTCTGCTTATGGGGATACCTACCACGAGTGTCTAGATAATTTGAAAAAAGTTTTGGAGAGGTGTATTGAGAGCCATCTGGTTCTTAACTAGAAAAAGTGTCACTTCATGGTGACACAAGGAATTGTCCTGGGTCATATTATGTCAAGTAAGGGGATTGAAGTTGATAGAGCAAAAACTAAACTCATTCAAAAACTTTTATCTCCTTGCACTGTTAAGGACATCCGTTCTTTTCTTGGACATGCCGGTTTCTACCGGTGATTTATTCAAGGTTTTAGTGATATCTCCCGTTCCATGTGTCAATTACTATCTAATGATGTTCCATTTAGATGGACATCTGCTTGCCAAGTAGATTTTGAAAAGCTTAAGGGGCTATTGATAACAGCCCCCATCTTGCAGTCCCTGGATTGGTTATTGCCTTTCGAGTTAATGTGTGACTCGAGTGATTTTGCTATAGGGGCTGTTTTGGGGCAACGAGTAGATAAAAAGCCTCGTGTGATTTACTATGCTAGTAAAACCTTGAACGAGACTCAGGTTAACTACACGACTGCTGAGAAAGAGTTGTTAGCTATCATGTTTCCCTTGTTAAGTTTCGATCCTACTTAATCGGCTCGCTAGTGATTGTGTATATAGATCATGCCGCGCTAAAGTACTTGCTCATTTAGCAGGATGCCAAACCCCGTTTGATCCGATGGATCCTTCTACTCCAAGAATTTAACATAGAAATACGCGATAAGAAAGGAGTAGAAAACATGGTAGCCGATCACTTGTCTAGGATCCCTGTTGAGCATCACCTCACTGATCCTACTCCCATTAATGAAACTTTTCCTGATGAGTAGCTTTTCTAGGTGAATGCTATCACCTCTACCCCCATCACACCATGGTATGCCGACATAGCCAACTACTTAGCTACTGGTAAGATTCCTCCCCATTGGTCTCGCCTTGATAAGCAGAAATTCTTAAGGATTGTTAGAGTTTTCTTTTGAGATGAGCCATACGTGTTTAAATACTGTCCTGATTAGGTTATCCGTCGGTGTGTTCCCGATGATGAATTGTAGTCTATCATGGCATTCTGCCACTCTGAGGCTTGTAGGGGCCATTTCTCTACTAAAAAGACTGCTGCGAAAATCTTACAATGCGGCTTCTATTGGCTAACTATGTTCCGGAATGTCCATTTGTTTTGCACTTCATGTGATCGATGTCAGCACCTAAGGAGCTTAACTAGGAGAAATATGATGCCTTTAACCCCTATTATTATGTTAGAAATCTTCGACTATTGGGGCATTGACTTCATGGGTCCCTTCCCAAGTTCTTTTGGCAACTTATATATCCCTGTAGGAATCGATTATGTTTCCAAATGGGTCGAGGCTGTTACCTCCCGTACCAACGACCACCCGGTTGTGCTCAAATTTCTCAAAGAGAATATATTCTCTTAGTTTGGTATGCCCCGCGCTGTCATTAGTAATGGTGGCAAACACTTTTGCAACAAACTCGTTGGAGTTTTGATGTGTAAATATGGGGTTTTGCACAAAGTTACTACTCCGTATCATCTGCAAACCAGTGGTCAGGTTGAATTAGTCAATAGGGAGATTAAACAAATTCTAGAGAAGACTGTGAATCCCGCGCGTAAGGACTGGTCTTTAAGATTGGTTGACACACTTTGGGCGTATAGAACCGCGTACAAGATGCAATTAGGGATGTCTCGTTATCGGCTTGTCTATGGTAAACCTAGTCATCTCCCTGTTGAGGTCAAACACAAGGCATACTGGGCCATTAGACAATTCAACGCGAACATTGATGATACCAGAACGCTTAGGAAACTCCAGTTGTCGGAGTTGGAACAATTGCAGAATGATGCATTGAAGAATGCACGTATCGCCAAAGCTAAGATGAAAATTTTGTATGACCGACACATTCATCGAAAAACATTTCATGTCGGTTAGAAGGTTTTGTTGTATAATACTCGGTTGCATCTTTTTTCCAGGTAAGCTCTGCAGCAAATGGACCGACCCTCTCATCGTGTAGGACATTTCTCCCCATGGGGCCATCATTGTGGTCACGCCTGCTCCTGGTACCAAATTCAAAGTTAACGGTCATCAGCTCAAACCATATCTGGAACATTCTATGGCTGACGTGAAGAGCCTGGACCTCCAAGATCCTCCACCGGTTGACTAGTTTCTCGCCTTTCGAGTATTTGTACATTAGGTAGTTGTGTTCATTTAGGACTCTTAGTTTGTGTTGTGTTCTTACTCTCCATTCGAAGGGACAAAACCCTGTCTCGAGCTTTACTTCTTGCATTGAGGACAATGCCCGTTACAAGTTGGGGGGTGTGTGTGCCTTATGCAGGGTTCAAGTTATTTATTTATTTATTTACATATTTATTTATTATTTTTTTAAGGAGTCTAGTTTTTATTTTTTATTGTGCTTAATTTCGTAGTCTTGTTTTAGTTAATTTTTTTTCTGTTTGTTAGTTTTAATTTTAGAGGTAAGGTTTTTGAGTAAAAAAAAAAAAAATTGATGAAATGTTGCGGCTATCCAAACAGTAATTCGGGCAGCTTTGCTGTCAAGACTAGTGTATAGCTGCAATGTTGCTGTCATTGATTTCACAAAGAAAAATTTTTTTTGCAGCTATCCAGACAGATGTTCGGACAGCTTTGTTGTCAGGGACTTGTGTCCGGACAACCTTGTGTTTTATGCGGCACTCAATAGAAAAAAAAAAAGGGGAAATAATGTGCCCCATGTCAGGACGCATGTTTGGACAGCACTGGGGTTTTAAACTCTGTAGATCGCATAATTTGTTTAGAGCAAATTTCATTTCCTTAGTTTTTAGAGAGAGAAGCTCTCAACTTCTAGAGAAAGAAATGGTGGTCTTTAAGGTTTTTGGGCATTCCGGATCCAATGACGAGCTCCGTTCCTCCAATTTCTCACTCCATCTTAGGTAATTATCCATCTCTCGTTATTTTTATTGCTTTTACCCTATACTTTAAATTCTTATTGTTGCATATACTTTGTTGCCGATTGTGGTGTGATTTAAGGTTGAGGTGTGTTTGATTTAAATTGGAGATTGGGATTGTCGGCTTGCTGGGGTATTTGCGGAATTGTTTGAGGGGCGTCAAGTTTGTTTTCATCTGTGCTTATTACCATTCCTCATGCCTTTGGAAAAAAAAAAGGTGAGATTTAATTTGTCATCAAAGAAGAGAGCGGGTAAATCTGTGATTAATGTTCTGCGAGCACAACCACAGCATGCCGAGGAGGTCATTGAGGCTGTTGTTCACTAGGCCTCTATACAGAGGGAAGAAAATTTTGACCGTCATCGTTTTCAGATTGCCTATGCACAAGATGTTTATAATTTATCATATCAAAAGAAAGGGGTAGTGGTTGAGAGGCCATTTAAGATTAATCATTTCAGGGGTGTGTCGTGGTTGTGGGCTGAGGAAATAGAACGTAGAGGTTGGCAATAGTTTGCCAGATATCGTGGGGTATCCATCAATGCATTGAGTCGTGCGTTCATGGCTAATAGTGTTAAGGCTAGTCCTTAGCCGAACCAGGAGGTCATAGAGAGCTGAGTGAGGGGCCATCAAGTCATACTTACTCCAGACACTTTTGTCCATTTTTACCAGCTAGCTAGAGAGCCTAACCCGCAATTTAGATACCCATCTGAGGGAGCCCCGACGTTAGAGGTTGTGTTAGTAGAAGTAATGAAACCGAGGGTAGTTTGGTCTGGTCGAGGGTCTATTACCAAAGAAAAGAATGAAAGACTGTTACCTACCTATTTTTCTTTGGACTTGCTTTAGTATTTACCCTATCACCTGATTATCAGATATCTCACTGATGAGAGCTCATTTGATGTGGGCTATCGATACTAAGCATTCCATTGACCTTCCACACTATATGTTCATGCACTTCTATAGTCTTCACACTTCTGAGACACTCACAGGGAGTATCCCCCACAGTTGTCTCCTTACCCAACTTTTTAAGGAGTCGGGAGTAAACCTGTCTGGTGACTTCATTAAGGAAAAGTCCAAAGGCCCAATCAATAAAGGTACTATTAACAAGTCTTTGAGCCAGTATAAGAGATAGAGACCTGGGGCAGGAGCTGGTCCTTCACATGAGGCATGGGATGCGCACATAGTAGCTTTCGCGGCATTTCAGAAGTCGACTGCCGAGATTTTACAACGACTAGAGGATGGACAGCAACAGCAGCAGATTGCCATATTACAAGACATTATTGAGCATATGTTTGCCTTGAGACAGCAGCGAGATGATGACGAGGATGCTGATGACATGGACGACGATTGACTGATGGTCATCGGTTGAGAGTAGATCTAGCCATTTCATTGTATCATGTTTATATTAGATCTAAAGCTCATTTCATTCATTGTTGACTGATGTGTCCTGTATTATTATGTTATGACCCTTTATCTTGGATATTTATTTCTTTGAATAGTCTATACACTTGATCATTATGGATTGATATTCTGATCAGTTGTGATGTATTAAATGAGTATTCATGGGTTGAGTGGATGATTAGGAGTACTGTGCTCTGATGCTTGCCTAAGTGACTAAACATGCAGGTTTTATTGATATATTCTTTTTTACTTACACTGAGAATCATGGTGGTAGGTTTAATCTCATCTACCATATTTTTCCTATTAGAGCTTAATTATTGTATAGCTTATCATATCATTTTAAGTGATCATGTCTATGATGTTTAGTGTATGAATGTCTATAGATCAATTTGAATGCAATATTGAGGGTTGAAATACTTAATGCTAATGCAGGATGATGAATGTATTATTACTTTTCGAGTTGTTCTTTTAATGTTAACATAACTGTTAGAGTTTATCTGATATACATGGCTTAGGAGAATGACATTTGTTTGGATCATCATTATATTAGATTTCAACCTTGGTTGTTGAGTAATTTGGATCTGTGAATGAGTGGAGATTTTTACCTTGTGAGCTTTAAGGTCATAACACTTTTCTGAGTGTCTACATTTACTCTAAACAAATTATTTCATATCTCTTTCGTTTAATAGCTTCATTACTTTTGGTTTGATTCATATGTTAAACTGTTTTGAGTATTTGAAAGTTCTGAACTCAATGTGATTGAGTGTGTACACTTTTGGAGATGAAACTAGGCCATTTTTCTTATTTTTGAGCCACCAATTTTCTTGTTGAAATCATTTCCTTGAAATCTTCTTGAGCCTATACTTGATTAATCTCTACTTGATTACACCAATACTAAAGTATTTCCCCATAAAAGAATGCAAGTATCTTCATTTGTTAAAAGTTTAGTTGAAAATAGAGAAGGGTGATATGTTTGTGATGAGATTGTGAAAAAGAGAAGTCAGCAACGAAAGCAAAAGAAGGGAAGTACAAGAAAAAAATAGAGAGTTTGGATGCTCGAATAGGAAAAAAAGAAAAAAAAAAGAAAAAAAAGGAGAACAAAATATTAAATGAAATTGGGGAATCGAAAATGTGTACTGATTTTTCATTACATGTCTTAATCATACATGTTTTGAGCTAATTATCATTTCCTTTTCTACCCTATACCTCTTCGCCATATTTTAACCTTGAAAGTCCTTATTGATTCAAAGTGTGCATGACGGGTGTTTTTGAGTTATTGAGTTCAGTTCATACACTTTTGAATGCTCGATCGGTTTTTACATTGAATATTTTTTCATGAAGTTATGCTAAGTCGGATACACTTTCATTTTATCGGTTCTTGTAATCGGATTGCTCTCTCTCGTTTCCCTATGCATTTCCTCTTAAGGATGATCTTTCCATTGTGAGCACCCTGAGTTTCTATTATTTGTGAGTCTATGCCCGGTAAGGTTTTGATTCAAAACTTTAAGGTTCAGATTGCTTGATTTCGTTGGTTGATCTATGGTGTTTGGATAATTATACACTTGTACTGAATCCCTTCTATGTTATTTGAGATTTTTTCTAACGTTTATGTTAGAGTTTAAGATGAGTTGGGATTTACTGATTCATTTTGACTCCTGCATGATATTAACTGTTCTAACTACTTTTGAGTGCAGGACAGTTGAGATGTTTGTGGGTACCATCACTGGAAACTCTCACGAGACTATACTCGTCCGCTAGAGTAACCTAAGGGTTCAAAGGCTTAATGCATAAGGTAAATACATCCGTGATCCCTACGAAAGTGGAGCTTTATTTCATCTAGAGTTTAGAAGTTTTGCTAGGGTCTAGCAAAAGTTAAGTTGGGAGGTGTGATTACACTATTAAAGTATAATTCATTTACTTTGATTTGTATTTTGTTAGCTTTAGAATAATGTTATATTCATGTTTTTAGTCTAATAAAGTTTATTTGGATGTTTTGTAGGGTTTTGGAGTGAATTGGAGTATCCAGGAGTGTTTAGGGCATTCAGAAGATAAACCGGGACAAAGGAGCAAAATTGGCCAAACTTGACAAGGATGTCCATACACATGTCTAGACACCCAGAGTGATGCAGGCATGTCCGGACACATGTTCGGACACCCTGAGAAACTTCAGAGGCTCAAATCAAGAACAAAATCAGGAAGTCCAGACACATGTTCGGACACCCTAGACAACTTCTGCAACCTTCACTCCGAACCTTGAGCAGAGAGTCCGGACACGTGTCTGAACACTCCTGGGAATTGATAGTGTCCGGACACCGGTCCGGACACCCTAAAGAAATCCAATTTTTTTTGTCATTTTAAACCTATAAATACTTCCTTGTAAACCGTAATTTGGGGTGCTGAGTTTTAGACATCATTTTTAGACTGGGAGATAGTATTAGAGAGTTTTCATATTGTCTTCTTTCATTAGATTAATAATATTCTTCTATTTGATTCCACTTTTCAATAAAAAGTTTAGATTTCATTATGTCTTTGAGTAGCTAATCATCTTTCTTGGCAAGGAACGCGAAGATTGTTTAACAAGGTATTTCAATGGGCTTTGTTGTTTCATCTTTTAAACATTGAATCTTTTTTTTCTTCATTCCTTTCTTTTCGAGATCAAGGGTTTATGATCAAATCATTGAGTATTCATGCACAACGTTGATTTCGTATGAGTATTGCTTAGATCCTTGATATGAACAATTTGAAATTAATTTCTAAAAATACTGAATAAAGTTGAGATAGATTCTAAATTGGTTTTAACTGCGAAATCTTTCGATTCAACGACATAAGTTGTTGGCATTGAATTGAGTTGTAAACAAATACTTTGGGAAATTATCGTTCTACCGGGCAATTGAATCGTTCTTAGCCAAGATCTTCTTTTACTTAGTAAAACTCTTATTTTTATTTAAACATTAGATAAACAATCTCTTCAGAGCAAATCATTTTTATTTCTTATTTTTGAGGTTATTCTTTGAGTTTTTGTTCGTTTAAAGAGAGTTTCCTTTGGACACCAACTGTCTTCCTTGTAGATCGACCTCGGATTCCTCTGAGTATTACTACATCGTGGCCATGCAATTACGGATCATATCGTACTTTTTGAAAGCGATCAATTTTTGTCTTTGAATTGAGAATGATTAGAGTCATCCATTGGACTAAACTTGAGCTTAATTGTCGAGTTAACTTCTTATGATGATGCATTACAAGTTTTTGCCATGAAAGCATTACAAGAGAGAGATTACATCATTATGCACCATCTTATCATATGACATCTTGTGTTGATAGTTTTGTACATTTTTCATCCTTAAATAGTGGAGATTGTACCTTATGAGCTTTAGAACCAATTTATCTTCTTTTTAGAGTGGATTTACATTTACTCAAAGATATCTCTTTCATTTTCTATTCTTTCAATAGCTTCATTATACTTGATTTTAATTCATAAGTTGGGTAATGATTACGATTATTGACACTTATACTCTCTTGAATTTTAAACTTAATATACTTCGGATTTGTTTTTAGATCATTCTATTCTTCTTGGAGTCATAATTTCTAGATTCTTTCTCTTTAACCTTTTTATATCATCCTTGACAGAGCCAAATCATTGTTGAAATACTTCCTATAAAAAAGATATGATTTTTGTGCTAGTGAAGAGCTTGAAAAGAAGGAGATGATGTATTTGGGATGTGATAAAAAAGAAAGAGAAAAGAAAAAAAAAAAGAGAAGAGGAAAAAAAAGAAGAAATATAAAAAAAAGTGAAAAAAAAGAAATAATAAGCATTGTCATATGAAGTTGGAAGTGAAAGTATGTATTTATTGATCATTACATGCCTTGATTACAAATGTTTTGAGTATTTTATTCTTTCTCTCTCCATACATTTTTCTTCTTTATACAAAAGGTCGTAGTTGATCCGAAAGTATATGTCAGTTGAAAATTCTTTTGAGTATAAGTTATCCTTGTCAATTTCTTAATTATTACTTTGACTGTGATATTCTTTCATGAAGCTATGTCAAATCCTATACACTTACGTTTTTGCAATTTTTGTTATTGGATTGCTCTTATTGCATGACTTATACAATTACTTTTATGAAGAGTTTTCCTTTGAGAGACCCATGTGTTCATATTTTTGTGAGTGTATGCCTTGAGAGTATTTGAATCAAAGCACGAAGGATGTTAATGCATGATATTAATACACTTGAGTTATATTACATTGTTAGTGCATTGTAATGTGCATTTTTCTTGTAACTTTCATATCCTAACCTTGTATGACTCATGATGGAGGTTGAGTTGAGAATTACCTTGAGTAAGTTATCATATGCCTTAATTGTTCTCTCTATTATTGATTGTTTAAAATGAATAAATGTTTATGAATATTATCATTGCAAGTCCTCACGAGACACTACTCGTCCACTAGGGGTAACCTAGAGGTTTAAAGGCTTGATGTATAGGCTAAATGCATTCGTGACTTCTATGAAAGTGAAGATTGTATTTTTGGTTTTTAATATTTTGCTAGGGACTAGCAAAAAATTAGTTGGGGGATGTGATTGTGTTTCAAAAGTGCAATTATAAATCCTTAATTAGTACTTTGTTAGAATTAGTTTATGATTTTATATGTCTTTTTGGTTATGTTTTGATATTAATTAAGTTTATTATACTTTATGTAGGTTTTGAGTTTAAATGGAATGATTTCAAATGTAATTTAATCATAGGTTTCAAGAGGTTGCTGTCAAGGTATAAGTTGTTAAAGCTGTGGTAAAAGTTGTTGAAACACGCAGAGCTAAAATTTTAAAACCCCATATCTCTCAAACCAGAATATGTCGATTTTATATAACTTTTCGAGATCTACAACTTTCGTGAAGTGACTCAGCCCGTATGAGCACTAGGTGGGACCCATCCGTACGCCTAACGACGGAATTTCTAGATTAACTCACTTTTTGAGTTTTGGATAGAAAAGAAGGAAGTAGAATAGACTTAGGAGTTGGATGTTTTGAAGGAAGAGACGAGTTCTAGAGTTTTAGGAGGATTTGAATGTTCATCTTTGGAGGCAACCAATCTTTTCATCTTCTAAGAGGAGAATCTTTTAATCTTTAGTTTTTCTTCTTGCTCTTATTGTGAATTCAAGATTATATTTCTTTAATGCAATATTTTCTTTCTTTAATTATTATTTTCATTCTTGCAGTCTTTATAATGTTTTTTATTTGTTAAATCCGTTCTTGGTATGGGTTGAAAAAGTAACTAGGTTATAGGTAGAGATTCAAGATAGTTATTTATTTTTCAAGATTTTAAGATCTTGGATCAAGATTCATCTTCTTATCCATGAATATCTTTGAAAACAATATTCTTGATCATATCTAGCATCTATGTATAGACTGATTTGTAAGCAAGGATACGTATACCTAGAATTTCTAATAAGGGTATTAATTATAATTGTTTATATATTCCTATTAAGAGTACTTTAAAAATCTATTGTTCTTAATTAAGCTTCAAATATACCTTGTAGACAAATTTATAAACTGGGACAGGTATGAATGGGACTCTGATATGAACACTAGTAAATAATTAAATATCAACTCCAAGAGGGTAATCGAATCTTGAGTTTCTTTAATCAAAACTATCTTGGGAACTTACCTATAGGCCTATTACTGGATCAAATCCTACCAAGACCCTTTTTGTATTACTTGAATATATCCCTATAATTAGTTTAATTTTATTGTCTGATAATTTAGATCGACCATCTTCAATAATTGATTTTTATTTTATTTTTGGAAGCTTTCCTGTAATTTTAAACGAGTCTGAACTCATTATCCTTTTGTTCGGATTGTAGACCTTGCCAGACTAAGTTTATTCTTTTGTTCCCTATGGATTGACCTTGGACTTACCGAGATATTATTACTGCATCGCAACCGCACACTGGCAGATATAAATTGTGCCATTCAGGAGCGATCACTTCTCTTCTAGTGATTATGATTCTGCTCTCTTTATTCGCAAAACTGCGCGTGACACTGTTCTCCTACTTATCTATGTGGATGATATGATTCTCATTAGAGATGATGTGCATGGTATTTCTGAGCTCAAAAATTTCCTTAGCAAACAATTTGAGATGAATGATCTTGGTCCTCTTAGTTACTTCATTGGTCTTGAGATATCTTATGTTTCTGCTGGTTATTCTTTCTCTCAAGCCAAGTATGCCTTAGATCTTCTTAATCATGCTGGTCTCACTGGTAGTAAGACTGTTTCCATACCTTTAGAAGTTAACATGCGTCTCACTCCTCTAGATGGTGAGCTTCTATCTAATGCTACTCTCTATCGGCAGCTTGTTGGCAGTTTTGTCTACCTCACTGTTACTCATCCTAACATTGCACATGTTGTTCACCTAGTTAGTCAGTTTCTGTCTTCGCCGCACTCAACTCACTACGTTGCAATTCTTCGTATTCTTCGTTATGTTAAGGTACTCTTTTTCATAGAATACATTATTCTCGCCACTCTTCTCTACAACTTCATGCTTATTTTGATGCTGATTGGGCTGGTGATTTTATTAATCAACTGTTTACCACAGCCTTCTGCTTCTGTCTTGGAGATTCTCTTATTTCTTGGCGTAGTAAGAAGTAAACCCTTACTGCTCGCTCTAGCATTGAGGCCGAATACCGTGCATTAGCTGATACCATTTAGGAACTTATTTGGCTTTAGTGGTTACTTCAAGACATGGGTGTCTCTCATTCTGGTACTACTGTTCTTCATTGTGACAATCGCAGTGTGATCATGAGAGCTCATAATGATGTGTTTTATGATCGCACTAAGCACATTGAGATTGATTATCATTTCATTTGTCAACATGTCATATGTGGCACATTTCATCTTCTCTATGTGACATCTACTGACCAAACTGCTGACATCTTCACCAAGTCTCATCTTTTAGGACGATTTCATGATCTGCTTATCAAACTCAATTTGGTCTCCAAATTACCACCTTGAATTTGCGGGGGCCTGTTAATGTGAACATAAACCCTCCATTGTCTCACTTGTCAAGCTAGACAATGGAGAGGTTAGGCTGGTGTTAGGTTGGTGGCCACCATTGTCAACAAGGTGCCTTTGTCAAGTCAACACGATGTCATGATTTATAGCTGATTTGTCTTCCATCTTCTCTTATATATATCACATAATCTTCTCTGTAAATTCATATCATCTTGTGCAGAATTGTATCAATAAAATCTTTCTTTTTTTTTCTCTTTCTCTCTGTTTCTCTACCATTTCTAACACTATATATTCACCAAAATGAACATGAATTACATCCTTAAACCCCCATAAATCTTCTCTCTCTCTCTCTCTCTCTCTCTCTCTACGTTTGTGTATTTGTGGCAACCCACCACCATTAATCATCACCATGATTAAACACCGTGGGTTTGCAATCATCCCTTCTCCCTCTTCTACTGCACAACATAAATTAAACCACCACACAATCGACAATGACCACGACAATAGAGGTGAGTTTGAACCCTTTATGATTACAGGAGGGGCTTTTGGCAGAGGGGTATGTGGTTGTGGAGTGATGTAAAGATTGTTACTGATAGGTCTGATTATGGTGATGAAATTGATAGAGCAGGAATTGGAATAGGGGGGCTGTGTTGGCATAGTGAGGAAAGGAAGAAGAGAGAGGAAGTGGTGTCAGTGATGCCGATGTGGGGTGTGGATTGGATTGGTATATAGATAGAAATTGTATAGAAGATAATGTGTCTTGTAAACGTGGAGGAGAGAGAGAAAGCAATAGTGGTAAAGGTGAGGTGACAATATGTGATTTGGAGTCGTAGTTAAAGTTGACTGTAGGGTAAAATTGTAAAATGATCATCTCAGTTAACACCGTTTAGCAAACAACTCTGACAGGGAAGGTCAGTGTCATTTGAAAAACCATAATGGTAATGCCTATTATGGTCAGATACCTTAGGGGAGATTAGTGTAATTTATCCAAAATATAAAAATTGATATGAAAAACTCATTTAGTAAAAAACTGTTTTCAGGAAATGAAGTCCATGTATGGTAATTGGTACACTAATAATTTACTCTCACCTTCTCCAGCATAAGTAAGATTATATGGTAAGGGAAGAGTTAGCAGAGCTAAGAAACCCACAGACTAAGCACAACTCTAACTTTGTTGGGCTAGGAGAAGTTTTCCTAGTTTAGTCCAACCCATAAACTAAGCACAACTCTGACTTTGTTGGGCTAGGAGAAGTTTTCCTAGCTTAGTCCAACCCAAACCCATTATGCTCAAGCCCAAAAATTTTGGTCGGATGAGCAGTCGTCAGGCCAACCCAGCCCCAAAGTTTCTCATTCCCAATTTTTAGACTTTTTCTTCTCTTCTTCTTTTTTGTTTTCTTAGCTACAGGAATTTCAGACCGACCATTCGGTCACAGTCTATACAAATAAATTTTTTAAATTTCATGACATAAATTGAGCTTACTAATTCATTCTATAGTACTCACATGCCATTACATAAACGAGACAAGTGTCATTACGCTAACTTTCAATTGACTATGTATTCAAGTTGACTGAATGAAATAACCACAGTTACAGGTCTCTTTTGCCTGAACATAAGGGGAAAGGCTCAAAATTTGAGGTAATTCCAACACTTTTGTTATGTCTTTCAAATGAGAAATTATTCTGTATTTTCAGAGCAGTAAGGTCATCCGTGCTCCATTTTTTTTTTATTATAAATGAGTGGATTTCCTTGTTAAATGGATTTTGAGATAAGTTCAATGAATGTGATTGTAATATTTGGACTCACTTATAATAGAGAATTCATTACATTTATAAGAGGTAAAATAAAAATAATATGGTACTTCACGAATATTAAATAATTTTTTCTTTCTAAGACTTGTTTGACACGAGAATATAAAGTAAAATGTTTTGATCAAAGCCTATTACGAGATCTTTTCACAAGCTCTCTTTTTAATTAGTTCTTTTAAACAATGAAATATTTAATGTATGCCACTTCACCATCCATGTTTTAGAGAGACGATATTGTTGTAAAAAATAAGAACACGTAAAAACGGACCCACATGCATTGATCAAACGAACTAGATTAAATAGGATCAAATTGGGTGAGAGAGAGAGAGAGGGTCATCTTTGAATGGTCTGAATAACCAGATCCGAGTGAATTTTGCAGTGAAAATTTGACCATCAGATCAACATACACTGCCTAATCTTTTGACCACAAGAATATGACAAATTATTATAGGGTGTCCAAACTTTTGACTGATTACTATCTCGAATTTGTGTTGGACCACAATTTACACATTGCATTAATGATAACAAGCAAATATAAGGCTTTGTTTATTAAGTCAACCTTAGCACAAGTATATTTGAGTTAATGTCAAGGGTTTAGAACTAAACAGATCATAAACCTTGAGAAGACTCTGGGCAATGGTGCTTTAAAATATTTGAAATGGTTTATTAAACCAAGATGCAGCTTGCATTGATCACATCTTGCAGATATACCCATATGAACTAATATTAAAAGTGGTCCAATCTCTCTCTCTCTCTCTCTCTACCAAATTATGAACTTCCTATTGAACATTGTCTATGGAATAAAAATATATTAACAAGTAACAACACTAGTACACACTAAGTTTAAGAAGAAAGGGAAGTGAGATGGGTTGTCATGTTATATATATGGTAGGTGACTAAACAACCACCTTGAGCTCACTTGCTAACTTGTGTGTACATTATAAAAATGCCTTAATTTCCTTCCATGACTTCACACACCAATCCAATTTTCAACACCCTCACTCATTTTCTCTTCACTGCCAAGAGAAAATAATTACCCCAAAGCATGTTTCAGTACTTCTCAATAGAAATATATATATGTAGCTACAATGGAAGTTGGAAATGCTAGTAAAAACATGTAATTCAAACATTACAATAAGAGAGTTTTGAGATGAACCCATATGAATGAAGCTTAAGTTTGACACAAATTTGAGATTATTCTCTTAAAAAAATTAGCAAAAACTTGTAACTATGGAAGTTGCAGAATGGAACTGGTACCTCGGTGAACACTTCAATTAGGTAAAGAATTAACGAATCTGTACACTCAAATCTTTGATGGAAGCCAAGGCTAGGAATTAGGATCAGTTAGAGAGCAAACCGAGGAGCGGTTCGTGCTTGTGGCTGCTTGCAACCCACCATGGTTTGAACCCAACATGCCCAGTTTGCCCACTGCTCTCTTGATCTTCAGTAGGAGCAGGCAAATTCAGATCAAGAAGATCTCTAATTTCTGGGATTGGTTTCTGAATTACAATGGTTTGGTTGGTTTTCGCCTCAGAGCCACCAATCAAGTGTGATCTCTTGTGGCCACCAAGAGCCTGGCCTGATGAGAAAACTTTGAAGCAAATTGGACACTCATGTCCCTTGTTCTTCTTGGCCTTTTCAGCATAGCCTGCAACCATTTCTTGCTCAATTGGGTCCTTATTGTTGGGGGACTTGAAGATGAGCATACTGTCAGCAGTTAGGCCAGGGGAGATCTCAGTTTCGAGGCTGTTCTCGCAGCTGCTGTCGATTTTCGAAGCGAAACAGCCTTTGATCTTCTTGTGGCTGGCTCTGTGACCTCCAAGAGCTTGGTAGGAATGGAAGGTCTTGTTACATTTCGTACATTCAAATTTGCTCCTCTTCTCAGAAGCCTTTTCCATTTCAGTATCCCAAGCCCCATAACTCAATTTCTTGCTCTGATTATGCTTCTTGGAAATGAATTCGGCTTGATCTAGCACATTTTCCTTTGTCAAATTCTTGCCCAATTCAACTTCAGATGCCTCAAATCCACACCCATCTTTCTGTTTAGACCCATTTCTTGAAAACCCAGAAGCACCAAATTCTGATTGTTTCATGTCAAATTGTGAATTCTCAGAATCCAAAACAGCAGACTCCAACTTCCCATTTCCCAGCTTCTTAAACTTCACAGCCTCACAACAATCAGACCAAGAATTCTTACCCTTAGTTTTCGAAATTCGATTCCTTCGGATTGTTGATCCAGCTTCTAGGAGCTCAAAATTGTTATCAGAAGACTCAGAAACAGAATTCAAACCACTACCCTTATAACCCACATCCCTAGAAAGCATCATCAAACACATAGCAACCTCCTCTTGTTCTTGCTCAATCTCAGAAACAGAGGAAGAAGCATTATTATTAGCAATATAGAAGGAATTAGAAATGGTGGTGGTGGCCATATACCTTGCCACTTTCCTTGATCTCTTCTTCCGATTAGGGGCCGCTGTTTCGGTGTCCGATTGGCTGTCGATGGCCGGCTTTCGATTAGCACTGGTCCAAGAATCTTCCTCCACAGTGCTTGAAAATCTCTCGGAGTGACACTTCATGTGGCCAAACAAGGCCTTCCATGATTGAAAACCTTTCCCACATTCTTTGCAGAACTTGTCGTGAAGCAGAGCATCTTCTTTCGAAACTGCAAATCTGCAAGTCTTCTTTGGGTTCTCTCTGAGACCGTAACCGTCGGCGTTGGCAATGCTTCCGCCACTGTTGACAGATGAGAGCTTCTTTTTGCTGAACTTTTGATCAGTTTCAGCTGAGTTTATCACGTGGGACCTCATGTGTCCACCCAAGGATCTGCCACAGGGGAAGCTCTTGTTACAGAACTTGCACACGTGTTTCAGCTCTTGATCTTCTTCCATTGATTAGAATTATAATTCAACAGAGAGAGCACAGATCGGAAGCAGCAGCCTAAGAAAATTCAAATCTGATCACGGAACTTGAAAAGATATTGCGGTTTTGATCTCGTTAAGCTGTACCAATCCAAATTCTAATGAAACAGAGGAGCAGAGGAACTTATAGAGAAGACCCAGATCAGAAAACTGGATTGAAAGTTGAAATCAGATGAGGAAATTCAATTGGGTTAAATGATTCAGAGAAGAATCCATCTCAGATTTCATGGAATTATAGGGCAAGAACAAGATCTGATGTACAGAAGAAGCAAAGAAAGAGAGTATGTTGAGCGACTTTCTCTCTTCCTCTCTCTCTCACTGCTAGCTCTTGGGTAGTTGAAGTTTGAAGAAAAAATAAAAATTTGAAGAGATGGGTCTGTTAACTTTGTTGCTAATTATGATGGTGATGCACAAGCCGAAGGAGAAAAATTAAAAGTGAGAGTGGTTTACTCTCTCTCTTTCTCTCTCAATGTTTCTCTCTCATCATCTCTCTTACTTTGTCTCTCTACATAGATGCACACTATATTTGGAGGAGAAATCCATGCATGGAAGCAAAGATAAAAAGAGGTAAAGGAAAGATGGCAGCACGCGTACTCTACTGAGAATCCTACCCCAACCGCATCGAACGGCTCAGATTTGTCCAACTGAGCATCCCTCTATGGCTTAGGAACCTCCTCTCCTGCTCTGCTAAAACTAACTGCCCTTCGGCATTTGCCCTTCTAACTGTTCTTTCCTTCCTTTAGTCTTTGCTATTAAGGAAGCCCACAACTCCAAGTGAAAGGGTCCACTCTCCGGCCGTTAGTCCTTTGGACTCTTTCTCTTTCTCTGTCTCTCAATCTCTCCCCCCTTTTTTTTTTTACGACGAAAAATGCTATTCTTTTTTAAATTTTATACAAAAAAAACCTGACCCAAATGCTTTTTTCTTTAGGGGAGGATCAAGAATATATATATATATATATATAATTGTAAAACGAATCAAGTTACTCAAACTCAAATTGTATTCGTCTTATTAAAAACTCGTTTAATAAACTTGAACACATTTTAAAATTTGTTAATTTTCTGAACTCGACTTAAACTTGACTTGATAAGCAAAAATACAATAAAAAAAATTTAAGCTACTCAAGTTCAGCTCGATAAATGCTCGTTTGAGATTAGCTTAAAAGTTAAACAAGTCGAGCATGAATACAATTTCAAGCTTGTTAAGGTTTTCAAACCAAACTTGAGCAATTCACTTCATGACTTGGCTCTGCTTGTTTACAGGCCTACATATATATTTAGCGGGTTAATGGAGCATTAGTACTAGTAATGGGGTGAGTCGAACTTGTGAGCCTTTTATCATTGAGCTAACCTCTCCCCTCACCATAATGATGTATAGAGTAATGATATTTTTGTAATTAACAGTTGTTATAATCTCAGTGTTTTATTTTAAAGTGATAATATATAAACAGAAAAAGTATATAGAATTTGCAAACTGAAAGATAGCTTAATTGAGACTTATCTTTTTAAAACAAAGTATCTACTAAAATGGTTTTAATTACAAATATCAAAACATACCATATCCCTCTCTAGTCTAATTAGTCATTGCTCTTGCAGCAACCAAATGGTATTTTGATCATTTGCAATAAGATTGCATTAATGAGTGATTGGTAGAAATATTGAACTGGGGAGAAGGTAATTGTAGATGGCCTACCCTAAGTACTTTATGATATGTGGGGTGCTACAAGTCCACATTTTTCAAGCTCCCTTTTTTCATTTTTTGGCAAGTGCACCCATTATCTTGGCATATTTGTTTACTCATATGCACTTCCCAACTCTTCCAATATTCTATCCCCCTTGTTCATCTTTTACTTTTGGTATCTTTTTTCTTACCCACTTTATCTTTTAGGTTAGTTTCTAGATTCACTTACTTCATCTAGCACGAGATAATCAAACTAACCATATAAATTTTTCACTTCCTTAAGAGTCCACTTCTACAAGTTCTCTAGATTTTAGAGATCTACTCACTGAAATACCTTTTTCCTATGATTATTTCAGCTAATCAACATAACAAGAGCTTTGACTGTAAATAAGTCGAGTTGAGCTAATTAGTGAGCAGTTTAAGGGCTACTTAGAATTTTATTGCGTTTCAAAAATATGTTTAGGCTTGGTTATCCTCCTATCTAAAAAACAAAAAAACTTGGTTATTTTTCGAGTTAATCTCAAACGAGTTATAATCTAGCTGATCACAAAATGAGCTTGAGTAGCTTGCTTTATCAATGCATACAAGCTAATCACTCAAGCTTAAAAAATTAACGAGCTTTCAAATTTGATCAAGTCTAACTAGTTTACAAAACAAACTTATCACAAATAAGTTTTTAATGCTACAAACACAAATTGAGTTTAAGTAGCTTAGTTTATTTTGCAACAACTACTGCAATTTGGATAGTAATTGCATAGCTCACTATCATCCAGGACAACAACATAAAAGGAACAATAGTTAAACATCTAAAGTATTTTGTATTAATCAGTTTGCGAACCACTAATTAATCCCATGTTGCAGGGGCTTGGATGTTAGCTCATTTTCACTGTAACCTCGTCACGGATTGGCCAGCATAGACTAAACCGGTGACTGGGCCTGCCTTAGTTCATGATCAAGCAGGTTCTCCTTGCGCTAACCGTAACATGAATGTCATATCATCAACAGTTAATCGTAGCTTGGCTGCGATAAATCTCTTCTTTGTACTTGTTTTAGCCGGCATCTTAGTGCAATGTTTAGCTGTAAGTTGTCCATATAGAGTTTTATTTTTCCCCATTGGTTGTTTATGCAGGGAAGATAGAGAGGTGGCACAAAACAAAGTGCAAAGTGATTAAGAAGAAACTACAAAATATAATTGCTTTATATATATGTATATATATGTATACAAGAAGTGAGGCTGACAAATACCCATAATTCACTAGTCCAAGTAAAATACCGATTACCTGGGCAACATCATTGTAATGGTTTTCTTGACTGTTTCGTGTGTTGCAAAGGATTTGAACTCAACATTAAGCATAAAAAAAAAGAGGATAGTGTCAACATTGTACAAGCGGTACACTCCAACTTTATACTCCTTCTCAAGTGAGCAAACTTAGGTGGGGTTTTTACATGCTTAGCTAAAGTCAATAATTGAGCATTTTTTACGGTGACAAAAATAGATTCATTAACCTCCCAAAGAAAAGAGAATGGCTCTAGCTAACTGGGCAGCAATCTAAAGTAATACAAAAAAGAAGTGTTTGGATTCTTAAATTTGAAATATCGTATTCGTAATGCAAGAAAAAAGAGAGCAAGTATAGCAACAGCAGGATGGTAGCTAACTGGTTGCCTCAAAGATCTGGTTAGAGAAAATGTGAAGGCTATAAGTGTGGGAGACTCTAGGTCAACTTCCTTTAAAAAGAGGGACTGTCCCTCTAGCTAAGGGCACTTCAGACCCAAAACTGACCAATTGTAGGGGATACATTTATATTTGCAGGCATAACACTTCCTTGCACATAAGGAGGGTGTCCTATTTTCTCAGTAGGTTCCTTCATTTCCTATGGGTTTGCTGTATATTTTTTTTATTCCCCATTTTTATTTTCTTCTTTAATTTCTAGCCACAAGCTAGGGGGGCTTTGCCTAACCTCTACTCAATCAATTATAGGTGATATACTAAAGAAGGGTATATATCAATTCATGATGCTATCCCACAAATGTATTCCAAGCCATGTGACAAATAATTAACTTGAACCTTCACTATGTGGCACATGATGTGCTCATTGCATCTGACTGCTGCTTGAGATGACATCACATGAAGCTAGCTACGGCTGCAATGAAACCTGTTCTGCAAAATTCTGCTGATACATATTGTTGATTATATGTATATACATATACATATGTATATATACATATATATATTCAAGGCAATGTTTAGTGCTTAGGTATATGCAGACCTCAGTTAGTTATGTATGGGCATATCCTATTCCCCTCAGAAACTTCACTTGTGAGTGAAGAGTAAGGTCTTTCCAAAAGTGATGCTCAAATTGACAAGTAAGACATCTTCCAAGGAAATATTGGCCACTCCTTGTCTTCTCTCCCATTCCTTGTACCATTATTAAGAGAGATTAAGATAAGATTCCTTACTTTGGCTTTATGCTTGGTGATCAATCTCTTCCTCCAGTTGATAACCATCCATGACCTAACTTGCAGAATTACCAAGGTTAGGTCATTAAAATGACTCTTACTATATTGGAGAGAACTCAGCCCATCCACTGGCTCTATCCACCACTCATTTATCCTAAGTACTAGTATCTTTCCTCTCCCTTTAATTTGTCACTACTAAAGAGTTTCTTTGTTTTTTTTTTCTTTTCTACTACGGTGTCCAGACCTTTAACCGACTACTCCCTCAAACTCATGTAGGGCTACTGTTCATACGAACCAGGTAAATTCTATACATTGCAAGAATGATAACTAGCTACAAGGGGGTTTGAGAACAAATCGAACTAAAAGTACTAAGTTGGCTAAATTTAAACATTGCTCTAGTTGGGATATTTCCTTTCCAAACATAAAGTTCCTTCTTTTGGTCCCAAGCTATTAATCCAGAAAACAACCCTTGGCATCAAATGGAAAATATTAGAATGGTACCATATATGCTAGTAATGAGATGTGGGGCTGCCTTGGCAGCTTATTTGGAACTCGCAAAATCTTCCAGCCTCATCATCTGTGAATCAATCTGACCGTACAATCCAGAGAGAATTACAATCAAAACATGCAAGTCTAGGCTACTGAGGAAGGTTGCACAATGAATTGTGATGGCTATAGATTCATTAAAACCTTTTTTGTTTCCTACCTCTCAAAGTGCCTTTCTCATAATGTAAATGTGTAAGCCAGACAGAGATTTATATAATAATCGCGACACTTGTATAATTAGTCGCTATTGTAAAATTTCTTTTACTTTGAAGTTGCTTATATAGACTCCCTTTGACCCCAAGTCAAAGCAAGATCCAGGAGTGTGCTCCCAGCTTCTGCATAGATGAACCCATTTTGAATCAGAAGAAACTGATGAAGATATGTGTATATATATAGATGCATGATAAAAATCTTAGCAATACATGTGGCTTTCTTCACTTCCTTGATCAGAAGTTCAGTGACCTCTTAGATGCATGTTGCTTGCTTAATTGCCCCCTGATCAAAGAATTGGAATGATTAGAGTTGAATTAATTATAAGAATATTAAACTTCAACCAAATCATAACTATTTGTTTAGGTAGCCAATTGCTGTTTAACTACCATCTAATAGCAAGATTAGTTAGATGGCTGGTTACTTCACAAAGAAAGATTGAGAAAAGGAGAAGATAGCAAATGCCAATAGTGTCTCTCTCATAGGCCCCTCAACTATGAAAAACTTTGTGCTTGTAGGTGTGTAGAGTTTCCCAATCCTCGTACCAGGTGCATCTGTCTAGTTAATAGAAATGTATATATATATATATACACATGAAGCAACTACAAATCCACCACCCTTCTTTATATATCCCCTATTCATAAAGATGAATGTCAGCATGTGTTTCCTTTGCATGGGTAATAATGATGCATGTGTCAGTGAGCAAGTTCTCACCAGCAATGCTTAGGGAATACTCAAAAGAGTCGTTATCTAAAAATAAAAAATAAATTATTGAGCAAATAAGATTTATAGGTGGGACCCATTTCTTTCCTAGTCTTTTTGGATTGATGAGGCGGTTTGGGTGAGCACTCTGGCACTATATCTGTTTTTAGTTTGTACTTTATTGGCTGCTTTTGAGCTAACTAAGCAAGAGGCCTCTTGCTTAGTTGCATTCCTTGTCTGAATCCATGTGGGTGTAAGGAATCAAAGCCCAGTTCATAATTTCATGTAAAACACATTGGCTTCTCTTCTTCACTAGGAGCCCTTCATAGAGGTTAAGGCATTTCTCCACAAGAATACAAACAAAACCCTATTTGAGTTTCATCTTATTGTTCTCATTCTTACTTATTAAGAAATAAGTTACTTGATTAATTAGAAGCTAGCTCAGCCAACTATCTACAGATTATTGAATTTTGGATAGTTTATTCACCTGAACAATTAATTAATGAACAATCGCTGAAATTTTAGCTTCAAAAAAAATCCATGGAATGTAGGAAAAAGAAAGATGATCCAAAATTTGCTTTCTAATTAGCAATTAAATGCAAGTGTCACACACCTACCGTGTCACCTTTCCGTTGGGTCGTCGATGAGGTAATGGACAACTAAAACCAGCCATTAGCTAAAGTTTGAGTATTATACCAAGCTCTTTGTGAGTTTGGCACTGTTTTCCTGTTCCTTAATTGGGTTTTTTAGGTTTCTTTTTCCTAGAGTTGACACCTTGAGATCATTACTCTAAAAATAATTAAACTAAGAGGATTAGGTGTCTATAATTGAAAGAGTGGCTACAAATCTAGTGTATAGGGATTGTCAATTCTCTTTTTCAAGTACATAACTTGTAGCTAGAGACTTGTGTGTGTGTGTATATATATATATGACTTTAGTACCAAAAGCATCTCTTTAATGGTGAGCTTGAACATGTAGGTGCTAGTCTTCAATGGCTCTTGCATTCCAAATGAAAATGATAGAAAGCAAGGAATTCATGACATTCATAAACAACATATTCCATAGTACTCCATAGTGCAATCACTGTTTTTGCAGATTAAAAGGTGTAAATCCCAACTTCAGTGGCCATCAAACCTTTTTGACTGCCCAAATTCAGAGCTACCTTCTGAGTGCAATATCTGCGAAAAGCCGTCCCACTATGTCTGTGATTCATGACCAGTATAGTGGCCAATCCAGAGCTCAGTGACAAACTAAGTAGGCTCCAAGTCCGGTCCGGCGTGAAAGGATTTGATCATGGTTGCCGGAAAATTCATTCGAAAGTAAAAAATGCTTTACAAAACTTGTTTAAAAACTTTAAGAAAGCGTTTAGAAAAAAAAAAGAGAAACGTTTTGAAAGAACAGAAAAACTATTAGGATAAGTTTGGAATACTTTACAAAATCACTTGAAAAATTAAGAAAAAACGTTGCGGAAACTTAAAATATTAATTCTTATAAATTGTTTTTTCCTTAAGTTTCAACTAAATATTAACGAAATTATTCATATAGATTTTCATTAAATTTTTCAAAAGTTTACACTAAGTTTCCTAAACATCTCCTTTTAAGTTCTGCGAAAGCTTTTTAATTAGATTCTTATTAAATTTTCCAATCATTTTATGCTTCTCATTTCCCCCCATATTTTTTTTACTGCATTTTCCACTTTCGTTTTCCTTAACATTTTCTACTTTCGCTACCTATTGTGGTAACTATCGATTTGAATATTGTTGCAATGGTTAAAAAATAATTTTCATAAATTAACAGCATATAAACAAGTTGATAAGAAAGGATTAACCAAGTTAACCTTTTTTGTTCCATTTTTGTTTTTGTTCTTTTGTGGCTGCCTAGAATTGTAAAGAATGCATATGATTGGATCTAAACTGACAGATTAAAAAATAGAGGCTCTCTATTTTTTGTTTACTGTCGTCATGATTTAGAAGGAAACAAGTAATTTTACATTCCTCCTGTGGACAGTTGTGCCAGTGATTTTCTTAAGTTCTCAAAAGAGATACCAAAGCTTTCAAAAAACATCCTTCCTCTCCCTGGTATGAGTTCAGCAGACTATACGGGAATTCGTAGGAAAAGAAAACCAGAAAGAAAAGAGGAGAGAAATTAAACGAAAAGAAAATTTGATGTTCAAAGTACAATGGATCGAAGAAGGGGAAGAGGGAATCCGAGGATCTGGAAAACATGACCTACACAATCCATTGGCATTGACAACACAATCTCAACAGACAATGGCTTGAATCTCCACCCACTTGTGATAAACACGTCTCAACAACAATTTGTGCCAGGCAGCTGAATACAAGGCCGTCTTGATAAATCAACCGTACGAAGAAAATATTTAGTAGATCTTTAGACTAGTTCCAGAATTCATATCATGTCATAGGGTGGTTATACAGGGAACGGTTGTTGTGATTCTTGAACGAAAGAATTGACAAGAGTTCTATAATAAAAATTGCACTAAGTACAAAAAAATTTATACAAAAGTACATTATACCTTTGCACTTGCAATCAGTAGTATCTGATACCAATCTCTCTTTCTCAGAGAAAGACATCCACAGAGAGAATTATTGTAGCATTTACCATAAGAAAAAGATGGTAACAGCCTTTCAATTATTGTTGCATTTACCATAAGAAAGGTGGTAGCAACCGCATGAACTCTATAATTGGAGACCAACCACCTTCAAGAGCCACATCTTAGAGAAGGAAGGGCTTCCATCTTCCACCATTTATGGAGGCATAAAGGAAAATTGGAGTTTCCTAATCTTTTAACATAAGGAGTTCCGAAGGCAATTAACCTGGGGACAAAACCCACGTACACTTTGAACCTTCCTGGACCACCTTGCATTCAAAGAAAAATGATAAAGCAACACTAATTCAAACCCTTACTATCTCTTGCCGTGTAATTCCAAGATCCAACCCCAAAGACCTCTTCAATCATACTACAAGTAGGTAAAAATTCAACTTTGTTTTTTGGGTATGTCAAGTACCCAACATCCCATACTTTAGTGTCACAGTGCTCCAAAACAAATTCATGGCTGTCTCCACCACTCATACTATTAAAACTACCCAAATGACACTTGCTATTTTCATCCTTCATTTGGGTCACTTGTGCTGCAGTCCCAGGATCATCAGATGTGCATGAGTCATCTTGTACGTCATTATCTCCTTTTTCATCCTGAGATGAACCATGATCTTCCTTTTCATCCCCAACGAGTTTACCTGGGAGCTGGTGCGTAGGATCAGGACCATAGTGATTAAGCAATTTCCTGGAGCAAGTTTCTGGAACATTGATGATATTGTTGTCACAACCAAGAAATATATTTTCACAACTATTAAAACCTGCACATGGTACTCTGTCATCATATACGTGTGCATCATTCTCTGCAATCTCATTATCACCAGGATCATCTCGACACACCGGGGATTCAACCACAGAATCCTCATCTTCCTCTGCTGTCCCAACTTCATCTCCAGAATCATAACCCCCCTGCCAATCATCATCATCACTGTCAATATCCATTGGACTGCATCTGTTCTGCACAGCCCGTTTTTGCAACATGAAGACATTGAAGTAATAGCTGACAATGTCCTTTCTGGCCCGGGAAGGGAAAACCATCGAAAGATGGTCCCAAAAGTTCTTACCCAATTTCGCAGGACTTGAAAATACAACCTTGCGAAATAGCAGTTCTTCCTCTTGACTCCATTTGTCAGCCACTACCTCTCCCATGTCAGCGAACCCCAGCTCCAAAAACTTCTCCCGCCCAAGGGTTCTCCAAAGATTTTCTCTTTCTTCTTTGATATGTTGTCTGACACATCTGACAGACCCAAAATCCTTACAGTGGCAATCAGTTCTACCATCTCCAACCTTGTCACCATTATATGCAGATGGTCCAAATTCAGGGATTGGAATGACACAAAACCCAGCCAGCTTATTCTCAATATCATCATGATCACTGAGATCAGATTCTGAAGCTTGAGGAAAGAGAGACAACAGTTCAGATCCATCTGAACCATCAGAAGAGTTCTTGGCACCCTGTGCACCCCATCCTGGAACATCGGCTTGAAAATCCGGTCCAATTGGAACTAGTTTTCGAGGACGACATTCCAAAAAAGAACATATTTCTTCAGAGTGAAGTAATGTTCTTATTGGTCGGTCGGCATTATAATGATCCGGAGAGGAGGTCAAGAAATGAAATGGGGTCTCTGACCCGTCATCCTCCTCACTCATACTGCTGCTGGCCCAGGACGTGTTGGAAAAGCAACCAGGAGCACTGGTTTCACTATCCTTTTGGGTGCATATTGGGTGTTCAGTAATGACGCCACCTGCTTGCTTCTCATCACCTCCTACGAAACTGCCCACACCTTCACACATCATACAGTGACCGGTCAGCCTATAAATTGATGAACTTTAAAAAGAAAAGAATAAAAGATCTTCTGCAAAGGATGCATTTGTGTCCAACCAATTTGTGGGAACCAAATACAAGTGAATAAGTAAAGATCTCATTCGAGGCTCCTTCAAGCATTTTACAAATCATATCTTTCCAACAGTTACAAATCAGGAATCAATGTTCAAAAATCAAGAGTTGGAGAACAATTCCAAAATAACTTAATAAATTAAGTGCCCCTAAATTTCCATTTAGGCGCAGGCAAGCTTTGAAGAACATTTCATCCTGATGGGGTTCTCCTAAACTTTACATCAATCCCTGTAACTTTAGATGCTTGGAACCACAGTCATTGGTAAATATAATTCAATCGGGTAAGATTTTGGACAAGGTATACCAAAAGCATAATCAGGCGATAACATATGAACTCTTACCCACCTGAAATATTAGGTTGCTGTGCCGTATCTTCAGTAGAAACAAATTCCAGGAAGGAAACTAGCTGGTTACTGTACTCCAGTTGTCTTGGGTGCTTAGAAGAAACTTCATATGACTCCTCATCACCAAAAGGCCGTTTTTGCACCATGTTTGGCTGCAAGAAAGAGTTGCAATTCAGGGGAAAAAAAAATCTATAGTATAATAGATTTTATGGTTTTTAAGCTGCAGTAACATGTATAAAGATGAATCAGTAAACCAATTTTTTATCTTCATATATGTAGAAGAAAACAGAACCAAGAACACGAAATTAATCTTAGAGAGAGAGCTGTATTAAGCAACACAGGTTGCTTTTATCTATTTCACTGAATGACGATTCCTTAGTTTGCAACCGGTGTGCACAAGCAATGACTGCATTCTTTGCTAAGATGAGGATGAAATTCAAGCCAATATAAACTCTTTTAAGGGCTAAAACAATGGGATCAACAGTATCATCGCAATGCATTCAATATGCACACCTATAAAGTCGATTACAGTACAAGTTCTGCAAAGTAATAGATTGAATCATATGATCACAGACTGCAAAAAGTTAAGATGTTTGGTACATCTCATCACACATAGACTAGCACATCTCGGATTCTCATCACATGAACTTTTTTTTTTTTTTTTTTTTTGAGAAATAAACTTCACAACTCAAATTTGAAATTCTAACAAAGTTTATTAGACAGCACAAACTGACAGAGCATATTAGGGACAGGTTAGTGATGAAAAATCCACTCCCTAAACATGAGTCCTAAAGCACTCAACATTTTGTACCATTTCCAAATGTTGTTAGAAATTGCCACAATCAGCAATAAAGATGGCTTCCAGATAAATATCAATCCACAAGGATTAGAGTCATTAGAATCCAAATCATTTATCATCATAACAATATTTTTGCTTATCTTGATCAACCACATTGTTAAACTGTAGAACATATTATCTCTCCTGCTCGGGTTAAGAAGCAAACACATGTTTCAAATGAACATGAGAGAAAACTGAAGGCTAGTTCAAAAAAACAAAACAACTAAAGCTGAACAGCCTAAATTGACATGCATGCAAATGATTATATACAAGAACAAATTCACAACTAATAAGAAAATTCTCGTAAAGCTAAAGCTCCTAACTACTCCTTGAGACCCAATGTAAGTCACATCCTAAAAAAAAATGTTTCACATAATCCAATAAAGAAATTCTGAAAAGTTACTTATCTAATCCATGTAGGAGACATACAAGCAAATGGTCAACTAGCCATCTCCAGCACATGTAAGACTATAACCATCAAATCGCAAAATTAAAGCATGCAAGGGCTAGCTATGCATTACCCAACTCCATAACATGTTGTGTACCCATTTTGAAATTTGTAATCTTAAGGTCCCTCAAAAAGGGAATATTGAAAGAGGCATGGGGGACTAATGATTTGAGCACCTCTGCTTCTTACCGATGAGGCACCAATTCTATTATGACACATTGGCACTAAAATAAATAAATAAAATTTTGCACAACACCTTCTTTAATTTTTTTTATTTTACTATATTTTTAAATTTCATACAATACCCTTCGCTTAATGCCAATGCATAACGGCGCTCCATTAAAAAATAAAATAAAAGAGTGAGTACCCATATTAATTCTCCTAAAAATTAGCTGAATAATTTTAAAAATAAATTGGATTTCAATAAATTAGGGAAAAAATTGGGTTACAATTTCTGAAATTATCAAAAGAGAAAGGTTTATACCTCAAAAAATAGTCCAGCTAATGAAACGGCAGATCCCTAAGTCGAAAATGGATTTGTCCAACAAATCAATGGACAAAATCGTAATTTCTCAGCGAGAATTGGCGTTTCCCCAACCGAATTAAGAAAACAAACAAAACCCCAAATACAATCGAAACCCTAAACCTGGATCCTTAAATTTTTGCTAAAATACCCAAAATTAAACCCAACCAACCAATAAAAAAAAAACCCAGAACGAACCCAGAAATAATATATCAGATCTAAAGATCAATCAAATAACCAAAAAAACCTAAATCCTCACAAAAAAAATATATTAAAATTTCACAAAATCGGAAGCAAAGGACGGAAAAAAAATTAAGACCCAGGTAAAAAAATGGATTGATTTACACAAGGGAACGACAGATCGAAGAGATCGACAAAGATCAAAAGAATTCAAGAATCAAAACCCTAACCCTAGAATTCGATACACGGAACGGCTAAGGATGAAAGGGGGTTCGATCAATAGAGGAGAGAGAGAATCGAAAGAAACTGAGGTGGATTTGAAGATTGGTAGAAGAAATTGAGATGGAATCGAGGGGGAGAAAAGAGAGATTGGAAAAAGAAGCGCGTAATATGCCGGAAAGGGTAAAGCAACAATTCGCCATTTTTGTAACAGGCGGCCGGAAGATCGTAATGCGGTTTGTCGGAAATGGGTTCGTAGTTGGACTTAATTACGTAAAATGCCCTTCCATGTTTGACTTGGTATTTAATAAGTTGGGTGAGGGTGTATGGAATGTAATCTGCGGGCTATATAATTGGAATGTGGGGATGACAATGATTGGATTACCTTTTGTGGGTAGGGAGAGGTGGTAGTGACACCTGGCAGGCTAACGGAGTTTTTTTTTAATACCAAACTCAGCTCAAGAAATTCTTTTTTATTGAACCCAATTTATTCTAAACTTATTAGTGAGCACAACTCATTTTTTAAGTCATATTTTTAAACCATGACTTTAATTAAAATTGTATAAATTTCATATAAATTTTGACACACATGAAGTTGTGAAACCACGACTTCCTTAAAGTCGTGAATTGATCACATCACTTTTATGTAAAATATGTAAAATAAGGTCTAGTTAAAATTATAGTTTGAAACTACAATTTCATGGAATTGGGGGATGGGTAAATAAGTATTTTTTGAGGCTGGTTTTGTAAAAAACTAAGTACTAACAAATTGGTAATTAAAAGACAAAAAAGGACAACTAAGATAGAATTTTTACTTGCTTTTATAAGAAAATAATTTTCGGTCCTACCCCTTATCTTGCAAGGTAATGGATCCTCCGGTTTAGGTAGGCGCTCAACAGAAGGGGGCTCACCACATTACATTGTAAGATCGGAATAAGTGATGTAAGCATGGTTGCTAGAGTTTATTTCAAATTTTTTTTATTTGATTTTTCTTGGCTTATAAGCCTAAAAATTAAAAAAAAAAATTACCTTTTATTTTTATAAACTAAAGATGAGTAAAAAAAAGTCAAAAAAAATATTAAATTTTTTGCTTATAAGCTATAAAAAATATAAGCAAACAAATCCTACCAAACCAGCCAGTTTTATAAGAGAGCTAAACAATTTTTCCTTTTTATGTGCAAAAATAATTATTTAAATGTGGCCATGACTTTAATTGGTTAAGATATTTCCATGGAAATATCTATGATTTTGCTTTACAAAAGTAAATTAATAAATCATAGAGGTGGCTCAGTGGTCAGTTAACCATTATTGTTATACATGAATTTGATCCCTCTCCAAGTCTTCAATGATTAACTATCATTTATATAATTCATAATTTGTATAAATAGTGGCTCTATACAAACTCGAGAAGGTTAGTAACTCGGAGGCTTAGACACTTTACATAAATAAATAAATAAGTAAATTTCAACCTAACTTCTTCTATTGTTGTATAACCCTTCCTTTCACGTTGGTGGGACTCAAATCTTAAGACAGAGAGGGTTTGAAAGAAGCCAAAATCATTGTTGAAATTATAGTCATCAATGTTATACCATATCAACTGGTATCACATAGAACGTACTCAACCAAATAAAAAGTAATACTAACAATAGTGGTTCCGTACCAATCAGGATAACAATTGATACTTAGTCATACCGTCCAATATCAGACAGCACCAATCAATATCAAATGGTACCAAATCGTGCAATTTGTGCTATAGTAATTTATTTTTATTTTATTTTGATTATGGATGTTTATTAGGACTTGTGTTGTATACTAGACAAATAATTTTTTTTAAAAGTATTTTTAGTTATTATACTTGGGTTCAATAACATGTTCATATCATTTTAAAATAATTTAGTGTTAAATAATACTGATATGAATAATAATTTAGTGTTGAATAATTTAGTGTTAAATAATACTAGTAATGTATCAGTATTGATACTTGTCGTACCAATGACAACAACAATACACTGACCAATACAATATTGACAACTATAAATGGAATTATCAACCCCTTATGAAAAATTTAAATTTTATCATAACTATTTAATTATATCTCCTTAATTAGAATAAATTTTTAGTAGTACAATAGTTACACACTACTGCTACTAAGATTTAAGTTTTACGTTTTGAGCTCTATCAAACACACATAGGTTAAAAATCATAATAGATGTAGTACCTTCAAAAAAAAAAAATTAGCCTCTCTCCTTGTTGAGGTTTTTTTTTTTTTTTTTTGTCTAATTATTTTAGCTTATAAAACTGTCTTTAGTGAGAGAAAGATGCTATCAAAAGGACAACCCTTGAATGCAATATCAAATATTGCAAGTCTCGAGACTAATCTCTGCACAAGTTTTATTTGTAATTTTCATTAATAATTCATAGTAATACAAAGGAATCTTATGATTACTTTGAATTAATTTCACATATAAACCAGATTAGCCACACAAATTCAATTTGTTGACATTTTTTTTCTTTTCCTGAAACCTTTATGAGTGTTTGTATTTCAAAGCCAAATTTTTAGGAGCAAATTTGGTATGACTGATTGGGGTGGAATAGAATGCCTATTTTAACTTGTCCTTCCTGCCAACCTTATGTTATGTTTTGAATACAAATTTATTAAAGAAAAAAACAAAGACAAAAAAAAAGTAAAAAAAAAATAGAATTAAATGAAAAAGTATTTTTATTCTCTTTTTCCTCACATTTTTTTATCCCATCAACAAATCATTGATCCAAACAAGTACTCTGACAAATTGTTAGAATGGTTATCCCTCCCTCGTGAGAGAATTGGCAATTCCATTCACATGAAACCAGTAGACGAGAGACAGAAAAGAAAAAAAAAAAAAAAAACGAAGACGCGGAGAAAGAAAAAAGGGAGGGAGGCTATGAGTGGTGGCGGCGGCAGCTAGGTGTGGTTAAAGGTGGTGGTTTATAAACAGACAATTTTCTCAAGAGGATGTTTCTTTATCTAAAAATGTGTCTTTTCTCTCCATTAAACTCCAACATTTAAATTGCCAACAAATATTGGAATTAAAATAGTCATTCCATTGATCCTTCCGTGTATTTTTTTTTTTTTTTTTGGAAACTCGGGGCAATATTTTAGCATGGTGGAATCACATTGTGCTTTGTACCACATGCTATCCAAAAGTAGAAGTCCAACTCAACATTAGCTCTGACCAATATTCCTAGCTCATATGCCTCTTATAGTAACTGCTTGCACCACATAATATTTCATACTTCAACTACCATTTGCCTTCCACCTCTCCTTTCTTTTTCTCTCAGAGTCAATCAGGATATAGAGCTACAAATAAACACCAATGTTCCTTCCACAGGAGTATTTCGCTAGAGAGAGATACTCAATTCTATTAAGCACTTAAAACTAAATAGATTAAATAAAAATAATATAAGCTAATTTAATAACTCAAAATAAGAGCGTTAAATATTTTAATATTTTAAGTGTTAGACAAAAGTAAGAAACAAAATATTAATTAATTTTTCGCTACTTATTACTTTTTACTTAACACGGTCAACTTTCATATTTTTTTTCAGACTTAATTTTACCCTCGCCGCTCTCTCCTCTTATTTCATAGAACCAACATCAAAGAACTAGAGATTGAAGTTCTCCTCAACGAAACCTTTCGCCATCTGCAGGTTCGCTCCCCCCCCTCTCTCTCTCTCTCTCTCTCTCTCTCTCTCTCTCTCTCTCTCTACGTGAGTTTTCTTGATTATTTTGTATGTGTTTACTCTTTGTTCTTCCCTTTTATTTTTTTTTTTCTGTTCTTCGACTGAATCTGTATTTTTTTTCTTTATTGATCTCCTCCCATTTTGCCTCACTCCATTCCCTCTTTTTTTTTTTTTTTTTTTTCTTCTCCTTTCGTTTGTATTGCCTTTCATCCTCTAATCTACCTCCTTTTTTTTTTTCGTTTTCTAATTCTCTTCTTTGTGTGTGAGAGATTGATTTGTGATGTGGGTGATGGTTAATGCTATCTCATGTTCCTGTTTCAAGATTATTCTCTTTAACTATTTCTTGCCAAACCAAATCACATAAAACTATCAATTAATTAAAAATTATTTATGCATCATGAGGGTACATCCAAATTCACGACTTTAAAATCTTAAGTGGATTGAATGTAATTCTATTTACTTGTAGGGATGGCTTCTGGTGATGGCAGTAGAGCAAATTGAAAAGATTCGGAACTCTATAAACTTTTTATTAATTTGTACTTGAAAGAATCCATGGAGAATCGTACGATGGTAGTCTAAAAAAAAAAGAGTTGGGATAAGGTACGGGCAACTTTGAACAAAGAGAATGATGTCAACTTATCTCAAAAACAGTAAAAAAATCAATGGTAGTATTTGAAATCAAAATATGCAGAATAATCAAAGATAATTTAAAAAACTGGTAATGACTATAATCTTGTAACTAATACTGTCAACTGGAGTACAAAGAAATGAATGAGTACATACAGGTATAATTGCCTCTTATGTTAATCTTTTTTTTTTTTTTTTTGTTTCTAAGTTATTGAAAGTCAAAATGATACTCAATGAATATAAGATTTACGCAATTATAATTTTACAGGTAACCCAAATGCCAAACAATTTTCATATACTGGGCTTCAATATACAAATGAGTTAAAATCATTATTTGACAGTGTTAAGAGCAGCATAAAGATTTTCATGAGGACCATCAAAGGAAGGGTTTCCTGTTGATGACACTCAACCACAGTCACAAATGTACATTAATCTTGGCAATGGATTCCTTGAGATACCTTCTTCGTCAAATGACTCGACAAAACTTAACAATAAACGGCAAAACAAAAATAAATTCGAGGATCTTGACAAACAACTGTCTTACAAACTTTGCAAAATTCTAATGGGCCAACAATAGAAGAATACAATCATATTCTCGATGAGATGGAGCTTCTTGATGTAAATGACCTATTATATATAGTTGCATGTAATATTTTCTGCAAAAGTAAGGCACACGGGAAACAATAGATGCTATTACAGCAAAAACCATAAACAATTAGAAAAGGCTGGATAGAGTTAAATGGCAAGAAGTTAGGATTGTTTTGAATTTCAGTAGGCATGCAAATGTTTTTTAAATTTCAAACATTGGTTAAGGTTATTTTTTTCTTATTTTTTAATTATATTTAGTTGGAACTCCAACTTTCAATGAATATATGAATCCTTGATGGATTTGATTGCAATTATTTTAGTATGAAATCCATTTTTTATGTCTTGTTGTTTATCTCTTTTTTTATCTAATTAAATATGTATAATGTTAGCGCAGTATGTAGTCTGATAAACAAAAGACATTAAATAATATAAACTACTATTAAGTATCAAATTTTTCGCTACTTTAACATTTGACAAAATTTCAATGATCAACATAATTATTGATCATGTTACTAATTTTTTGTGTATATTATTATGATTTTAATTATGCATGTTTTTTTCATTTAATTAATTTGCTGTTAACATTACAATACCAATATATGAAGGACAAAGTTAAAAAATGAGTAAATTTAAAATTTCAGCTCTTTATACATATCAGATTCACTACTTAAAATTCAATACATATCAAACAACTTATCAGCTTAAAAAATTCAGCAGTCAGTTATCAAGACTTAATTTTTAGTTTTTAGCTTTTAGCTTTATCAAACAAGGCCATAGAGAGAGTCTAAAAATAACTGCAAGGCATTTTTGTAGACCAAGAAACCCTAGGCACTGTAGAGATATCCTCACTCCGGAGCAGTGCAATATGACAAGAAGCTAGCAACCCATGATCCTGTTAATTAACTGGCTAATCCACTTATACGAACGAGGCAAAACAAATTAATTCACACAAGCGTCAGACAAGTAACGATAAAGCTTAAATAATTTAACAACCAGATAAGAACGAGTATTAAGTTTAAGTTTAACCGGCTGTACAAGCCACAATATCCGAGTGTTAACAGTTGTTTCATATACCACCCCACAATTTACATGCAAAGCAACTACCAGTATGGCCATCGTTTTCAAAGTGAGAGACTAAGCTTACACATGCAGTAGTATATAGGCAGCAGAAGACTTATGGATGCGACCTCCAAACCCAAAATGCAAAGAAGGCCGAAATGGTCATCTCATTGAACAGCTTCAACTGTCATCCTCCTGCCACTAGAGACGTCAAAATTAAATTAGCCTAAAATCTCTTTAACAACACGACGTGGATTTTTTAAAAACATAAATGTAAAAATTATCAAAAGAATAAAAATATTAACAGCAATTAAATAATTAGTTTGCAGCAGACAGTCATTATATGGCAAAAGAACAAGGAAAACAACAGTAAATAAATAATTTATATGCTGTAGACAATAGTCTTAAATATGGTAGGTATGCTATGCAAAACGATTGGGAACCTTCATATCATATATCCCCCCATATGAGTACTGGAGACCTTGGATATCCAGAAACTTATGGATGAAAGATACATCCAGACGTGCCACTGACAAATATATGCGTACATATGGAGATGTATATATGAATCTTCAAGTTGATAGTGCCGATTTTTTTTCATTTTTTCAACTGATGACTATGTTCTATACGGAGGTACAAAGGTCCATGAGCCCATGTGGCGAACCTCTAGGATGCTGCGTCATTCCCTCGGATAGGCCACTCGGGCAAATGAGATACAGCCAAATGTCGCACCACCTGCTCCCGGTGCTAACACATGCAGGCTTTCTCCTCAAGGCCAAATAGAAGCAAAACACGAAAGGCCTCAGCACACTTGGGCACCTTCCATCGGTTAGGCCAAGTGACTCTCTGCCAAGCTCACCCTCAGACCTCCCCTGGCTCGGCCAATTAGTTCTCCAGCGAGAACCTACCTCACTTCTTCACTCACCACCTGCAAGCTCGAGCATTCTCCAAAGCAGCCCAAGTGACTCTCCCATGAGTGTACCCCATTGATCCATACTTGTCCTCTAGCAGACTTGAAGCCCTAGGCCTGGAGCAAGGCCTAGGGACTCACCCCCTCGGGGCCGACACCTCGGTCATGGCATGCCCGACGGCCCGAGTGGCCATGACCTACATGGGAATCACCAGGGCCTGTGGATTGGTAGCTTGAACTAAGGGTTAAGACTCTCTCTCTCTCTCCATGTTACCTTAGCTCTCACCTTTTTTACACTCCGGTGATTCTCTGCCAATTCAATGACTGTCATACTTCCCAGCAGGCCATCTATTAGCCCACAACTATCCACACTGTACAAGTCAAACTTGCAAGAGTTCACCATCTACACATCCTCATCCACAATCCAAACTCATTCTCTATATTAACGTGCAACAGTATTGTAGTTACTGAAGCGAAATGAATGTATATGATGCAGTTCGTACAATCTAGATTGGTTAACAGTTAAACATCTTGGTCAGATGTGTTATTGATGTAGATTATTCTCAAATGAGATATTGTCTCCATCAGAGTCAAGTAACCGAGAACTATGAAAAGATAGAAAGGTAGAAAAATGTTTGAACTGAAACTTAACATTAAAATGTTGTTTTAAAACTTCAGAGGTGAAAAGAAATATAAACATACAACTTTGGAATTCTTATAACCATTAGTTCCAAACAGGTAATCGAGTTTTATTCCGCCATTTTCAGTAGCTGAAATTGATATGCTATGGGTGGAGAATCAAACACTACAACAGACTCTTGAAATTGAAAGAAGTAAAACAGCCATTATAAAAAATCAGCAGGATATTGACATTTGGAAAAGAAATTTCACCAAGAATGTGGTGCTCCAGGACTGTCATAGATCAACACCCTCATCAAGGCCTTTAGAACTGATCATCACATTTGCATCAATTTGCTTGTCAAACTTCTTTCTCCTCCGGGTTTCAAACTCTTGGAATCCTTCCATCTGAACTCAGGTATTGTTAGATTTCTACTAAAGCATAAAACTTCAGCTATTATGCTGAAATGTTTGAAAGATTCATACATGAGGGAACTGCACCCTACCTGTTGAAATTGCTCCATCGAAATGGGATTGTTGTGAAGGGAAATATTCTGTAGAGCTTTGCAGTCCATCAACAGGTTTGGAGGTATCTGTAAAGCAAGAGATGCCAGAATATCAATATAGCTCACAATTTCAATACTGCAATAGTTACCAAACCTAAAATGTATAGGTATACTAGTAAGTCCTGCTCTGAAATGACGAAGTGAAGGACCAAGGTCGAGGCTGCAAACACAATTTTAGTTACTGATAACATGTATAGACATTCAGGCATGAAAGCATAAGCTCCAGGAACTGAATCTGTGAAGCATAAAAAAGTGAATCCCTAGTAAAACATGTAATAATCTCGAGATTCATATTTCATTATATAGATATTGCAAAAGGCTAGAGCAGTCAATTAAAGTATATTACAAATTGAATTACTGGAGAGGAGACAAACAAATTAGAGCCCTTTTCTTTTTTCCTTTTTTTCCTTTTTCTGTGTGTGTTTATCTTAGTTTTGAGTGGTTGTGTGGGTGGAGGGGGAAGTGGGCCGTTGTTAATGAACCAAATGAGATTATTTTTGCCAGTACGTGATAAATTTGAGAGATTAGAGATTGATTCTCAAGTGGCCAGCCCCATGTTACATGAACTCAACTAAATGTATGAAGTACCCATATCAAACACTCAACACATAGACTCCAACACTTGAACTAGAGTATGAGTCGGAACATGTGTCTAACATGTATTATTGGCCATTCACCTAATAAAAATGTTTAGAAATCAAAGTTTATCATATAAATATACATAGAAATACTCTATAACACCTTGTAAGCACTAGTTTATCCTAAAAATTAAAAATAGTCTTTGGACATGAGAATTTGAACGAATCCGATACTTAGATACATACTCGCACCCAACACCTGTACTTAAGTCATGTAACATAGGCCCAACCCCTATAACCCACCCACACCCCTAATAAACAGAGAGAGAGAGAGACTTGTACTTCATATATTATTATGAGAAGCGCACTTAAGCAGCTGCCACATACATCAAGCATAATAATTTCAATGTTTTCTGAAAAGGTGCAGCCAATTAAGATGTTTTCACAGATAGAAGGGAATAATTAAGTGTCCAGTGATTAAAACAAAGGATGACATGAACCCGTACAAGTAACATTAGTTCCATGATATAGAAAGGGTGAAAGGATAAAAGAAACCCTTCAGGGCACTGGGGGAAACAAAAAAAAACTAACGAGGTGCAAATTTGTCATACCATGATACCAATAGCATTATAAGAAAATCTAAGAGAACTATGAATAAGACATAGCAAAATAACATCAACAGGCAGGTTGCAAGTCCAAACAGTAACAGATTACCAACTTTATCCAAGAATGAGCATTAAAAAAATGTGAATATCTTAGCATAAATTATATAGCATTAGTAAAGAGACCAGCTCAAATCATTTCACTCTCAGCTTGAACAGGCTCCAATCGTCTTGGTTTCCCACTGGTCACCGTTACGAAACTGTACAATCAGTATCGCTTGGTTTGTTTTTCCTCAAGTATTCAGGAAGTTTCTTCTCAAGAACAAAACTGATGGTTACAATCTCCTAATTCACCCTAGCTGAGCTATTTTCATTATCTCTTTGTTGTCCAATGTTCTGACAGGACAAACATCAGTCCATCATCTCTTTACTAATATCCTAGAAGCTTCTTATGGGAGCTTCCCGAACTAGTAAATGTATGATTGATAATCAAGAATTTGCCATTGGATGTTGAACAAGATGGAATATGTAGCTTGTACTAAGGTGAAATTACAATTCTAATTCAAGTAATTCTGAAAAAGGCTTACATTGATGCAGGGAAAGGGAAAGATAGAAAGAGAACAAGATAGAAAAAATTATGGAAAGTATACTTCAACATAATGAAGATTAATCTGAGAGTTGAGACCCACACATGTTCCTGCCCCATTTGATTGGAGAGAAGGAAAATAAAGAGGAAATGAAGGTAGGAATTAAAAAATGTTAACCCACCCATCCGGGGGGTGGAGGCGTGGGGTGTTGTTGGGTTGTTATTTTTCCTCGGCATGTTTGGTTGAGCACCAAGCAAAAGAGGAAGGAAAGCGGGGTTGCTTTCGTCAATTGGATATCCACACAGAGGCATGCTTGAAGAACAGACATGTAAAAGTAAAGGCTCCTTAAGGGCATAAAGGAAATGGTGGATAGAGATGGAAACACTCCTTACCCTCTTTTACGACCCACTTCCCACTTGGAGATGAACCTGCACCTCCTGAGTTGCAAATTGCAATAGATATCACTCAAACCTAATAGCTTCTAGTCTCTCTCTGTCTGCTTCCTTGCTGCCTCATCTACTTGCTCTGACTCTTCCTTCCAAATGGGGCATCAGGCTATCAGCGCATACGTGCCCGCACGAGAGAGAGAGAGAGAGAGAGAGAGAGAGAGAGAAATTAAAAGAATTGGCGAAACAATGACTATGATAAGATATTTTCTCCACAATTACGATAAGATCCACGGAATTCATGTTAATACCCTAAGAATACACAAAAAAATTACACCTTCACATATAATGATATTTAATATAATGTAGATGAACAAAAATATTGAAAGCAATACAGGATTGCAGCTGAATAACGAATACATTGTATAATGCAAAATGTTCTAGATTGCACATCTCATAGAAGAAATTGAATAACCAATAAACACTGCAGCACATACCTGCTTCAGATTATTGTTGTCTAAGCAGAGTGACTTCAGGTGAGTGAGACTGCAAACTGAAGAGGGAAGTTCCTCCAGAGAATTTTCTGCCCAAAAAAAGGAGAAACAAAACCACCAGAATCATGAAGCTGGTTAGGAAAGATGGGGTAAAAGACCTGTAAAAATGGTAACCTCAGAAAAGGCAAACAAAACAGAGGAAAGAAAAATCTCAATGGCCTGAGGTCTAGAGCAAACACACTAATCCCCCAGAATTTAGAGGTCACTTTATCCGTCCGAAGCTTGACAACCAAAATGAAAAAACAAGCATTGAAATAGTAATAGAACTTTTGTTTGCACACATATCAAGCATTATATAACCATATGTGGAAGCAACATGTAAGGTACCATGAGCAACATGCTACAGTAAACGTGAGAAGCAAAATAGCTAAACAAACAATTGGGATATAACATCTTAGATAAGTCATAGGTAAAAATATCATGTGAAACAAAACACACCATGTCAAACTTAAAATGGTCTATAAAAATTCAGACAATAGGTTTGTGGCTAACATCATTTTGATCAAAAGTAAAATGCAAAATTTTGCAAAAGATGAGGTCACAAATCAGATATTTTCCTAATGCCCCAAGCTTTATTTTCCTCTGTAATGCATCATTAATAGTAATAGTTAGAAGAAAAAAGAAAGAAAGAAAAAAAAAGGAAGGGCGTGAAGAAAAAAAACAATTCAAAACTAAATTAAAGGTACCATTCGCTTGCAGTTCTTCCACAGAGAAGCAACTCCCAATTGACTCTGGAAGAAACTTTAACCTGTTATTTGACACATTTAAGAGAACCAACTGCATTGTCCAACAATCCATGTTAGTTCCGGCAACTTAAAAAATTTATAAAAAAGTATTATATTCAAACCCAGAACTATGAATGGTACAATCGTAGCATCCATGAAAGCAGTATTCCAAATGTCCATATGCGTCTACTCTACAAGCATCCAGCCTTTGAATCCTATATCAGCTATTACATCTTCCAATTAACAAACCCATCCATCAACAACAACAATCATTTTCAAGAGAAAGAAGTTTCATGTACTTCAACCATGCAAGCACTTAACACTCAGGAAATATAAGCCATCAAACACACAAAGCCACGCCAATGGTATAAAGTGAAAAAGAGGACTGCACAAGAGTCCAAAATCAATTAGAAGAATAATGATGACAAAAAATTTACAAATGCATGATAGCGGGATGAATAATTAAAACTTGCAAACTTTTAGGATTACACACAAATCCTCCAACGCTACGCCAAAAAGCAAAAAACAAAAAAAGGCAAATAAACAAAGTATTACACATCTAGAAATTATAATTGATGATCCATTCAAAAACAACTAATGTAGAGTGTCCATCCAAGTTCTGCAGTTAACAGTTACCTCATAGGAGACACAGAATTATGGCATAAACACAGATGTCTTGTCGAATCAAAATAATTATGAAAGAAAAGAAAAATAGAGTGCATGGTTCACTAAGTTGCTCACATTGCGCAAGCTCCCTATAGTCTCAGGCAAACGTGCCAATAAATTTCCTGAGATGGACAACTGCTCAAGTCTCACCAGCTGACCTACTGAAAACAGGAAATACAGAGCTGGTAAGAAACAAGTAGAGCACGGCATTTTGCAATATTCATTACCATTAAAAGTTCAAAGGTAAAAACAAAAAAGAAATGACAATTAACTAGACAAAATATGACATTCTCTTACTTAGGGAGAGAAGGAAAAATTACATTCATCTGGCAAGATACTAATTCGATTGACATCAAGCGTCATAACTTTCAAATATTGAAGTTTCCCCAGGTTTATTGGGAGGCGCTCAATAAGGTTATCGGCCAAAACCTGAAAAAGAAAAGAGTTATCAGGACTTCAAATCTTTGTTGCCTTAATAGAATCATATTGATTCAGCAATCAATCATAACATCATTACTATCACCTAATAAATATATGATATATGCATACATTGTATCGTAAGAAGAACTTTTGGAATGAACATTCCTTCAATGGTCACAGCTGCACAATTAGTTACACTTCCAAGAATGACTTCCTGGAAGCAATCAGTCATCCGATAAAGAAAACTTCTTATTTTCATGAGTTTTTATTTGATATGAAAATACTTCGGAACTAGGGAGCTAGTCCAGACCATCTCTAAAGTTATTAAACAAGAACTGAAAAAGAAATTGTGTGAAACTAACAATGCTTATTGAGAAATGAAAAGCATGATCTTTCCTACTAGAGTTATTTGGAAGAATCCATCAAGTTTACCAATTATTTGGGACTTATTTATGGTATCCAGATTATTAGCAACTGACTCAGGAATAAATGAACGATATAAGTTCAGGTTTCATTCATTCAGTAAAAAGAAATAGTTTAGAAAACTTGAGTATAGATGCAAGAATTTGTAACAATCCTTAGCAAACCTCTGTCACCATACGACGACATTCCTAACCCCCTCCTAGTGGATGCTCACTATCCTTGTACAAAGAAGCATAAGGAAGACTTCTTTCTTCCATCCTTCTCATCTGAATATTTATGTTACTCTGGTAGCACTGCTAGAAACTGATAACGGTGGGTAGATTATATAATAATCCAAAAAACCTATAGACCTAAATTTCAAATGTGGTCCAAATGGAGCCGCCATAATTTATTCAATAAAATTTTAAGTTCTTGACCTTTCGAGAAGTTTTCAAAGAAATTACATAATTACAACTCTAATATGATTCTCCCTCTCCCTCTCCCTCGCGAGTCAGTTTTCTTTTTCTCTATTTGGCAACTATCATAAACAAAAATAATAAGAGACCTGTGATGTGCTAAAGGTAGAGCCAAGAAAACAGAGGAGGAGAAGAGAAAGAATGTAGAGAATAAAGCAATGACTACAGGAGGGTATAGGTTTTTGTTTAGTTGGCCTTTTCGTATATGGGTTGCATCAGGGATGCTTCTTAATGCAATTTTTTCTTATTTACCAAAAAATAAAGTAGATAACGCCACCAAAGGAAGTAAGAACCTTGCAATGGTCACAGCTAAACAGGCACAAGTAAGACACATTTGATGGTTGACATTGTTTCAGAGAGGCCTGAGGTAAAGCAAAAAAAAAAGCTACATGGTTTACTCTTCTGCACACCAGAACAAAAAGAAGAGAGCAAGAATACAGAAGCATTTGACTACAGCTATAAGCCCATAAGAAACAGCTTAAAGTGGTGAACCAAGACTCTACCCCTGCATTTCACAGGAGCTCTCTCTCTCTCTCTCTCTCTCTCTCTCACACACACACACACACACAGAGATAAGAGCATAGTACTCTTCTATCTACTGGATAAATGCACAAGCAAGCTTCTCCTCATGCAGAAGGTGATTGCAATTGGACATAACAACCATCAAGTACAGATAACACCAAGAACTGACTACTCCAATTTATAGCTTTCAGTTCATATTGCAACGTAAGAATTTTTTACATCTTCTATCAAATCAACATGTACATTAAGCAATTCCTACACGAATTAGGACCCTACTGATGTAATTTACTCCAGTATTATTAATCATTCTGCTTTCAACATGTCCCAAAATCAGCTGATACCTCCTACTTTGTATCCCGATGTTAGTTTCGATCATTCAATGAAGGAATTGTTGCTACTTTCTTTTTTTTGTGATATGTAATAAATCATTCAATGAATGAATGCAGTGCAAATTTTTTATCACTGATACAATTAACATATCACTTTCCATGGATACTAGGTTGATTATCGATAGAACCTCAAAAAAATTTAAATTATATATCATAAAGACATCTCTAAATACAATTTCATTTCTGTTCAATTAACTCTATATCACCAAAAATAGGAGGCCCCTGAATTAACTAGTTTTTAACTATGTATCATAAAGAAATCTCTAAATACAGTAAGTTGATTTATGTTCAATTAATCTATATCACCAGAAATAGGAAACCCACGTAATGTTATTCTCTAGGAAGCACGAACACTCTGTTTAGGGTGCTGTATCCGTGTCGGACAAACATACTCCTTGGACACGCCGGGACACATGTCAGGCACGTCAATTGGGTGTCCAATATTTTTATTAATATTTTTTTTAGTAGACACTTCTCTAACACATCGGAGACACACGCGTCCATACTAATGGACACGTTTTGGGACACGCCTTAACTTGTTAGTTTTTGTATTGTAATTATGAACTTATTTAGTTGTTTTCATATTATTTTTGGTGATTTATGAATTTTACCTTCACATACATAACAAATAAAAAATGTATAAAAATATTTTTTTACCGTGCCCCCACCGTATTCGTGTCCTCATTTTTTGAAAATGCCGTGTCTTGTGTCCATATCCGTACCCATGTCCGTATTCATGCTTCTTAGATTATTCTTATCATTTTCAATTCCCTCTATTGTATACCTACATTTAGTACGTCCTATCTAAAGGACATTATCTATTTTTGTCCCTGTTAATCAAGGATACTGCAAGGCTAAGATTGAAGAGAAAACTCACCTTGGCATTATTTGCACAAAATGGCTCCTCTCAAACTTGGATCAGCATTCTCCCAACTGGAAGTCTGAACTTTTACCATGGCACCAAGCAATGCCCCTTTTTTTAGCATATCCTATCTAATTTCTAACATACCAAACCAACTTTGTCTCTAAATGTTAAAGAAATCTGAAATTTTTTATTGACTTCTAGCCTTTTATTGTTTGGTTTTGGAATATTGAAGGCCATCTGCAATTGTTGCAAAAAATACAAGGGCATTAATTTTCCTTTGCTCTTTCCATAAGAACTTAGTATTTTTCACATAATTCCATTCCAATTACCCATGCATCTCACAATATAACTACTAGTTTCCAAGTATAAGCAAGTTACGTTTGACAGAAGAGAAAGATGATAACAATAATAATTGCTAGTTGAAAAGTTAATTGATCCATATTCTGATATCAAGTGAAGAATGCACAAGATATTACACTTTTTTCACCATAACACAGACTAGTTTAACCTCAAACACTTCATACCTATCTTTTCAACATGATATCCTCTATCCTTTCATATTTAACAACATTTTCTCCTACCATATGCTAAAGACATTTAAGAATTCGATAACTTTTGTGAGAGGAAAATGAGAAATCAAGATTTCATTGCATACAAAACATACCAAATAATTATTACTATCTTGAAGGGATATCTATTACACAGACATGACTATACGGGTCAACAAATGCAAACCTCTGATTCTTACCAGCCGCTGCAAATTAATCAATTTGCTGATCTCCATAGGAATGTCAGCTGCAGAAGCCACAGCACATGAACAACCCAACAACAGCAACAAAAGGATTAGCTTTTCCAAAAGATTTAGCCAGAAAAGAGTGACAAAACCTTATTCCTGAATACTAATGAGCAAGTTCACGTGACCCCTAGCAAATCAAGTATGCAAGGAACTGCAACTGGTAGCTGCTAGAGGCCAGAGTAATCCCCGGAACAAACGCCCACCAACACACACACCCGTGTGCCTAAAAATCATGAATAAAAATTTTGTTTTGATAGGTCGTGTCAGATGTCTCGGAAACGGAAACATTTTGAAAATGAAAATGTTTTTGGATGTTTAGGAAACATTTCAGAAAAAACAAATGTCAATATTGTAAAATCCTATCTTTTGTATTTTTCTCAATAAAAATTGTACAAAATTATGAAAAGTTCTAAATTTGTGTTCATACAACTTATAGTTTTGGTATATAGTGTTGTGTTTTTGTGCATTTTTTTATGTTCCAGTGAGTTTTGAAAGAAACAATTGAGTTCCCTTATTCCACTAGCATTTCATTTTGGTCTCTTTGAAAACAGAAACGTTTGGGCCGTTTTAATGGAAACAAATAGAAATTTTGTTCATTACTAAAAATAGGGAAAAGCAAGAACACATGCATTTAACGTAACCATGACTATTTCATTGTACTATCGTCTTTGAATGCAATCAAACGATGACAAAGTTAACACAATTAGGCACTCCAAAAGTTAAAAGAGTATTACCTAATCTATTGTGTGTCAGATCAAGAGTGCGTACAGACCTCTCTAGGTCAAGAACTTCATCAGGAAACGTCTGTTCAAGAAAAAAAAACATATAGTTAGCACATTACAGTGTAACAAATACAACCTGAAACAAACAAACCAACAAACAAAAGGCAGAGGGAAAAAAAAAAAAAGAATAAACATGCATCAATTGATTCATCTTACTACTTTTCCAAATCATACTCATGTCCCAAAAATATTCCAAAAGAAAGGGCATTTGGGATGGCCTGCCAGCCTAAAAATCTAATCTAAATATGCACTTGCATTTTATTACTCTAGTACGGACCGGAAGGCCAGCAAATTACAATTCTTATCAAATTCAACACTCTAAATCCAATTGAAAATCCAAAGCAAGGTCTAACATTTAGAACACAAGGAAGGTACCTATGATAAATGGGCTCGGGTGTAGGTGTCACGTGCGATTAGGCATCTACATGTCAGATTTGTCTAATTTTCATGTCCAACAACACAAAGAGACAGCAAAATATTCATATTTCTTAATATTCTTCGGTAATTTTCTATGATAAAATAGTGTTTGCAATGTTGTATAGAGCATTTCATAAATAATATGAGAATGTTATGCATTGTAATATAGTAAACTTGAATTACTACGTATTTTTGTTAAGTAAATGTCTAATAATCCATGTCGGGTCAAGTCGGGACTCGTGAGAGATTTATCTCTCGTGAATCCCCAGTCCTGGCATGGATGGTCTTCCTTTGACCAGACCGGAGAAGAGATTAGTAGAGATCCATGTAATTGGCCCTAACACCTCTGACCGCATAACCAAAACAAAAAAAGAAACACAATACATGCAAGCACATATCCTTACTAATACTCTTACCCAAGTGTTAGAGTACAAGTGTCGATTGTCCAACATGAGTTGTTCATACATTTTAGAAGAGCTATGTAACATAGGAAACTACATTGGCTTTTGCTATAATGCTTAACATCAAACACGACACATAAACCATCCAGTTGAACTAGCCAAGATTCATGAGGAATATTCTAAAAATTAAGCCTAAATTATGAGTATGAAAAAAAGCACCACAAATTTGGGCCAAGTCTACATAGAGAATTTTAAATAATCGAAGTCCAAGGCTGAACAAGAGCATTTCCATCGTCAATATAGGTCATAAGCAAGACACTCCAACTTTTTACGCAAAGACGTGCGCACATACATATATATAGCTCACACTTTGTGTGCAGAGTGCACACAAATGGTGAAGAGAGAGAGAGAGACAGAGAGAGAGAGAGCATTTAGAAGTTGGAACTAAACCTACATGGCTACATGTCATTCTATATACATAAAAAGTGTTCAAAAAGTTAAGAACTTATGGTGTGAATGTTTTAGTGAAGGGAATAAAACAAGAAGATCCATTAAAGTCACTTTGGAGAGGCTTGCCCCTTGCCACATCTATCACACGAATCACATAATCCAGGGGAGAGTCAATTATAGGATGTCTTCAACTCAACTAACTGAGCTGCTGTGGGGGTTAACTAATTTCCCAAGTTACCTACAGTCTGTGAGTTTCAATCCTCGGGCAGATCGCCAAATTACTGATCATAAAACAAAAAAGGAATTGCCAGTTTTAGAAGTTAAAAGCACTTAATCCTAAATATGATTAGGAGACACTGATAAATTCTCATATGCAAAGACTAGTTTACATATAGTGGCCACCAGTAAAGGCCATCTACAACGAAATTGTAAATTCCTTTCTCAAATACAGTTAAACAAGAGTGGCATGCATATATACATGATGAAATATCAATTCAAAACAATCATTGAGATTAGGGAACAAATGGACAAATGCAGCTTTCATAAAATAAAAAAAACTCATTAAATGGTGACAATAGGGACTATTATCCCAACCATCACAGCCGCTGAACTGCAACAATAATTCAACCATAACTTATGATCATCTGCAACCAAACAACCTTGAATCCTGCAATACGTATCTCACTCCCACTTCCACATAAAAAAACTAACAAAATCTAAACACTGATATCAGTCAATTCCCTGTTTCCACCCGTAAAAAAAACACTCATCTCCTCACCAGACCAAGCTCAAGTTGTGGAATTTTGTGCGCAATACAATAACGCTGAGAAACCCAACTGATAGATATAAAGAGAGAGAAAGACCATGAAAATACGCATGCATACATACTAAATTTTACACACGTCGATAGATATATGCATAAATCTACATATGTATATATAGGAGGAATTGAAGGATTGAAGAATGAGAAAGATAATGGACCTTCAATTTGGAGTCGCGTAAGGCGACAATGCCGGTGGAGCGCCACCGAGCAATCCGAGTGGCCTTCGAATCAGCGTTCTTGCTGCTACAACACCCCATCTTCGCCCAATTTTCAGGTCGACGCAGAGAGAGAGAGAGAGGGTCAAGCGATTGGTTTCATGAAATTTTTCTCTCGAAAAGTCGAGTTCGGTGTCGCTGGAAAATGGGCGCCTGTGCGTGGACGTTATCGTCCGGGCCCCGGGGAGGGTTCGAATAGAGAAGACTTTGAACGAGAAAGCGCGTTGTCTTTTTGGATTGATGATTTTTGGTTTTGCTCGTTTGTTTTGCTGTGCACTCTGTTTGGTTTCGACGATAACGCTGGAAACACAAAGCTAGGGAGCCGAGCTCAGCTCAGCTCATGCTGGGAGCCTAAAATTATGCTCATGATTGCCTCGATTATTATTAATAAAATAATATGAACAAATTTTGTATTTTACCTAATACATATATAAAATGTGTTTTATATATTTTGCATAAATTTAATAATTTTACGTAAAATTATTATTAACTCATGACAAATAATAAAAAAAATTAAAATTAAAAGCATCAAGAACAACGTATACTTATTGCATAAATTTAATAATTTTACCTAATACATATCATTTTTATCAATAATATACTGGCCAACGTCCTATTAATGTCGTTGTTATGATACATATTGATGCTGGTGCATTACTAAATATTGTTTAAATTTATCGTTATAAATATTATATTTATAAAAAATTATTTACTTTTAAAATATTCATTGATGAATTTTGACATTACTCATATAAAGTATTATTTGACGCTAAACTATTTTAACATAAAATGTGTTATTCAATCCAAATAAAAATTTGAAAATACTTAAAAGACGTATTAATCATTTAGTATAAACCTAAAACAAATTCTAATAGACATTAATTATCGAGATACAATACAATAAAATTATTTTAGAAAAAATTACATAAAATCCAATACTGCTCAGTAAATTTGATACTTACATGTTTCATTCGGTATTTGTCAATACTTTAGTAATATGGAATCCACCCTTCTTGATATTACTGCTCAATAATGACCAATATGGTCAATATTGAAAACAATGGTATACATAGCAAGTCGAGTAAAGTGATTATGAGTTCCAGTTATTATTAAACGAGCTCAAAAGTAAAACCCAAACGCCACTTATTTTATAAAACAAATCAACATGAACAGGTTTATTCAAACAGGTTTAGTCAAACAGGAATTTTTTTTAAAATGAGCTCAGTTTATTTGCAACTCAATTACCAAAATACCATATAATAAGTGGAGTACTTATATATATTTTGTAACCATTCATTGAATATCTACAATCTCTCAAAGGACTTAAAGAATGTTGTAGGTGAGATTTTTAGAAATGTCTGGTTGAACTTTCAAACCAAATTGACGAGCACGAATAATTTACAAGAGAAAAAGATAGTTAGAATACGTCAATCCTCTTTGGATCGATGACATTCCGATGATTAAGTTAGCAAGTTTAATCATAATGAATTGAACAAAAAACTCGAGTGAAAATACCTTTCATCTTAGTGGTATGGGGTATTTTATAGTCTTCGAAATGTCATAATCCCACCAAGAATTGAACTTTGTCTCCTCTTAGAAGTGAATCACTTTTGAATATTGCCTGTCTGTGTTTGGACTTTATCGTTTAGTGTCCCTTTTTTTTAGGAATGGACTCACGTATGCTAGATCGACTTGGCTTTTGCTGGATCAGGACTGTATTTACCACTGTTAGGGCCTGCTTCTGGGCATTAGTGCTTGTAGGTATTTCCTAGCCAAAGTCAATAACATATTCTTAGTCGAGCCCAATCTATTATAATGGGCATTTTTATTTTAATCCACAATTGCCCCCAGCTCTAATGCCCTTTGAAAGGGGGCTGGAGCTAGTGCTATACAGCTGAAGGCATGTCTGGTGCAGCCGTCAAATGCAACTTAATGAGACGTGACTATTGAGAAGTCCGATTTCACTGCCGTCATTTCACGCCTTTCTGTAGATAAAGGGTCTGCCTCTCTTGAAAAAGCAACCGAACGAAGATACCTCAGATACTCTGCCTCTACTCATTATACAAAGAAACAAAAACTCTTTGTAAGTCACTCTAGTCTCTTCTTCTCCGTTTGCCCCCAAGCCTAAACCCTAGGATCCTTTAGCAGTCTTCCATGGCAAACAAGCTTAGGAATATGCTTGGTAGCCCAGCCGTTGTTGCGGCCTTCAAACGTAGATACAATTTTCCCGAAGGGGTAGAGATTAAATTGATTGGGCCTAAGGACGATGGCCGGTTTAAGACCGAGGAAGGGACTCCCTTCCCTTTAATCAATATTGTAGAGGGTGGACTGAGGTTTCCAGTTCACCCTTTCCTGATTGCCGTTTTAAACCACTATAGGAATGCCCCCATCCAACTCCAATCCAACTCTTATAGAATAGTTATGGGAGTGATTGAGTTGAATAGACGCCTGAACCAAAACTTAGGCTTCTACGAGTTTGATTATTGCTATGCAGCTACAGAGATGAGTGGCGTTAAATCAGACCGCAAGAGGTACCATTTTGGGATTAAGAGTAGGCCGAGAGAGTTGGTCCAGTTCCTCCCTAATTCGGGGAAGGGAATCGATGTCGTTATTGTGAAGGGAAGCAGGCCGTGGGAGTTTGGGAACATCTTAGAGGAAGTTATCCCAGCAATGCGGTGCCCTGAGTCCCAAAGATAATAGGTCGATCCCCACCTCCTTTATCAGGTTTTTCTTTTCTCTTAACTCTACTTGCATCTGTCTTTGCTGATTCTGACATCTTGTTTTTGTTTTTCTAGTTGACTTCGGCATCAGAGACAAAGACTCTGAGCTAGTCAATGTTGATATCATCGCTCTCAACCAAGTTTGGGCATATGAGGGTGAGGGCGAGTTGAGAGGAATTAGTTGAGCTAACCACATATTCCTGGGTTACCTGATCTAATACGAGTCCTTGTCGGCAACTAACGGGGTACCAACTGACGTGATAGCAGCCCAAAAGGTCAAAGGAGGCCAACACCAACTAGGAGACTCTCCACTTGTCTTGCTGCAGCTTCCTACTGCTGAAGGTGGCATGAAGCGTCCACAACTCCACAATCTGGTGGCCGTCCTTAAGAAGAGTGGCACAGAAAAGAGGAAGGGGAATGGAGTGACTGCATCCACCGCCACTACTATTGTTGCTGTCGTTGCCTCTGCCATCGGTGTTTCTTTGTCTATAGAGCGTCATGCCATGACGGTCCATGCTACTCCCACTGTGACAAATCTGGTTGAGCCCATGGTGCCTCAGGAGGCAAGGAAGAGGAGAAAGTTGGTAAAGGCGGCTGAGGCTGAAAGTGTTTCATAGAAAACGGCGTGCCTCGAACAGGAAAACAAGGGTGAAAAAGAGGAACAAGGGACTAAGGAGTTAGTGGTGCGGCCAAAGATTTGTGATCGTGCCATGACTTCTCAGGATTCCATCCTCTTCAACGCCGTTGTTGCTATTGGGGCTCTCCAAGCCATTGTGACACCTAGAAACATCAAGGAACTGAGCGACACAGCCATCGAAGACCTCTTGATGGGTGCAACTCACTCATCGATGGTGGTAAGGCGTCTTCCCTTTTCTTTTTCTGGTTAATTCTTTGTTGGGCTTTTTACTGATATCTTCTGTGGTTTGTTCTAATCAAGGAGCAATTCAGAGCTTAGAGGTTATGCAGTGCTTCTGTAGCCTGCATGATCGGTACAAGAACTTATTAAAAAAAACACGATGAGCTAAAGGATCATTTCTATGACCGAGATTGGGACGCTCATACTCTAGAGATGGCGCTGAAGAACAGCTAAGTCCCAAGCCTGCTTTAAGCAGAAAAAGGAAGAATTTAGTGTGGTGATGGCTGAAGTTGCAACTCTGAGGGCTCAGCATGCCAAAGCTGAGAAGTTGGTATCTGAGGCGAAGGTAGGCTTGGTAGAAACAGTGATGAAACTAGAGAAGTTAAAGGCGAAGTCACAAGCCCAACATACAAAGAGTTATAAGGATACCAGAGACTTTTATAAAGGATAAGTCAAGTAGATCATCTAGTAATTGTCACACTCTCAACCTAAATACACATCATTAATGTCACATTAGGCAGGACGTGATCACACAGGTCACTATACCTATAAGCGACACCTTAACAACACTTTTAAGAGACAAGAACTAAATAATAAAACATATAATATGATAATAAACCATAAATTAAACTCATTTGCATCTCTAACTAAAAAATAAACAAACTCTCCAGAATCTTTTACTACAAACTTACATTAACAAAAAACATAATACAAATATACATCCCAGTCCCAATAACTTGTACAATACTCGACATGACATTATAAACACGATGGTGAATGCTTTTACAATCCCTGTCATGCAACATCCCAACAACTATGAAAGCCACCACGGCTAACATCAAGACTACAGTGAACTGGATCTCCGTCTTTGTCTCATCTGCCAAAAAGGTCTGTGTGGGCGTGAGTTAAAAGTCAACGTGCTCACAATAGATAATCGAACTCATAAAAAATTATATATATAAATATCCACAATAGATATCCATGAAGAAAGAACATTAATGCAATAACGTGTCACCCAAATGTGCGCGCAAGTTTAGATAACGTTGGCCCAATTAGCAATGGCTCATTATCAAGGAATGCCATCTGTGGCATCCCTAGGCTAATCCACAGTAACTAAACCTTGGTTAACCCACCATGGTTAACTCTCTCCAGTGTAATGCAAAGCGAATAAGATGATTGGTATGTAATGCCATCTCACCTAATATATAAATAATCAACATTACCACCTTATATGTATAATCACCTCATAGATATAATCACCAACATCAATCATACAAAAGATAAGTAATTCAATATGAATAAAATTTTCATATATTTCCCACCTGTTACCATACTCACACCATGGTAAGGTTAGTCCTTGGTTGATGTTGATGGTTCTTGTCCTCCGTAAGCCCCTATCACCTCAACCGTGTTAGTGTAGGAACCATAAAATAAAAAATAATCGAATAGGAAAGATAATGCATAACTAATAATAAATATAAACGATGAATGCATACATCTTACACAAGTTTAAGTGATACACATCCAACACGTCATAGACACTCTCAACAATGCAACCAAAGACAAGAAACAACTTTCACCAAAACCCAAGACAATGTAATAGGTTAATCTCATTGGAAACTAGGCTTAAAAAACTTTAGGTGGATAGGTCATGGGTCAAAAATACATTTCAGATGAAGAAGTTATGTCCATTGAAAGATGGACTAAAATTTTGGAAAACTATGTTGTTGATAAAAATTTTAGATCATCTTTAAACTAACATATCTCTCAATCTACAAGGAATTAAAGTACCCACTTAATATCAATAGAAAGCCCCATGAATCTACTTTTCGTTACTTTAAATGGTGCGCTATTTTAGAGTTTTCTAGAGTGAGATGTGATCATTTTACCAAAATATGTTGGCTTGCCAGCCCCAGGTGTCGACCCCTCAGTTACATGTGTCGACACCTTTGGACAATGAGTAAAATTTTGTTTAATGTGTCGACTCTTCTGCTCCAAGTATCGACACCTCACGACAGAGACCAAAAATTTTCTGCAAACTATTACATGTGTCGACTCCTAAGGTTAGGGGTCAACCCCCCGCCACCTTAGCTCGAAAATGAAACTTTTCAAAGCATATTTTTTCATCTCCAACCCACCCCAACACTTCACATAAGCTCACTAAAGACTCCAAAGTGCAATACCAAGCTAGAAATAAAATTAAACACAAATAAAAACATGTTAACCAAAATGAATCAAGGCTTTCGTCATGAAAGCCCTCACCAACCTTCTCCTGCATCACCTCCCTCTAACTCTAATGATATAAAAACATACTAACATACATTAATCAATGCAAATAACATGAAACCAACAAGAACATGATGAATCTTACCTTAATTAATGAATTTAAAATGAACATAAGTTTTCCCCTTTTGATTCCCTTTGAACTCTCTTCTTTTTCCTCTATTTTCTTTCTCTTTTTTCTTCCTTCCTTTGCTCCCAACCGATTCCCTATCAAGCACCTTAATCTCTACACAAGCTCCTTTTTTCTCTCCCCTCTCTTGTCAACCAAGTTAGATACAAAGGTGTATGTAACTCTACACTTGTCACAAACACACACCTCACTAGGTTAAGCACACACCTAGGTGTCTCACACACACACACCCAATTTCTACCTCCTCCTTCACTAATCACCAACTTAACATAATTAACCATAATTAGTTTAATTAAACATAATTAACATAAGATAATCCATGGGATGAATTAAGCTAATTAAACACAGATTAAGCCCACTAATCACTCCTTAATCTTACTTTAAAATATGAAAATCTCACTATAACTCACACATGTTAACATGTTAAACAAGCACCTCAATTAGTATCAATACCTCATAAAATGTATAGAAATCAAGCTAAGAATGAGGTTAAGAGAATTAGCGTCTCACAACTCTCCCTGCCTTAAAGAATTTCTTCCTGACGTTCTCATACCTTGTGGAAATAGATGTGGGTACTGCTTTTGCATCCCTTCTTCACTCTCCCATGTGACTTCCTCTACTATATGGCTCATCCAAAGAACTTTCACCAATGGCATCACTTTATTTCAAAGAGCTTGCTCTCTTCGGTCTAGGATTTGAATTGGCTCCTCAATATAGCTTAAATCATCTGCTAACTCCACCGATTACTGAACTAATACATGGGACGGATCCATTATATACTTCCGCAACATAGACACATGAAAAATATTATGTGGTTTGGAAATTTCTAGACGTAAATCTAACTTATAAGTTGTCGTACCAATTCTCTTTATAACTCTATAAGGCCCAATGTATCTCGGATATAATTTACCTTTCCTCCCAAATCATAACACCCCTTTCCATGGAGAAATTTTAAGAAATACCTGATCTCCCACTTTGAACTCAAGTTCACATCGATGATTATTGGCATAACTTTTCTATCTATTCTATGCCACCTTTAGATGCTCATAGACTGTCTTAATTTTCTCAGTAGTATCTTAAATCATTTCTGGTCCTAACAATTGTCTTTCACCCACCTTAGTCCAACATACCGAAGTTCGGTATCTTCTACCATACAAAGCTTCAAACGGTGTCATCCCAATGCTAGTTTGATAACCATTATTATAAGCAAATTCTATTATGACAATGTAATCACCCTAACTACCTTTGAAATCAAGCATACAAACTCTCAACATATCCTCTAAAGTTTGAATAGTTCTCTCAGATTGTCCATCTGTCTAAGGATGGAAGGCTGTACTAAACCTCAATGTTGTGCCCATAGCTTGCTGAAGACTTGACCAAAATCTGAAAGTAAACCTTGGATCCCTGTCTAAAACAATAAATACTGGCATTCCATGCAATCTCACAATTTCATTCACATATAATTTTGCATATTTATCAAGTGTATAAGTCGTTTTCACCAAAAGGAAGTGAGTTAACTTAGTCAATCTATCAACAATTACCCAAATAAAATCAAAACCATTAGGAGTTTTTGGAAGTCCCAACATAAAATCTATGGTGATATGTTCCCATTTCCATTGTGAAAATGGGAGAGGTTGCAACAAACCTGCCAGTTTTTTATGCTCAACTTTCACCTGTTGGCTAGTTAAATATTTTGCTATAAATTTTGCAATATATTTTTTCATACCTAGCCACCAATAAATTTTACGAAGATCCCTATACATTTTTGTGCTTCCCAGATGCATGGCATACATTGATTAATATGTCTTATCTAAATTTTGATTCTTCAAAACTGAATTATCAGGTATGCAAAGACGGTTTCCAAACTTCAAAGTCCCATCATCAAGTAAAGAAAACTCAGTGTTTACTTTATTCGTCACTTGTTGCTTAATCCTCTTTAACTATTCATTTTGCATTTGAAATTCTTAATTTTCGATCAAGCAATAAAGGTCTCACCTGAAAATGAGCTAACATGACATTTATACCTTTCTGTTTAAACTCCACTCCCAAAAGAGTCATTTCTGCACACAATTTCGCCCAACAACATTGCATGCAAGCTAGTCTTCCCGAGAACTTTCGACTTAACTCGTCGGCCACCACATTGGCTCTTGCTAGATGATAGTGAATCACACATTTATAATCCTTGATTAGCTCCATCCATCTTCTCTGTCTGGCATTCAGATCTTGTTGAGTGAACAAATACTTTAAACTTTGATGATCTGTATAGATTTCACAAGGTTCCCCATATAAATAGTGCCTCTAGATTTTTAATGCAAACACTACTGCTGCCAATTCCAAATCATGTATAGGATAATTCCTCTTATATGGCTTCAACTATCTCAACGCATAAGCAATTACTTTACCTCGCTGCATTAGTACACACCCTAACCCTTGATGTGAAACATCGCTATATACTACAAAATCTTCCTTTCTAGAAGGAATTGTTAATATTGGTGTTGTAGATAGTTTGGTCTTCAATTCTTGAAAACTATACTCACATTCATTTGTCCATTCAAATTTTACATCCTTTCGAGTCAACCATGTTAAAGGAACAACCATAGATGAGAAACCCTGTATAAATCTCTAGTAATAACCTGCTAAACCCAGAAAACTTTTAATTTCTGAAACATTCTTTGGTTGCTCCCATTTCATTACAGCTTTAATATTTTTCTAATTAACATTAATTCCCTTTGCAGATATAATATGGCCCAAGAATACCACCTTGTCCAACCAAAACTCACACTTACTGAACTTAGCATATAACTGTTTATCCCGAATAGTTTGCAAAACAATTCTCAAGTGCTTTTCATGTTCCTCTGAACTATGAGAGTATACTAATATATCATCAATAAAGACAATCATAAAAGTATCAAGAAAAGGTCGAAATACCTAGTTCATTAGATCCATGAAGATAACAGGTGCATTCATCACTTCGAAAGCCATCACTAAGAATTCACAATGGCCATAACGAGTACGGAATGTGGTGTTCTGCACATCACTATCTTTTACCTTTATCTGATGATACTCAGATCTCAAATCAATCTTTGAAAACACTGTAGCCCTTTGCAGCTGGTCAAACAAATCATCAATTCGAGGTAGCGGATATTTATTTTTCACCGTAACCTGATTCAATTATCGATAGTTAATACATAATCTCATAGTGCCATATTTCTTCTTTACAAACAAAACTGGTGCTCCCTATGGTGAAATACTCAGTTGAATAAATCCTTTATCCAGCAAGTCCTACAATTGAATTTTTAACTCTTGCAATTCTGATGGTGTCATTTGATACGGTGCAATAGAGATGGGTGTAGTTTCCAGTAAAAAGTCTATAGAAAATTCCACCTCCTTGTCTGGTACTATCCTTGGAAGTTCATCTGAAAAAACATTCAAAAAATCTTGAACTACAAAAATATCAGATAAGTTCAATTTTGCTTTAGTTGTATCAACAACATGTGCAAGATATCCCTCACATCCTTTCTGTAACAATTTCTTTGCTTTCATAGCTGATATCAAATAAGTTGGAATTATATCCTGTTCACTTTAAAATCTAATTTTTGTTTCGTTTGGTATTCTAAAAATAACTTCCTTCTTAAAACAATTAATGGAAGCATGGTATGAAGATAACAAATTCATCCCCAAAATCAAATCAAAATCATAGATAGTTAACGAAATCAAATCAGCTACCAACTCCTTATCCTCAATTTTCAAAACACAATCTTTATATACTTCCTCCACCAATACCACATCTCTCACTAGGGTAGAAACAAGTAGAGGTTGTGACAATGAATTACATGGTCTATCCAAATACATGCCAAATGCAGTAGAAACAAAGGAATGTGTAGCACCCGGATCTATCAACACATATGTTTTCTTGTCAACTACAGATAACATACCTATTACTACATTAGGAGTGGCTTGGGCATATTTTTACATCATAGCATACACTCGAGCCTAGGCACGCGGTTCAAGAGTTATTGTCTGCCCTTTCGGTGCACTTCCGATTGCTCCTTTACTTCCAATAGCTACATTGCCTACCGATGAAGCTCTTATAAGCCCTTGGGTACAATTCTTTGCTATGTGTCTCGATTGGCCGCACTCATAACATTTATCTATTCATTGCATTAGACAATCTCTAACTATATGCCCTCCAAGCCCACATCAATAGTGAATAATTTCTCCAGTGTCGCCAGATCTTGAACTAGTAGGTCTAACTGGTGGCCTCCATGATCCTCTACCCCTAAAACTCCCTGTACCCATCGGACTACTAGATTTTGCACCTCCCAGTCTGGAACTAGCCTGTACCTGACTTTGTTCCATTGTTGTAACAGTTTTTGAAGGCCTTTGTCGTGATGTTCCAACTCCCGAATCAAACCTTCCCTTCTTAAATTGTTCCCATTTGCCTGAATATTCTTTTACATCCTGTTCTACAATTTTAGATTTGTTTACCAATTCCACGTATTTGATAATCTCAAACAGAGATACTCGAGACCAGATCGGCAAATCTAGACTCTGTTCGAACCACCTACATTTTGCATTCTTAGTGCAAACCAAGTCGGGTGCAAATCTAGACAAAGCTATAAATTGCTCTTCATATTTCACTACTGACATTCTCCCTTGTTTTAATGTGATGAATTCTTGCTTTTTTTGATAACAGTAGATAAGACTGGAAGTATTGCTCATTAAATATCTCCACAAACCATGGCCATGCGATCTGTATTCCTCCGAGTTGAGCATTTATCATTTGCCTCATAGCTTCCCACTAATTTGGTGCCTCACCTTTTAACATAAAAGTAGTCAAAGATATTTTCTGTTCTTCAATTACTCCCATCACCTCAAAAATAGCTTTTAACTTCTTCAGCCATTCCTCAGCCACTAGTGGATCAGTTGCTCCCATAATAAACTCGGGCGAATTTAGCTTCATGAATTAGTCATGCAAGGTAGTACTTTGTGCCGGTCTTGCTCTCTGATGCTCCATATATTGTGTCATAAGAGTAGCAAGCATGTCTATTACATCAGGTTGATTCTAAACACGTGGTTCATGCTCTCCTTGCTCTCCTCCTCTAACTAAACCCGATGACTTCTCATCCGCCATTCTCCTAGGTAAATCTTGCTGTGCCATTTCTTCTTTCTACATCAAATTAGAATAAGTGCACCATATGGATAACATTTCACATACTCTTTAACAATCTATATGACTCCAACAACACCCTATGGTTCACAGCAATCGTTGATACAAACTCCACACCGTAGCCTTGGTTATAAACCTTGGCTTAAACCATAGCTATGATACCAAGCTGTCATACCCCTCAACCTAATTAGACATCATTAATGTCACATTAGGCAGAGCGTGATCGCACAGGTCACCATACCTGTAAGCGACACCTTAACAACACTTTCAAGAGACAAGAACTAAATAATAAAACATATAATATGATAATAAACCATAAATTAAACTCATTACATCTCCAACTGAAAAATAAACAAACCCTCTAGAATCTTCTACTACCAACTTATATTAACAGAAGATATAATACAAATATACACCCTAGTCCCAATAACTCGTACAACATCCGACATGACATTATAAACACAATGGTGAATGTTTAATCAATCCCAGCCATGCAACATCCCAACACAACTATGAAAGCCACCACGACTAAGACCAAGACTGCAGTGAACTGGACCCTTATCTTTGTCTCACCTGTTAAAAGGTCTGCGTGGGTGTGAGCTAAAAGTCAACGTACTCACAGTAGATAATCAAACTCATAAAGAATAATATAGAAAAACATCCACAATAGATATCCATGAAGATAGAACAATAATGCAATAATGTGTCACCCACATGTACGTACAAGTTTAGATAACGTTGGCCCAATTAGCGATGACTCGTTATCAAGGAATGCCCACCGTGGCATCCCTAGGCTGGTCAACCGTGACTAAGCCTTAGTTAACCCATTGTGGTTAACTCTCTCCAGTGTAATGCAAAGCATATAAGATGATTGGTATGCAATGCCACCTCACCTCATATATAGATAATCACCATCATCACCTCATAGATATAATCACCAACATTAATCATACAAAAGACGAGCAATTCAATATGAATAAGATTATCATATATTTCTCACCTATCATCATACTCACACAATGGTAAGATTAGTCCTTGGTTGATATTGATAGTTCTTGTCCTCCGTAAGCCCCTATCACCTAAACCGTGTTAGTGTAAGAACAATAAAATCAATAATAATTGAATAGAAATGATAATGCTAATAATAAATATAAATAATGAATGCATACATTTTACACAAGTTTGAGTGATACACATCCAACACGTCATAGACACTCTCAACAATGCAACCAAAGACAAGGAACAACTTTCACCAAAACCCAAGACAATCTAATAGGTTAATCTCATTTGAAACTAGGCTTAAAGAGCTTTGGTTGATAGGTCATTGGTCAAAAATACATTTCAGATGAAGAAGTTATGTCAATTGAAAGATGGACCAAAATTTTAGAAAACTATATTGTTGATAGAAATTTTAGGTCATCTTTAAACTAATATATCTCTCAATCTACAAGGAATTAAAGTGTCCACTTCATATCAATAGAAAGCCTCATAAGCCTACTTTTCGACGCTTCAAACGGTGCGCCTTTTTGAATTTTCTAGAGTGAGAAATAATTATTTTACCAAAGTGTGTTAACTTGCCAACCCTAGGTGTCGACCCCTCAGTCACATGTGTCGACACCTTTGGACAGTAAGTAAAATTTTGTTCATTGTGTCGAATCCTTTGCTCCAAGTGTCGACACCTCGGGGTAGAGACCAAAAATTTGTTGCAAACTGTTACATGTGTTGACTCCTAAGGTTAAGGGTCGACCCCCTGCCACTTTAGCTCAAAAATGAAATTCTCAAAACATGTTTTTTCATCTCCAACCCTCCCCAACACTTCACATAAGCTCATCAAAGACTCCAAAATGCAATACCAAGTTAGAAATAAAATCGAATACAAACAAAAACATGTTCACCAAGATGAATTGAAGCTTTCACCATGAAAACCCTCACCAATATTCTCCTTTATCACCTCCCTCTAACTCCAATGATATGAAAACATACTAACATACATTAATCAATGCAAATAACATGAAACCAACAAAAACATGATGAATCTTATCTTAATTAATGAATTCAAAATGAAAACAAGTTTCCTCTTTTTGATTCCCTTTGAATTCTCTTCTTTTTCCTCTCTTTTCTTTCTCTCTTTTCTTCGTTCATTTGCTCCCAACTGATTCCCTATCAAGCACCTTAATCTCTACACAAGCTCATCTTTTCTCTCCCTTCTCTTGTCAGCCAAGTTAGATACAAAGGTGTATCTAACTCTACACTTGTCATAAACACACACCTAGATGTCTCACACACACACACACACCCAACTTCCACCTCCTCATTCACTAATCACCAACTTAACATAATTAACCATTATTAGTTTAATTAAACATGATTAACATAAGATAATCCATATGATGAGTTAAGCTAATTAAACATAGATTAAGCCCACTAATCACCCCTTAATCTTACTTAAAAATATTAAAATCTCACTATAACTCACACATGTTAAAACATGTTAAACAAGCACCTCAATTAGTATTAACACCTCATTAAATGCATTGAAATCAAGCTAAGAATGAGGTTAAGAGAATTAGGGTCTCACAGTAACTCTTCCGGGAAGGCTGGAAGGTAGCCTTGAAGAAGTAAGCTCAGGACAAGTCTTCTTTTCTCTGGACGAAGATACCTGCCTGGGGTGAGGCTGATTTAGGATCTGATACTGAGGCTGATGAAGACGAAGAAGAATAGGCTCCTCTTAGAGTTAAGCCAACTGAAAACGTTGAGTCTGCCGACCCGCTTTCTGCATATATGGCCATCAATAGCCCTGAGAAATAGCTTGGTGAGCTAGAGATCTTCCATCGACATGACTTCCACAAATCCCTTCATAAATTTTGAACAAGATGCCTTACACTTTGTCTAGGTGAACACAATATAAATGGGGACCAGTAAAAGATCTTCTATAGAGTTCTTTGGCAGGTGATAGCCAGTATTTTAATGACTTGTGCTTAACTCTTCTGGCCTCGTTCTTGTCCTCTGGTAGCTCATTCTTGTCGAGATAGGAGATAATCTGGTCCATCTAGGATGGTCCTAACTGTTCAATAGCCAGAGCCTATGCTTCCTCTTTATATATGCTCAGGCTAGGCAGTGTCTCCATGTAAATTATTCTCTTTAATCTTGACTTTAGGGACTACCATGAGTGTTACCAAGGCATCGGCATGAGCATTGTTGTCCTGGCTAATCTAATGAAGCTTGTATTTGCTGAACTTATTGAGCAGCTCTCTTGCTTTTGCCAGGTACTGGGCCATTCTGTCGTTCTTTGTCACATATTCGCCTATGACCTTATTAACCACTAGCTGAGAGTCTGAGTATATCACTATCTTGTCAATCTTAAGCCCTATAGTTCGGCGCAAACTAGATAGCAGAGCCTCATATTCTGACTCATTATTTGAGGTAGTGAACTCCAGCTTTATGGCCTGATCTAATGCCATGTGGTCTGGCCTAACTAAGAATATGCTCGATCCTGCCACTTTATCATTGGATGCTCTGTCGATGAAGAGCTTCCAATGATCAAAAATTTCTATAGCTATAGGGGGGTCGTAAATTGGTTGATCGGCATCAAGTGTCTAATTGGCTTCTTGTGGCAATTCAACAAAAAATTCAGTAATAAAGTCAGCAAGTACTTGACCTTTTACAATCGATTTGGGTTAAAACTTCATGTTAAACTCTCTTAGCTCCACTACCTATTTTGCTAATCTGCCTGAGCAGTCTGCTCTTCGGAAGAGTGACTTAAGCTGGTGATCCGCGAGGACGTTGATGATATGGGTCCTGAAATAGTGCACTTACTTGCGTGATGCCATTACTAATGTTAGCGCTAGTTTTTCCAATGGTAGATATTTAGTCTTTGCCCCTAAAAGAGTTTTGTTAATATAATAGACTGGCTTCTGCTGCCAGTCCTGTTGATGAAGTAGGACGGTGCTCACTGCGTGCTCTGATACTGCCAGATAGAGGAAGAGCACTTCATGTTCGAGTGGCATCAAAAGCAGTGGAGGCTGGGCTAGATATCTCTTTAAGTCGGTAAGACCCTAGTCACATTCATGGTTCCAGCTGAATCGCTCTTACTTTTTCAAAAGTTGGAAAAAATGGCCGACACTTATCTAAAGATCAGCTAATGAATCGGTTGAGGGCCGCTGCCATTCCAGTTAACTTCTAGACTTCTTTAATGTTCCTCAGGGCCTGGATGTTTTGGGTGGCATTAATCTGATGCGGATCTGCTTCAATCCCCCGATGCGTGACCAAGAATCCAAGAAACGTCCTTGAGCTTACCCCAGATACACATTTAGAGGCATTCAACCTCATCTTATACTCTTTAAGGATGTCGAACACTCCCTTTAGATTGACCACCATATCATTAATGTAAACTTCTAGAGTGCTACCGATATGCTCTTTAAATATTTTGGTGACTAATCTTTGGAAGGTAGCACTGGCATTCTTCAAACCAAAGAATATGACTTTATAACAGAAAATGCCTCTTGGGGCGATGAAGGCGGTCTTCTCTTAGTCATTTTCATGAAGCGGGATCTAATGGTAACTGCGATAGGCATCTAGGAAACTCATCTTTTCAAATCCAACTGTTTCATCTACAAGCTGGTCAATCTTGGGAAGAGGGAAATGGTCAATGGGGCATGTTTTATTCAGGTCAGTGAAAGTCGACACAAATCCTCCACTTGCCATTCTTCTTATTCACCACCACTATGTTGGAGAGCTAGCGTGAGTAGTAGACTTCCCTTATTGCCCCTACTTCAAGGAGCCTATCAATCTCTTCGATCACTACATCCACATGTTGAGTAGTTGCCCTTTTTCTCTTTTGGACTATATGGTGGTTCTGTAGGTTTATGTTAAGTCTATGGCAGGCTACTTCTGGGTTTATTCTCGGCATATTATAAGGTGTCCAAACGAAGATTTTGATGTATTGTATTAGTAGATTAATCGACGATTTCTCTTCAATCTTGGACAAAAAAGCACCAAGCACGAAGCACTTCTCCTCGTCATGTCATTCTATATGAATTTTCTTAATGTCCTCAATGGCCTTGTTCTATGGTAAAAGCCCAACATCATCAATTGTGAGCACATCCTCGTGGAGCTCCATCATTTGAACCTTGCCCGCCTTTCCCTTCGTGGCGCATACTGTTAGGAAGCATTGCTTAGTTGCCACCTAGTCTCTTTTTATCTCTACTACTCCTTCTGGGGTCAAAAAGTAGATCAGCTTGTGTTAGGTAGACGGTATAGCCTTCATGAGGTGCAACCATGTCCAACCCATGATTACATTGTAAGGGGAGGGCACAATGACCACCAGGAACTCTGTCTGAACAGTGATCCCTCTCGTAGTTACCTGGATCGTTAGCTTTTCCAGTGGCCAGACTGGGTCCGAGCTGAATTCGATTAACGGGTTCAAAGATGGTTGGAGATCGGAATTCGTCAATCCTAATTTTTTGAAAAGGTCATAGTACATGACTTCAAAGAATCTTCCCTAATCAACCAACATCTTTTTCACATCGCAAGCCCCTAATCATAGTGTTACCACCAGCGCATCATTGTGGGGTAGTTGTACTCCAATTAAATCATCGCTAGTGAAGGTTATGGCCTTAGCACTGCTGTTGACCTTAACCTTTTTGTTCGGAGGTTCCAACAACATTACCTACTTGAGACGGGCATCCTTCTGGATATTGGCCTAATATCTGTGAGGGTCTACTGCTGCCGACTTTGTCAATCCATTGAGGACATTAATTACCTGGGCTGGCTTTATTCTGGCTTTCTTCAGTGGGATGACTTCTTGCCTTGTCCGCTCAGCCTCCCGCTTTGTCTTCTCCCTATTGATGTATTGATCGAGATGATTCGCCTTTGCCAATTCCTCCACGTGGTTCTTGAGATTTTGACAGTTTTTTTTCTAATGCCCCTTTTCCTTATGGTAAGAGCAAAACTTTCTTTAATCTCAGGTAGTGGGGTTTCCTCCCAACTTTAGGGGACCACTTGAAGAAGGGCTTATCCCATATTTGAGGTAGAATCTCGTAAATTGGATCCTTGAAGACTGTGTCGACCCCTTCAGACTGTGTCGACCCCTTCTGTTGTCTTTCTACCCCAATTGTTGTTATTCTCCTCACGTCTGGGCTTTTTGCTTTCACGCCTGTCTTTCTTCTCAGTCTTCTCGCCGATTTTTTCTTATATCGGCTAAGCAACATCTTCCTCCACCCATGCATATTGCTCAATCCTTAGCATTAGGTCTTGTATCTAGGTGACTGGTTTCTTCATGTGGGATTGCCTCAGCCGGTGCTCCCTGGGCAGGTTGATCTTGAATTGTGCGATAGCCAACTACTCGTTGCAATCTCGATTTTATTGTTAGCCTCCCAGTTACATACACCCGTAATCCCTCATCATCATTCTTCTATAAGGTCAGCAAGTAGTCCACCTCCTTAGGCTGTTTGTTATTTTCTATGAATCAGTTCGTGAATAGCTCGGCAAGTTATCTCCAGTTTGAAACTGATCTGGACGGCAACTTGTCGAACCATCATAGGGCTACCTCTCATAGGCTTAAAGGAAAAACTCTGCATATTAAGGACTCAGCTCCACTCCATAGCGCCATTATCTGTTTGTATTGTCAAACATGACTAACAAGATCAGAATTTCCATCATGGGCGATAAACTTTAGTGGTGTAATTTTCTTCGGAGGTTAGCAGGCCTCAATGTCCTCTGTAAAAGGAGTAGACACAATCTAGTCAAGTGCTCTTCTGGCTATATCATGGGTTGTTAGTCCTTTACGGTGTTTGTCTCTGTTTTCTAGCTGCTCATTCAACCATCAGTTCCAATCTTATTATTCTAGATCGACCCTTGTAGGATCTTTTTCTGATGTTTGATTTCTCCCATGTTACCAGTCTTCACGTCGGTCTGTGTAATGCCCAGTACTAGAAGCATGGCTCATAGCTAAACGTACAGTAGGGGGCTTGTGTCTCTTGAGTTCGTCTTCCTCTTTTTATGTTGATCCGGAGATCTTGTGGGGACTCTTCCACCTCTTCTAGCAATCGTCTCCCTCATAGCTTCAACCATTGACCTGAGGTGGGCAATCTCTTCATCCTGTTGCTAGAGTTCCTGCTCAACTGATCGGGGCAACAAATTACTAGGTGCACATCCATTGGAGGGTGAAGGATTCAAGTTCCTGTAATGGCTCCTTCGGCGATTCGAATTTTTGACATGTTGTGGATCCTGTCGTAGTCCCTCTTACTTTCCTTGTTGATTACCCCCAGGGACCTGTTGCCGCGCCCTGATTTTTTGCACTCGAGAAAAATACACACAAGTGGAAAAAATATGGTACTCTCTCATTGGAACTCATCCTCCTAGAAGAACGAGTGCGATTAGGTTTGAATTTGAAATTGATTTTGAATAAGGACTTTTGGAAAAGATTTGAAGTCGTCACCTAACTTGATTAAGGTGAGTTAGGTCACCTAAAACTAAACACAATTCGAAGATTACGCTTAGGGTTTTTAAAAAGATTTTGAAAACTTCCTCAAGTGAGGGTTTTTAAAAAACAGGTTGTTCAGTAACTTTTGGAAATACTTAAGCCTTTTTTGAAAATAACTCCATTTTAGTCTTTGAAAACAATGATCTAGGTTCGGAAGTTGGTTACGTGTAGGGAAGACGCACTAAACCATCACCCTATCCCACCCTTACTGTATCTACATGTCTATTCACCTTAGGTTCACTCATTTAGAATATTGGATTAATAAATGTCTAAAACTATCTACTTCAGAAAAAAATTATATGATGCATGATATGTAAGTGCAAGAAAAATGTTTTGATTTTGGATTTGAAAGAAAGACTTGATTTGAAATTGGAAAGAAGGTTTTAGAGATTTGAAAATAGATTTTAGAATTAGAAACTTGAAATAAATCATGGAATTAGAAGTTTGAAAAAGGTTATGAAATTAGAAACTTGAAAAAGGTTGTGACTGCACCCATGAGGGTTGCCTACGTATCCCATTTTGGGAATCAGGTTAGTCGTAGTTCAAATAAGAGTCCGATTGAAAATAGACACTTTGAGGTTTTCGAAAAGATTTGATTTGAGAAGAGTTTGATTGTAAAAAGAGAGTTTGATTTGAAAAATGGTTTGATTGGAACTTAGAAATAGAATATATGAAATCGAGATTTGATTTGAAATTGAACTTAGACTTAAGAAGGGTTTGAACTTGGAAAGAAAACTTGGACTTAATTTAAAAAGATAGAGTTAAGTTTTGAAAACATTTTAACTAAGATTGAAGTTTGAAAACTATCTTGGTTTAGAAAGGAGTTTTAGAAAAGGATTGAAGTTTCTTAACTTTAGGGTTAGGGTTGAGCAAGGGTTTAGGCCTCCTAGGGTTTAGGTTACCTAAGATTGGAACATTTAGTTGAATTGGAAAGGATTTGATTTGGATTTGAAAAGTTCAATTTTAGAAAGTTGGATTTAAGGAAGATTTGAAAAGAGATTTGATTTGATTTGGAATGATTTGGAAAGTTAGGGTTTTGGAAAAGTTGGATTTTGGAAAGCTTTGAATTAGGAATGTTTTAAAATAAGAAAATTTCATTTTAGGAAAATATCAAATTAAGAAAGTTTCATTTTAGGAAAGTTTTTATTTAGGAAAGTTTTCAAATTAGGAAAGAGTTGGTTTTAGAAAGATTTCAATTTAAGAAAGTTTTGAATTTAGAAAGTTTGAATTTAGGAAAGATTTGGAATTTGGAAAGTTTTTAAATTTAGAAAGGTTGGAATTAGGAAATTTTTGAATTAAGAAATATTTTATTTCTATTTCCTAAAGTAGAAGATTAGATTTTTATTTCCAAAAATAGATGATTTGATATGGTTTTTAAAATTGAAGGATTTGATTTAGTTTCCTAAACGGGAAGATTTGATCTAGTTTCCTACTTTGAAAGATTGGATTTGACATGGGAATGGAAAGGTTGAATTTTGAAAATCTTGGATTTGGAAACCTATGATTTTGGTGTAGGAAAAGTGATTTTGAAAATCTAAGATTTGATGTAGAAAATAGAGGTTTTGGAAACTTATGATTTGAAGCAAAAGAGGAAGTCATGTTTTTAGAAAAGAGAATTAGGGTTTCCTAACCATGAAATCCAGGACTTGACTTGGAGTTTTTGGAAAGAAGATCTTTTGAAGAGAGTTTTTAGAATGGAAGCTTGAAGAGAGTTTTTAGAAAGTAAATTTTTGAATAAAGCAATTTTGGAAAGGGAATTGAAGAGAGTTTTTGGAAAGGAGTTTGCAAAACAATTTGAAGAGGAGCTTGAATATGGACTTTTAAGATCTTTTAAATGTCTCACCTTCCTAAAACGATTCTAACCATGAAGAGATTAGAACCATTCTAAGTTGGTAATTTTGAAAACAGTATAGATTTGAAATATAGACTAATATGATCCCATTGAGTATCACACTTTCCTAAAACAACCCTAACTATGGCTAAAATCATCTTAAGATGGTGGTTTTGATGAAAAACAATTTAGGGTTTACACCCAAAATATAGATCTTGATGGTCACAATGAGTATAACACTTTCTTAAAATAACCCTAACCATGGAAAAGCTAGAATCACTTTAAGATTGTGATTTTGAAAAATAGATTTTGGATGCAAGTTTGAAAGAGGATTTTGATCTAAGTTTTGAAAACCACTTTGAAAACAAGTTTTGAAGGGATGTATGAATATGACATTTATAATGCAAGTAAGGTCGTGAACAGATAAAGTTAGGCTTCACCACATAATCAAGGGGGCCAAAACCACATGGTCCAAGGTTGAACTAGAAGAAAGCCCTCAACACGGTGACTTTCAACAATCTTTCATACACATGAATTGGGAAGACCCTTGTTTCAAGCATGCAAGAAAGGGGGGGAGAAGATAGGGGATTAAAATAAAAAAAAACCCAAGTGGGTTAGAAAGAATAAGAGATGGGAGGAAGCACATAAACATAAAGAGAGAGCCTACCTTATCTTCTTCTTATCTGTCTTACTTTATTTGCTTTGTTTTGCTTGATCCTTGAGAGCTTCCAAGCTACAACACTTAAGTCTTTAAGGGAGGCTTGTGTATGAGTGTATGGAGTGTGTATAGGTGTTAGGGTTAAGTGTGTGGAGGCTAGGGTTTGAGGAAACTAAAGAGAGCTAGGGTTTTGAGAGACTTCGAGCTCTGTAATTCGAAAAGCAAAGTTTCTAGACTAAGTTTGCGGATCCTTTTCATGCAGGGGACGACTCTGTATTTATAAACACAAGACTGACTTGGCGCCTATTGCAGTGGCGCCAGGGTAAATTCCCTTCTGGCACCAGGCCAATCTATGGCTAGTAGTGGCACCAGCGACTTAGGAAAGTTTTAAGGGCATCAAAAAATTTATCTTTCGACCCTTGCTACCAGGCAAGACAAAAGATTTGGGCTCCTGTATTAGTGACTACCATTCAATTTTTGGCTTGATTTCATTAGGAATGACTCTAGAAGGTCCGGGATTGTTCCGGGAGGCCGGGAATGGTCCAGAAGGCTAAAAATGGATAAAAACCCTTAAAATAGTGTCCTGGGGGTAATGGGCTTAAAAAACAATGTTGAGATGGTCTACCGAGCTATCAGGGGCAAAACGGTCAACTAGACCGGAACACCAACAGAATAGACTTGGAATGACTCATGAGAGGAATTGAAGGTTGAAAACACTATCTAAGGTGTTTCGAGGGATTGCTGGTTTGATACCCAGAGCCGGTGTGGTTGGAAACGGCAACCGGCCCACTAATGGCAAAATGGTCATTTTGCATTGGGTTCACAGGAATAGACTCGGAATGTTTCGGAAAGGAACTAAAAGATTAAGAATACTATTAGAAGCATTCTCGAGATATAACCGGTTTGATACCTATCGCGCTTAGATTTTTTGCACTCGAGGAATACACACACAAGCGGGAAAAATACTGTACTCTCTCGTTAGAACTCATCCTCCTAGAAGAATAAGTGCGACTAGGTTTGAATTGAAAATAGATTTGAATAAAAGGCCTTTGGAAAATAATTCGGAGTCGCCACCTAACTTAATTAAGGTGAGTTAGGTTACCTAAAAACTAAGCACAATCTGAAGATTACACTTGGGGTTTTTGAAAATACCTCCTTACGAGAGGATTTTTAAGAAAACAAGTTGTTTGGTAACTTTTAAAAATATTTAAGCTCTTTTTAAAAAAATAATTCCATTTTGGTCTTTTGAAAACAGTGATCCTAAGTTCGGAGGTTGGTTACGTGTAGGGAAGACTCACTAAGCCATCACCCTACCCCGCCCTTGCAGTACCAACATGTCTATTCACCTTATATTCACTTATGAGAGTCTTTAACTAATACATGTCCAATACTATCCACTTTAGAAAAGAACTTTAAAAAGAAACTATCATGATGCATGACATGCAAGTGCAAAAAGAAGATTTGATTTGGAAAAGAAAAATTAAAGTTTGAAATTGGAAAGAAAGTTTAGAAATTGAAATTGAGGATTGAAAATAGATTTTTAGAAGTGGAAGTTGGAAATAGAATATAGAATTGGAAATTAGAAAGAAGTTATAGAATTGGAGATTTGAAAAAGGTTGTGACTGCACCCATGAGAGTTGCCTACGTATCATTTTTTGAGAAATCAAGTCAGTCGTAGTTCGGATAAGAGTCCGATTGAAAATAGAAAATTTTTATTTGGAAAAAGAAATTTTGATTGGAAAAAGGGTTTGATTTGAACTTAGAATAGAAGACTGGAATTGAACTTAGACTTAGAATTGAACTTGAAAGAGGATTTGACCTTTGGAAGAGAACTTGGACTAGATTTGGAAAGATAGAGTTTTGGGAAACCTAGACTTAGGAAAGATGAAATTTAGGAAAGACTTGAGGTTTAAGAAAGATTTGACTCGAATGTTTGACTTGCAAGATTTAGGAAAGATTTGGATTAGGAAAGGTTCCGTCTTAGGAAAGTTTCGTTTTAGAAAAGTTTCATTTTAGGAAAGTTTCGATTTAAGAAGGTTTTGAAATATGAAAGGTTTCATTTTAAGAAAGTATTGGAATTGGAAAGTTCAGGATTTAGAAAGTTTCGAATTTAAAAAATTTGGAAGTTTAGAAAGATTTGAAATTTGAAAGATTTGAAAAGTTAGATTTGGAAAGTTAAGATTTGGAAAGGTGTGAAATTAGGAAAGGTTTAGACTTGGAAGGATTTGGAAATTTAAAGTTTAAAGAAATATTTAAATGTTTAAGTTTTGGAAACCTAAGGTTTAGGAGGGTATGGGATTAGGAAGGAGTGGATTAGGCAAGAAAATTAGGATTTCCTAATTGTTGGCTCTTGGACTTAACTTGACTCTAAGAAAAAAGATTTTTTTTGGAAAGTGAATGTTTAGGAAGGAAGATTTTTGGAAGGAGATCTAGTAAAAGTGTTTTTAGAAAGGGATTTTCAAAAGAGTTTTTAGGAAAGAGTTTTTTTGAAGAGTTTTTGGAAAGAGATTTTGAAAAGAGTTTAAGGAACGTTTTTAGAAAGTGAATTTTGAAGAGAGCTTTTTTTTTTTTTAAAGGGATTTTGGAAAGTAAAACTTTGAGAGAGTTTTTGAAAAAAGAGGTTTTGGAAGGAGATCTTAAAAAGAAGTTTTAGAAAATAGATTTTTAAAGAAAGTTTTTGAAAACAATTTTGGAAAGGAGGTTGAAGAGAGTTTTTAGAAAGTATGTTGGAAAAGAGATTTTTAGAAGGAGAGATTCGAAAAGAGAGTTTTTAGAAATTATATAAAATATCTCATTTTCCTAAAGCGATTCTAACCATAAGAAGGTTAAAACCACTCTAAGATAGTGGTTTTGAAAAAAATAAGGATTTGAAATATGGACCATATTAGTCACTTTGACTGTAACAATTTCCTAAAGCAACCCTAGCCATGCAAAGGCTAGAATCACCTTAGGATTGTGATTTTAAAAACAAGTTTTGAAAAAGAAGATTTTGATGCAAGTTTTGAAAACAGTTTTGATGCAAGCTTTTGAAAACAAGTTTAAAACAAACTTTGGAGGAATGCAAGATCATGATATGCACAATGCAAATTAGGGTCGTGAACATACAAGGTTAAGGGTTCACCATATAATCAAGGGGACCGAACCCACGTGGTCTCCAATTAGACTAAAAGAAAGCCCCCGACACGGTGACCTTCAATAGCCTAATCCTACGCATAAATCGGAAAGTCTCTTGTTTCAAGCATGCAAGAAAGGAGGGGAACAAGATGGAGGATTAAAATAGAAGAAAACCCAAGTGGGTTCAGAGAGAGAAGAGAGAGGGGGAGGATGCGTAAACTTAAACATAGAGCCTACCTTATATCTTTTTTATTTGCTTTGTTTTACGTGCTTTGTTTTTCTTGCTTCGGTCCTTACTTCGCTTCAGTCTTCGTCTTGATCTTCGAGAGCTTCGGATTACAACACTTCAAGTCTTCAATGGAGGCTTTGGCGGCTAGTGTATGATTGTATAAGAGTATATGTGAGTGTATAGGAGGCTAGGGTTTATATATGAAGGCTGGGGTTTAGAGAGGCTATGAGCTCTGTATATCAAATAATAGGGCTTTCAAACTGAGTTTGCGGACCTCTTTCACGCTGAAGGAGGCTCTGTATTTATAGAGAGAAGAATGACCTGGCGCCTGTTGTAGTGGCGTCAGGCCAAAAATCCTTCTAGCGCCTCTAGGAATGGCGCCAGGCCACATTTTGGCTTGGCGCCACTGCTAGTGGCACCAGCCACTTAGGAAAGTTTTAAGGTCAGCAAGCAACGTATCTTTAGAAGATTTGGGCGCTTGTACTAGTGACTACCATGCAATTTTTAGCCTAGCTTCACTAGGAGTGGTTTCGAAAGGTTTAGGAAGGATTTAAGGGATCGAGAATGGCTTGGAAGGCCGAAAAAGGGCAAGAACCCTTAGAACAGGGTCCCAAGGGTAATGGACTTGAAAAAAAGGATATCAGGGTTAGTTAGAGGGGTCGACCGGGCCATTAGGGGCAAAACGAGCAACCGAGCCGAAAAGCTGCCAGGACGAACTCAGAATGTCCTAGAAGAAGACTCGAGACTTGGAAACATTATTTAGAATGTTCCTAAAGGTTACCGGTTTGATACCCAGAGCCGGTGTGGTCGGAAAAGGCGACCGACCCATAAGGGGCAAAACTGTCATTTCACACCAAGTTTGCCGGAACTAACTCGGAATGATCCGGAAAGACAATGAAAGGTCAGGAATACTATAAGAAGCATTCTCGGAAGGTTACCAGTTTGATACCCAGAGCCGGTGTGCTTCCCGGGGCGTTTGGATGCCTAGGGGCAAAATGGTCATCTTGACCGAAAAGTTTCAAAATTGGCCCGAAACTATCTAGAAGGCACCTAATCATGTGGGATCGTCTCTAGGACGATCTTGGAAGGGTGGACTTACCGTTTTGAGGACTTAGGTATTATCTCGAGAAACGTGCCAAAAAATGGCCCTAGGGGCAGTTTGGTCATTTTTCACTGGAGTGGGCTAGCAGGCACTGGTGTTGACCTGGGTTTTGAGTGTTTCCGCCACTCTGAAGGCGGTCCCATGATATAGGGTTTTCTGGAAATTCCCTATATCGACTTGTTTGCGAGTATTTTCGCTACTCTAACGGTTGCGATGTTTACAAATACTTCCGCTACTCTTACGGTTCGTGATCATTCCTGAGACTGTCTGATCTCAGGAAGCTGCTAAATGGGCTTAGCGCCTGAGGAATCAACTTTCTCAAAAGGCGTGCTGAAACAGACATTTCTGCATTGATGGGCTAGCAGGCGCCAAAGGTGGACCGTTCTATTATCTCGGGGACTTGGGGTCTCCTCCCAATCGACGGGTTTGAAGGGACTTACCGTTCTGAAGAGTTCACTCAGAAACGTGCCAAACAGGATAGACTTACCGCCTCGAGGAATCAACTTTCTCGAGGGAGGGATTGGAATTGGAATTGGACTTGAAAAAGGGGACTAATTGTCTTCGAGAAGACGTGCCTACTGAAATTGAACCAAACAATGCCCCCAAGGGCATTTCGGTCATTTTGCCTCTATTTGGGCCCTGCAGGCCCATGAAGCGATGGATTGACTAGATTAGACTTGAAAAATTGAGTTGACTTAGAATATGTCCATATCGACTTGAATACAAGTCTGGACGGACTGGAGACTGCTGAGCGGGCAAATATGGGGTGCTTATAATACCCAAATCTGGTGTGGTTCTCGGAAGCACTCGGATGCCGAAGGGCAAAATGGTCATTTTGACCGAATGGTCTTAGAATTAGTCTGAAACTGACTGGAAGGCATTTAAACATGCCGGATCGTCTTTGGGATGATCTTGGAAGAGTAGACTTATCACTTTGAAGACTCAGGTACTTTCTCGAGAAGCATGTCGAAAAAGGCCCAAGTGGCAATTTGGTCATTTTTCACCGGAGTAGGCCAGTTGGCACTAGTGTTGACCCAGGTTTTGAGTGTTTCTATCACTCTGACAGTCTGTGACGAGTTGGTTTCCAAAGGTATCTCGTCCTTTGATAAACGTGTCACGAGCAAGGGGCGAGTTCGGTCCCGTGACATAGGAGTTTTGTTGGCAATTCCCAATGTCAACTTGTTTGCGAGTGTTTCTGCCACTCTAACAGTTTTGATGTTTGCAAGTGTTTCTACCACTCTGACGCTAAGCGTTTATTTCGGAGACTGCCTGATCTTAGGAAGTTGCTAGGTGAACTTATCGTTTGAGAAATCAATTTTCTCAAAAGACGTGCCGAATAACAGATATTCTTCATTGGCAGGCTAGTAGGCCCTAAAGGTGAATTGTTCTACCATATTGGGGACTTGGGTTCTGTCCCATTTGACAGGTTTAAAAGGACTTACCGTTCTGAAGAGTATTTTTAAAAAACGTGCCGGACTGGATGGTCTTATCACTTGAGGGATCAACTTTCTCAAAAGACATGCTGGATTTGATTAGAATTGAAATTGGACTTTAAAGGGGACTTATCGTCTCTAGGAAAACATGCGAACTGGAATTGGATTGAGCAATGCCCCAAAGGCATTTTAGTCATTTTGCCTCTGTTGGGCCCAGCGGCCTGTAAAGCCATTGATTGATTAGATTGAGTCTGAAAAATTGATTTGGACTTGAATATGTATGCATTGGTTTGAATATGAGTCTGGACGGACCAGAGATTGCTGAGCAGGCAAAAATGGAGTTTTTACACCCGTATCTCCGATCTAATCAGACAATCACTAGGAGTTCATGTTGAATCATCATAACGACTTGATAAGTAATTATCGTCATGGCTGTGAACATCATGGCTGTTGTTTAGCTCCGTGTCGGTGGGATCGACTCATCCTCTGATAAACCTAGTACTCATTGTTGTGTAAATCTTCCCATAGATGGTGCTAATTGTAGGTGAAATTTTCAGGAAGGCCTGGTTGAACTTTTAAACCAAATTGTTAAGCACGAACAATCTGCAAGAGAAAAAGATAGTGAGAATGTATCGACCCTCTTTGGATTAATGGCACTCTGATGATTAAATTAGCAAGCTTAATCACAATGAATTGAACAAAAAACTATAGCTTTAGCTCTAGTGAACGTACCTTTCACTTAGTAGTATGGGGTATTTTATAGTCTTCAGAATACCATAATCCCAGCAGAAATTGAACTCTATATCCTCTTAGGAGTCAATCACTTTTGAATATTATCTGTCTATGTTTGGGCTTTATCGTTTAGTGTCGTAGTTCTTTTAGGAATGGACTCACGTATGCTAAACCAACTTGATTCTTGCTGGTTCTGGGTTATATTTACCACTGTTAGGGCCTGCTTCTGGGCATTAGTGCGTTGGGCTTTTCCTAGCCAAGGTTGGCAACATGTTCTTAGTCGGGCCCGATCTATTGTATAGGGCCTATTCATTTTGACCCACAAATGTCATTACAAGCAAATTTATAATTTAGTTAATTTTAGACTTGTATAGGGGCTGAACAAAATAGTTTATTAGTCTCTTAAATTTACGTTGGGTAAACATATGTAAGAAAAGAAATCGCTATACTTGAAATTTTATAGATATTTTGAGTTTTTCAAATTTAAAATCAAATGCATGAATTATAAATTAGTAACCAGTCAATTCTAAAATGGTTCAATCATAATTTTGTGGACAATGATAGGTTTTAAAATATACAAATTTACTTTTTTGTCTTTTTATTTAATCTATAATATTTTATTTATTAGAGTATCATAATCAAATATTTGTGTAAAAGTTAATTTTTTTCCTCCATTTGTTCTTCTCAACCATACACAAGAAATAAGAAACCTCAATCCTTCCCCCTAGGTGGCTACTTTACTTTCTTTTCCTCTCAACTTTGGTTAAAATGTCAGAAAGTTAAACATCATATTGGTAGTATAGTTATCAATCCCATTCTGCACAAACTAGGAAGCCTTCATATGTATCATACTAGACAAAAAATGGTATAAAGTAGGGTCAATATCGTTTTGTTTAATTTTGTAGCTAGTACCGAGTTGCATCGGTTTGTGCCTGAGCTTTTGTGCATTTTGATGTTAAAAATTATTAATTTTATTATATTTTTTATGCTAGATGTCTATTATAACTTGATTTAGACAAGTACTAGACAATTAATTTTTTTTCATGTCATTTTTTTGAATATATTTGGATTGGATAACAAATTTGCTATTCTAAAATAATTTGGTGTTAAATAATATTTGATATAGGACTCATATTTTTATATGAAAATTTATAAAAGTAATATTCTTATTTTTTAAGTATTACATATTTAATGATAAACGTCAAATTGTATGTCACAACATACTAAGTATCAATGTATCATACATGCTATATTAATGGCAAAAACAATATACTAGAGATATCATATATATTATATTAATGGCAAGAACAGTGTACTGCACACACGAGATTGAGAATTATGGAGTATGGACACGTGTCACTTGTGAAGTAGGGCTAATTTCCCTGTCGCAAGTAATTTTTGAACTTTATTCCCAAACCAGATGCTGATTCAACTTAATTCAGCATCCCAGGTTGAGCGCCATTTGAAAATGTGTTTTTACGTTGTATTCTAATTAATAAGGGAAAAAATAAAGGGAATATGTTCATATAGATACAACAACAAAAAGATGCCACTAATAAGGGAATATGTTTTTACGTTGTATTCTAATTAATAAGGGAAAAAATAAAGGGAATATCTTCATACAAATGGCATTTTTTTGGAGAAAAAATGCCATTTCAAATAGCGTTTTTCCCAGGGTAAAAACGCCATTTGAAATGGCATTTATATCAGGAAATTCTTTTCCCTCTCTCTATGAAAGTTTAACTTGCATAACTTTGAAATTGGGAAACTGATAGACGTGCCGTCAACTCTCACATGTTACTCGCGTCACACCGGTGCCTTCTGTCATGTTTCACACTCCCCGGACCCTTCCTCCCCATTTCGGTACCCCAATAGCCGAGTTAGCCTACCTCCGAAAACTTAAGTTTCGAAATTCTAAAACTTTGCATAACTTTCAAACCGAAAAACCAATTGATGTGCCGTCAACTCCCATACGTCACTCGTGTCAAATCGGTGCCTCCCGTCAAGTTTCACACTCCCCGAATCGTTTCTCCCCATTTCGGTACCCCAACAGCCGAGTTGGCCTACCTCTGAAAACTTAAATTTTGAAATTCTAAAACTTTGCATAACTTGCAAAACAAGAAACAGATTGACGTGTTGTCAACTCTCACACATCACCGTGTCACACCAATGTCTCCCGTCAAGTTTCACACTTCTTGGACCTTTTCTCCCCATTTTGGTACCCTAACAGCCGAGTTAGCCTACCTCCAAAAACCTAAGTTTTGAAATTCTAAAATTTTGCATAACTTTCAAATCGAGAAACCGATTGACGTGCCATCAACTCCTACACATCACTCGTGTCATACTGGTGCCTCCCATCAAGTGTCATACTCCCTGGACCCTTCCTCCTCATTTCAGTACCCCAATGGCCGAGTTGGCCTACTTCTAAAAACCTAAGTTTTGAAATTCTAAAACTTTACATAACTTTCACACTGAAAAATTGATAGACGTGCCGTCAACTCCCACACGTGACTAGTATCACACCAGTGCCTCCCATCAAGTTTTACACTCCCCGAACCCTTCCTCCCATTTCAGTACCCTAACGGTCGAGTTGGCCTACTTTTGAAAACCTAAGTTTCGAAATTCTAAAACTTTGCTTAACTTCAAATCTAGGGAACCGATTGATGTGTTGTCAACTCCCACACATCACTCGTGTCACACCGGTCCTCCCGTCAAGTTTCACACTCCCTAGACCCTTCCTCCCCATTTTGGTACCCCAACGGTTGAGTTGGCTTACCTCCAAAAACCTAAGTTTCAAAATTCTAAAACTTTGCATAACTTCTAAACCGGGAAACCGATTAACGTGTCTTCAACTTCCACACGTCAATCGTGTCACACAGTGCCTCCCGTCAAGTTTCACACTCCCTGAACCCTTCCTCCTCATTTCAGTACGTCAACTCCCACACATCACTCATGTCACACCGATGCCTGCCATCAAGTTTCACACTCCCCGGACCCTTCTTCCCCATTTCAGTACCCCAACAATCGAGTCGGCCTACCTTCGAAAACCTAAGTTTTAAAATTCTAAAATTTTGTATAACTTTCAAATTGGGAAACCGATTGACGTGTCGTCAACTCCCACACGTCAATCGTGTCACACCAGTGCCTTCTGTCAAGTTTCGGTACCCCAACAGCCGAGTTGAATAACATGAAATAAAAAATAACAAATATGACCCAAACCAAACTCACACATATATTACATGAAAACATAATAACTTAATTTACATCATACTAAACTAAAAACCAAAACAAGCTTTAGGGATCATGTTCATAACAACAAAGTGGTTTTCCAGCAATGCTAAGGCTACCAGGTAGATAGTTAACAAAGTCATCGTGACCTTCTTCTTCCGAGAAGTCTGAAAGTTTTGGGTTAGAAACTAGCAACGGATCTTCAACAATTTCTATTAATCGTTGTGTTGGATTAACACATTCTTTCTTCGCATGATATGTAAAATGATATCTATCCAACTTTCGTAGCATTTAATCGATCTCGCGTTCGAGCACTTTCATGATCTTACTGTAAGATGACATGCCGAACAACTTAGCTGAATGAGCCTTTAGGACGCGCAGGCCATTCCATCGGCAATATATCTCTTATTCACACCGTTTATCAAACAAGTCCTCCCACGACAACCTTATGCATTAGTCATTGGTCACCCCGTAGGGTGGACGTAAGGATCCATCGCTGTTGAAGATGTGTCTGACTAGACTCATCGTATCGTGCATTAGAATAGGTTTGTTAAGAAAGCAATGCTTTCGCCCATACCATTTGTTACCGACTGGATCCGTGTATGTACGCACTATATGGATGGCTGAGGATTGGTTTTCATCCATGTTGCTGCTTGGAACCACACGATTGGACAATGCCGTAAATAATCCTTTTCGATTCAGCATATTTGGAAGTATGATTTAGCAATTCTTTGCGTAATTATACGACGTATATATAAGCAATACGGTACAATGCATGAGTAAAGAGTTCACTTGAATTAATTGAGTTGCAGGATAAGCCTTTTGTGCAGGTTTCACGTGAAGACTCAAGAACAAGCCAGGCTTTACTAATGACATGACTTCACGTTAAGACTCAAGGACAAGCCAGACTTTACCATTGACATGACAACTAAGAAGAAAGGCTGACATACCAGATGAATCATACTTTATTTATATTGCAACAATATATTTTTACAAAAAAACGTAATATGAAATTACTTCAAAACAAGTTTCCATAACAAACCCTACAGTGTACTAAAAAAATAAATAAAAAATGCCCCAACTACTATACATGACCTCCCATACCACATAGGGGTGGCCTCCTATCATTTCTCGGCCTACGGCCCTCGTAGGCACGTGTGATCTAATGTAGCCTTTGTGGCTCTAGCTGTGGCTCTACCTGTGTGATCTACGAAGCCTGCTGAGAAGGCCCCTCTGTGTATGATGGTGGATATAGAGGTGCATACTGGGACGACATAAGAGGTGAAACGTGACCTTCTGTATGCATAAAAGGCGTTAGCCCTGATGCTAATAATGGGTCGATATATGCTTCAAAGTCCTCATCATCACCTAGTGTCGAGTACCCAGATCCCTAGTCATACACAATAGGGGAGGTAATGTGGCGGGGGTCGATGTGACGCAGTCTCACCTCAGAACTAATCACATGTGATAAAGAGGGTACATCTTGTGACTTACTATTATATGTGCACACTGGCATTGTCGGAGTCATATGCGACGAGTACGGCCCAATAGCATCAAAAAACTATGGCATCTGATGTGACAATGATCCTGGGGGTGTGGCCGCACGGGAGGGGGAACGGCTGGACCTACTAATTGTGTAATCCGCTCCTGCTCTCGTAATATATGAAGTGTCATGGTATACAGGTCCCGTGCCCTACAAGTATCCTACAATGCCTTTGTTGAGCCATACACATAAATGACACGATCTACGAATTGATGTATGGACGTGATATGACGAGTCTGCAAAATGAAGGGATGTATTTATGACAATTTGATGTTAAGAATTCATGGTGAAATAAAATAAATTTTAAGGCTGTGTACTAACCGTAATCTCTACAGTGAGCTGGATTTGCCCACGAATGGGCGTGTAATACTACGATACCACACCATATATGGGTCGTTATATCGCATGACTGTAGCCTCAGGAAACCCAACTATCATATGCTCACACATGTGCTCCTATAGCTCCATGTACTCTTCATGTCTATCAATCCAATCAGTTTGGCCTCTCCCTCGCATGTCGATAGCATGTAATCTGATTAAGGTCAAACATTCCTCAGGTACATCCTATTTGAACCCAAACTGTCAGCAAATACAATCAGGTAGATGCAACTCAACAACCTCGAAGCACAGTAAATGGGACTTAGTCAACCATACATCGCTCATTGCCCGACAATAAGCAGGGAGTGTAGGAATGATATCATCGTACAGCCACCTGATGAACTGCATACGTTTGCATTGACATTACCAATTTTGTGAGCAATGATAGTACAATTAAGTAATATGAAATACTAATAAAAAATATTGTATACATACCTTGTCAAGCCTCAATTGGTCTAGTTGGTCTTGGTAAACGCGGATCACATAGGTGGAAGTAGTGTCTGTGCTATATTTACATCTCCACCTTGTAAGCACCCTATTTTTGCCCGCTCAGCAATCTCCGGCCTGACCGGGCTAAGTTTTCCAAAATCACAACACATGCAGGCTCAGGATGAGCCTTTCAATCTCCAATCCAACCAATTGGTTGCTTCTCGGGCCCACAAGGACCCACTGGAGCCATAAGCACCATTATTCCAGGCAGCTTTCCGGACCGGGTGGTCCGAGAAACCAACGCCATCCAGCTAGCTTCTCGGGATCGGGCGGACTCGGGGACCAACACCTTATCAAAAATTCTAGACGGTTCACTTCTAGCGCCTGCTAGCCCACCAATGTAGAATGTCCGTCATTTGGTAGCTCTCCGAGACCAGGTGTTCTCAGAGACCAACACCACCCTTCCAGGTAGCTTTCTAGGACCAGACGTTCTCAAGAACCAACACCACCCTTACAGGTAGTTCTCTAAGACCGGGCATTCTTAGAGACTAACACTGCACAAGTAGTTTTTCGAGACCGAGCAGTCTCGGGAACCAACACCTAGGTCAACACCGGCACCTGCTAGCCTGACTTGGTGAAAAATGACCAAACCTGCCCTTTGGGCCTCCAGGCACGTTTTGGGAAAGTTTAAAATCCCTCAAAACGATAAGTTTGTCCTTCCAAAATGTTGTTAAACCATTAGTCATCCCCCGCATGCCATTTGGTCCAAATTCGATCTTATTCCGGTCCACTCCGGTCACAGTAACCATTTTGCCCCTGAGCGCCTCAGCATGGCACAAACCCTGGAGAACGGTAAATGACTCTCCCAAAACTATCCCTGAATAACCCTACACACTTAACACAACACACCAAACCATTCCTGACCATTTCCAGCCAACCCTGGTCAAAATGACCGTTTTGCCCCTAGAAGCCCAAATATGCCCGAAACAACACCGGCCTTGGGATTTCGAGCAGAGGGTTTTACCACGCGCCCTTGTTTAACCCAAGGAGGACCCTGTGACACTAAGCTCACGTGATGCGATAAAAGTTCCCTGGAGCGTCTCGTAGACGCTCCGCTTAAATTGTCTTTTCTCCCGATTCCTTGGTTATAACGCACCGTCAACTGACTTGAGAAATGCGTAAATCAAGAAATTCTCAAAAGCTCGTTCATAGATCTTTCCATCGATACGGTTCAATCGGATAGATCGCTTCCCGAAGCCCTCCATCGTACGGTGTGAAAAAGATAACTTTCAGCAACCCCTGGAGCGTCTTGCAGACGCTTCGCCAAGGTTGACTTTTTCTCCGATTCCCTAATCGAAACGCACCGTCAAGCGACTTGAGAAATGTGTAAATTTGGAAATTCCTGAAAGTATTTCCAGAGAACTTTCCATCGGTACAGTCCAATCGAATAGATCGCCTCTCGAAGGCCTCGATCACACGAAACAAAAACAGCCACTTTCAAACACCCCCAGAGCGTATCACAGACGCTCTGCAAAAGTAACCTTTTTGGCATACTTCCCAAGACGATATCACTCACTTCCAAACATAATTTAAACATTTCAAAAACATAAAAGTTCATCGGAAGCACTAGGAGAACATCTTGAGTGCGATCGATTCCCCCAAAACCTTCCCAATTGACTCAATTATCGAGGCAAAGTTTGGACAAACTTTCTCGGTAATGGAGCGTATGCTACATGCGCTCAAATTTTGATCAGATCGACCGACTTTCGATCAACGGTCGAGATTTAACCAGTACACAGGGTGCCAAATGTTATTCTGGCAATGGAACAGTACCTACGCATGTAGCACATATGCAAGGCCTGTTTCAGATTGCCTATAAATAGAGGCTTCCCCCTTTGCATATTCCAGGTCCGAAATTGATACGAAGTTCTGTTGAAATCACTCCAGAAACTTGAATCTCTACATATATTCCTCCCCTCTAACACTTAGGCTAGATTCTACCCCTCCTAAGCCTATACACTCTACATACAAGGCCTCATACACATTTATACACTCCACTCTAGCCTCTCAAGCCTTCTTAAAGTCACTCAAGCTTCAATCAAGACATCCATTGGAGACTACAAGTGTGTTGAAGGTAAAAGGTGGTATCCTTTTTACATTTGTGCTCTCCCCCACTTTTCTCTTCTCTCCCCTAGCCTACTTGGGCTATTCTCTATTTTAATCCCCATCTTCAATCCCCCTTTCTTGCATGCTTGAGCCAAGAGGGCTCTTAGATCATGCCTAGAGAAAAGCAAGTGAGAGCCACCGTGTAGGGGGACCTCTCACTAGCCTACTTTAAGATGGTATGGCCTAGGAGCCCCTTGTTTATGTGGTATAGCCTAAAAGCCTTGTATGTGAATCATGACTCCTTACATATTACCATTTTGATTATGTCTTGCATGTTTGGCTTTATTTTATGCTTATTGCCATATTTCGCAATGCTTACATTGCTCTTAATTTTATGACATTTTCAAGTTCTACATTTCCTTCAAAATTGTTCCAAGAGTCGGCTCCTTGAAGTCTAGGATGAGATCTTAGAATTATGCCTTAGAAGACCTCCTACTAATCCCCTAACTTTCATAAGAGTTACGTTCCATTTCTCTAATTTTCAAGATTTCTATTCTTTTAAGTGTAGTGGTTGGAATGGCCCCATGGAACCCTCTCTTGAGTGGTCTCCCTTTTGTTTGGCCATATGAACCCTCTCTTGATAGAATGGTCTCCTTGAAAAGTGGTTTTCAAAATCCTTCTCAAAAGATGATTTTTAAAAATGCATTCTCTCCATCTTTGAACCAAAAATAATTTTTCAAAAATTGTCATCATCATGTTGAATTTTAAAACCTCCACTCTTGTCAAGATAAAGGTTATAATGGCCATTGAGGAAACCTCCCTTGGAAGGGTTTCCAAACACCAACCATATAAACCATACTCTTGACTAGAGTCAAAATTTTTATGGAAATGATCTTCAAAAGGATTGCCAACCAAAGTCCTTTGCATAACATGTTTTATTTTCAAAACTCTTTCTAAGAATGCATCAAAACAATTTTCAAAAACCATTCTCCAATCTAACCCTAGGTTAACTTGACCCTAGTTGTCCAACCTTAGGTTAACTTGACCTTAGTTACCTAACCCTAGGTTAACTTGACCCTAGTTGTCCAATCCTAGGTTAACTTGACCCTAGTTACCTAACCCTAGGTTAACTTGACCCTAGTTACCTAACCTTAGGTTAACTTGACCCTAGTTGTCCAACCCTAGGTTAACTTGACCCTAGTTACCTAACCCTAGGTTAACTTGACCCTAATTACCCAATCCTAGGTTAACTTGACCTAAGTTGTCCAACCCTAGGTTAACTTGACCCTAGTTCACTCACCTTAGGTTAAACTAACCCTAAGTCATCTTAACCTTAAGTCAACCTAACCCAAGATAGTTAACCTTAGGTTCCCCCTAACACTAGGCTAACCCAACCTAGGTTAATACACTTCAAGGTTCCAACTTTTGAACCCTTTTTCAAATGATCATTCAAACTTTCAAATTACCCTTATAACCTATTCCTTCAAAACCTCCTACCCCCATGATTTCAAAAACTCAACTCCATAAACTCTTCTAATGTCCCTACACTCCATCTTCAAAGCACTTCCAAAAACATTTTCAAAAGGTCACAAACCTAAGGTGTCTCTAGCCCTCCCATGGTTAGGGATTCCAAAGACAAGTGATAAATCAAGAACAACCTCTAAGGTCTATATTAGGATTCCAAACCTTTAACCCTTTCCAAAAACTACTTTCAAAAATTAATTCATCAAAACATGCCTCCAAGGTTTTCAAAACAAGACTTCAAAAACACTTTCAAGTTCCCTTGAGACATGCCAAAACATTTTTCCATAACTCCCTCAAGTTGATCCAAAAACATTTTCAAGAAACACTCCACCATTCAATTTCAAGTCAAAACCTCCAAGACCACAAAGGGTCTTCAATTTCCAAAGACCTCAAAGTGTCTTAACTTTTTCAAAGACCCAAAGTGTCTTTAAACCTTCCAAAGGCCCTAATGCGCCTATTTTTCATCGGGCTCTTGCCTGAACTACGAATGACCTGATTTTCGCCAAATGATATACGTAGGCAACCTAAAATGGTGCGGTCATAACTTTTATTCCAAGTCCAATCCCTTTCTCAAAAATTCTAATCAATTCAAAGTTCCTATTCCAAACTCTTTCAAAATCCTTATTATTTTCAAACTTATTCCAAAAACTTACATCATGCATCATCCATCTGAAAAGTGATCACTAAACCCCATTTTCAAAATTCTAAAGTGGATATTAAGTGGACAATGGTAACCGGTTATTCTAGTGAGTGAACAAAGGATGATTAGACATGTAGGTACCAAAAGGGTGGGGTAAGGTGATGATCTTAAGATATCTTCCCTATACGTAACCAACCCCCGAACCATAGATTTCTGTTTTCAAATAACCAAAATGGAGTTATTTTCCAAAAGGGCTTAAATCTTTCCAAAGGTTGCCAAACAACCTATTTTCTTAAAAACCCTCTCTTGAGGGAGTTTTCAAAAACCTTTTCCAAAACCCCAAGCTTAATTTTTGGATTAACGCTTAGTTTTAGGTGCCCTAACTCACCTTAATCAAGTTAGGTGGCGACTTCTATTTTTCTAAAAAAGCCCTTAGTCAAACCAATTTTCAAACCTAGTCGCATTTGTCCTTCAGGAGGACGAGCTCTAGTGACAAAGTTTCGTGCTTTAAGGTGTCTGAGCTTAAAGGACCTTGGACACCCTAAAAACCGAGGTGCGACACACCTGACATAAATGTTAAACATAATATGAAAATTATTAGTAACATGTATATATTTGTAGGTAAGAATCATAAGTAAATTGTTCATACCTGGCTCCCCATGGTCTTGTAAGGAACTGCACCCATCTTAAAGTAATAGCTGTGGAAAGCGCTCCCATGTCTATATCTGTACAAAATGGGTGACACTCGCATAAGAAATAACTCGTAGTAAAAAATATAAATTGTAAGAAATATACATGAATATAAAGCATTGCCAAGTATACCAAAGTAAATACCTATAATAATGCTAGTGCCCCCGCAATCTGCCTCGCGTCGGACTTCGCCGCCCAACACATGGCCTTATAAAGCATGGCCAGGACTACACTACCCCAACTATATCTCCCCGCCTAGGCAAAGTGGTCTAAAAAAGTAAGATATGACACTCGGATGTGGTCTGAGAGTAATCTGTAAGCAGTATCTGTCACGACCCATTTTCTTCTCTAGATCGAGACAAGGGGGTTTATAAGATAAAGATACATCATTCATATTCTATTAAAAAGATCGTTACATCTTGAAACATTATATGTCTTTAGTAGAGGTTCATAACTTCATTTTTATGTACAACCCAAATTAAATATTAAGAAAATGTCAACTGAATGGGGGTTTATTCCTAATCATTTCTTATATATAGATCCCTATATATAGATCCATTATATAGATCCCTTATATATGAAGGCTACTCTCCTATATATAGATCCCTTATCTTTTTAGGGATTTTCTGACAAAATTCCAGAATATTCCCTTATCTCTTGTATTTTCTATGAATTTTCATGTTAAAAAGAGTAATAAATACATGAAAATTCATAGAAAATTCTTTAGGGCCTGAAATTTTGAGGGTATCATAATAACATATTCATAGTGTGGCCCTCAAAATTTCAGAGCCTGCCCATGTGGGACGCGCCCTCACGCGCCACCAGTCGCGCATGGGGGAGGAAGGCATGGCCTTCTTCTTCCTCCCACCGCGACTGGTCGCGATGCAGGTCCTTTTTCTAGCCAATTTCTGGGTTTTCCAGCCATGCATGAGAGCCCCAGGGGTTGGCAAGGTCCTGGGCTTCATGCTCATGGTCTGGGCTTGACCCATGGTGGCCGGAGGTGGCTGGACGGAGGCCAAAATGGCGGCTGCATGGCAGAACCCTAGTGGTTCAGACCTGCAACTGCCATTTTGGCTGTCTTCCCTTCGTTTTCAGCCCTTGATCCCTTTTTGACATTTGTTCTAGACCCTAAGAGGAGTCGACCCCAAGTGGTGTGACCGGCAAAGGTGGCCGGTGGCTGGAGTTGTGCCCCTGGACAATTTTTTCGGCGAGATTTTGCTTCTAGGAGCTAGGAGAGGCATGCACAGAGGCCACGGGTCTCTGTGGGACACCCATGGGTGTCCTTGAGAAACTCCCTAGCCGCTGAGACAACCCCCCCAGCCCCTATCCCCACTGTCACCACCAAAACCGTGAACTCTCTCTCTCTTTTCCTTTTTCTCTCTCTCTTCGGGTTTCCACCATTTTTCGGCCATGATAGTCTTTTACCGACTGGGTTAGTCATGTGGGAGGTGGTAGGGAAAGGTTTATCACCTGGGTGTGTCGTTTGAGAGCCTCGGTTTCTTCTCTCTTCTTCCTCGATTTTTTCTTTGTGTTTAGTGCTCGGTTTTCCCTACCACCCGCGATGGTTATATGTAATATAAGATTACATGTATCAGTAGCTTGTGACAAGTGTGCAAGCCAGGTGTCGGTGTATATAATGTGCGTAGTGTGTGTTTCTATTTCCGATACAAGAAATGTAAGTCGGTTTCGTCGAAGCTTCGATCGGTTGTTCGACGATAATCCCCTCCATTCGAATTGCCTACTAAATTCTAGAGCATTGTTTAAACCTTCATGCAGCCAGGTGTCATGCTAAAATAGTGCATGGATTGTCCAGGTGTTTTGGTCGGGTGCAAGTCCGATGGTCAGTTTACTAATGTGATTGTGAATGTTCAATTTGGTTATTTGACGCATCTTTCTAGTCCCGCATTTTATGAAATGTATATATAATTTATGCTATTCGCATGGGTGAAATCATTACAAAGGTGTCCTGGCTTGGTTGAACCGGCGGGGCTTTGAACCAGATTTATTTTTATTTACTAATGCGAAAAATGAATGTAATAAATTACATGTGTTTCTAAATATATTTATTACCTCGAATATTTATTCTAGTAAAATTATCATGGGTGTAGAAATGAATAATTCTAAAGTCCCCAGAATTTTCGCGGTGTTACAGTATCCCTCCAAGTAGGCGCATAATGTAGGTATGTGCGTGCCGCTAGACTGTAACCTCATCAGTATCCTCTGGAAGCGCCTGAAATGTCTCACGGAGCCATGAAATCCTAAGGCGGCCCTAATCTAAATGTTGTGCGGCTGGGGCAATCTTTAATAACTTTGCACAAAGCTACTGGCACTCCAAAACTGTAGTAGGCACCAATCGTCGAATGATGAGGTCCCCGTTGACAGGTAGTCCCAACAGTACGACAATGTCTTGTAACGTGATGGGGGCCTCCCCGATAGGTAGATGAAATGTGTGTGTCTCCTCCCGCCAACGCTTAACCAAGGCAGTGATCAAGTGGTGGTCCAAACTGATAGGACCATGTCGGTATGCACCATAAATTGATGTTTGTAATACGTAATAAAGAACACGGGGGTGTAACTCTACATCATACAAATGTGTACTGCCACGTCTGCACTGGAGAGCCTCCGTACCCTATGTGAAAAATATAATGTATATCAAAAAGCACGTACATGAATAAAAAAATAAATACATGCAAATAGAAAAAGCGAACTTATGCATACCCATGCTCCCATACATGAGTAGATCGATGATGGGCCTATAACCTCAGCACCGAGGCATTGGTGGGCCCTGGCAAAGCTATATCCATAGTTCCTGCGTTGTGACACGTATTAGTACATGTATACAATAATATGACTGTCCATAATAAAAAAAAACAATAATACAAAATATTTGTAAATGTATGAGCATTCAAGCGTAGTCCATCTATAAATAAGAGTCAGTGGGAGAACCATTCGTTCATGAAAATTTTAAACTTGATGAGACAATGGCAAACGGAGGACCTTACAGTTTGGCAAGTCGCCAACACTCTCGCTTGTGGTTGTTGCCTCCATTCGGCAACTAATACTGGAGCGAAAAGTACTCGAGCCCTAAAGACTATTATGTTGGTCTACGACAAGAGTGGGTGGTTAGGGTTGAGGAACAAAGGCAACTAATCACAGATCTACAGAACTTGGGAGCCAATATCCCTTGATGCAGGTCTCAAACAATGCGGAGGCGGAACATGGAGGAGTACGAAGAACCAGTAGTAAGGATAAAAAGGGAGAGCAACAGAATGCTTCTGCGGTGATGCCGATACTTTATGCTTGAACTTACCACTGAAATGGCAGAGGCAAATAGGAGACAACTCACAATCGAAGAACACACCAAGGCTCTAAACAATGAAAAGTACCTATCGGACTACGAGATGTCAAATGAGGATTGAGAGTTTATTTGGCCATTGCAACCTGATTGACTATGCCCTTGTTCTCATTTTGTATGTTTACTTAGTAAGTACTTTGTCTATCTATTACGACTATAGTAGTCACAAGTGTAAACTATTTCCATTTATAATGATGAATTTAGACAATATGTTGGTCATAGTATTATCACTCATTATATCAAATTACAATACGAAGTACACGAATGCCCTTGAAAACATAGGCAATTCCTTACATGGTTACAAAGAAACTGATATTTACGAAGTACAACTACAAATATATCCACATTTAAACATTTTCTTCGTCAAACATCTCAATGTCTGATTGATATTTCTCTTCATTACTAGCTTGCATATACATTTCCCATTCACCCATAAATCCATATTCCTTCTTCTCATTTGTGGATTGAGTAAATGACCATCGTTGATGACGTTGTGTCATTCTATTCACTTTTTCACGGAAACGATGCAACGCAATTTGTAACAACTGAGGAGTATTAATCGGCATATTCATGGCCCTACGACAGGGGATTGGAATATTCACACCTCGATAAACTTTTACCAACACTTCGGCCTCCTTAATACGATATTGGTACTCATCGTACATTATGTTGACAGTGGAACGTGAGTAGTGTTTATTAGGGTCCAAAGGATACTCCCACTCTTCATACCTAACCCAATATCGACCCGTTGCCTAAAAAATATCACTCACCGTGTAATTTATGTTTGAGTTGTATAATTGTGACCCACTCTTTATACAGGGGCGGGTGATATAATTGTTACCCTCAATGCCAATTGGTGGTACCATTCACACGTGAAGCATTATGTTATTCACATGTGAAAGACTTCGCCTTGGATGCCAATTGGTGGTACCATTCACATGTCAAGGCTGTGAAGGGTGTGACTACTGTATGCAGGGTGCAAGATTTGACAAAAGGCTATGAAGGCTAGTAAAAGGCTATTAACTCTGTAGAATGTGACTAAAGGCTGCGAACGATGTGACTACTCTATGCAGGCCATGTGAAGGATGTGACTAAAGGCTGTGAAGTATGCGCATATTGATGAATAAAGGCTGTGAAGGTTGTGACTACCCTACGCAAGGTATATGCTTTTAACCAAAGGGTGTGAAGGCTAACAAAAGTTTGTGAACTCTACAGGCCATGTGAATGACGTGACTAAAGGCTATGAAGTATGTGAAAGCTGATGAATAAAAGTTGTGAAGGGTGTGAGTACCCTACGCAGGGTCCAGGCTTTTCACATAAACCTATGAAGGCTGACTAAAGTCTATGAAAGATGTGATTACTCTTTGCAGGCCATGTGTAGCATGTGACTACTCCATCAATGCGAAGGATGATGTTATTACTCTTTGCAAAGTTGTAATGACAGCTGATAAAAGATTGTGAAGGATGTTACTAATACACCGTTCTTCAATTCAGATAATGTAGTGCATAAATAAGATTAAGTTTAAATACAAGTACAACCAAGTAATATCTTCAATACAGATATAAATAAATCATCACACATGGCTAACTACCCTTCAATACATAACTTAGGCAGTCCGGTTTGGACATTTGCGCCTATCATGCCCTTATTCCTTATAAATACCGCAATGATTGATTTGTCATTTCCTAGAGACGTCCATTTCATTCTGGATTAGTTTTGTATTTGAGCGCTCGGATGTGACTTCTCGTCGACGGCTTGGATTGGGTATGACCTTAGGACCATCATATGTTGCCCAATAATACTTGTGCACCATTGGTTTAAAACTTGTTTCATACATGCGAGCGTAAATGTCCATACTATACTAGGGAGCAATTAAGTGCCATAGTTGTCTCCTCGATTTCGTGCACACTGCAAGCATGTGCGAGCAAGGATAATGATAGATCATCTATTTTTCGCAATCACATGACAAAGGATTCAAAGACACCATATGTTTGTTATTCCCTTTCATACCTGCTGGATTTGTAACAACCTTAGCAGAATCCATACCCCTGTAATTGAATTATAATAACATGGTCATTGTATTACGCATTTAGAAGTATAGAATTCTAGCAATAGGCAAGACAACTATATACACTTTTCAAAATTTATGACATTACCATTTGAAGATAGTTATACTTTGACCCGTTAATTGAGCTTGATACTCCTCTATCTTGTCTTCCACTTCGGTTACATACCTCAACCCCTTAGCTGAATCACGCTTATTTTCCCTTCGTTTGTTATTGAAAGTATTAACCAGGCAGTAAAAGGTAACCTGAACACATGCAGTTATGGGTAAGTCTCATGCACCTCTTAATACGTTGTTATAACACTCTGAATCGTTGGTGGTTGTAACTCCGCAATGATAACCTTTATCATGTGCCAATGTCCACTTCGTAGGGTCCTCCCTGCACAACTCATTGTACGCGGGCTCACATAATTTTTTAATTGCTTCCATTACCTCGTCGAACTTGCGCACTTGATGGATATTTTCAACTTTCCATATAAGATCCTTAACTTTAGTGTTACCGAACTTTATTTGGTAACTACTTCAAAAGTGCCTAAGGCAATATCTATGGAATTCAGGTGGTTGCCCTAGTCATGGTGTTTCCCATTCATGTTTGATGGCACTCAATATGGCAGCATGTCGATCAAAAATTAAAGTGATTCCCTCCTATCCTTGCATAATAACATGCCTGATATTGTAGATAAACCATGCCCAATCACGATAATTTTCTGATTCAACTAGGGCGAAAGCTAAAGGAAAAATAGTTTTCCTCATAATTCTAGTAATAGCAATTAACATAACTCTTGTGTATTTTTTTGTAAAGATGGGTACCGTCGATACTTATCACTGGAGGGCAGTGCTTGAAGCCTTCAATGCATAGCCGAAATGCCCAAAATATTCTGTCTAGAGTAACTTTTCCCATTCATCCAATGTCATATGTTTTTCAAATCACAGCCGTGCCCAGGTTCCTAAACTCCAAGGTTCTCATGTACCTTCGAAACTTTTCGTATGACTCATCCCAATTACCAAATACCATCGCAATGGCCTTTGTTCTTCCAAGCCATGCTTTCTTAGAGGACACTATGAAACCAACATTATTTGTTACATTGTTCACTATGGATGCTATTTTTCAACCAGGGTCTTCTGTACACCACAAGGTCCAAACGAATACTTAAAACTTTACAAAGGAAGGGTATGAATACATAAATTTATATGTCCCAGTTTAAATTGAAAACTCATAACTTACTGCAACTTGAGACATAATCATGCATGCAATAAATGTCGAATTCAGATTGCGGTGATCAAAATTGTCCATCCCATGTAAGCAGGTATGTGGCCCGGGGTATTGTGTGATCTCAAAGAAAGTATGATTCTTCTTTAAACACGCACGCAGTTTCCATAGGCAATCGTGAGTGCAACTAGTACTACATATTTTTTTGTTTGTTTCTACAATATAATAATGTTTTTTTTTCTTTACATGATAAAAATTACATGCATTAATCACTGCATTCTTATCTTTGAAAGCCATCTTTTTTGTAAACTCTGGATTTGTATCTAACCATGTCGGATCGTGATCATATAATTTTTGACCAGTTGTGCTATCGTCTACCCCATCCAGGTTTGTAAAAAAGGACACAAGAGTGTCATTCAAGTCAACCATGTTCACTTGTTCGTGTCCATCATCATCGGAGTCAATGTTTCATTCATTTCTCATCAAAACATCAATTTCTTTGTCTAACTCAACGGACTAAACATCGCAAGCTTCATTTACTTGTCTCCCTATCTCATCTAAGCCACCGAGCTGTTCCATGGGATCTATACTTGCACTAGGACCTCCCATCTCTGCGCACCCCCATTGGCCCGAAGCATATTTTGGGTGAGGTGTAGTTGGAATGTATAAATCTTGAAATTATTGAAAATTACTCCAACCTTTTGAGTAATCCTCATTTGGGTTGAATAGGTTAGACATTGGTTGCCCTGATGCATCTGTACCTTGTACGCTTTGACTACTCTGCCCAAGTGTAAGCATTCCAATAAATATCCCCAACGTTGATACATCACCCCCCGCGACAAAAGTTCACTGTAGGACTGGACATCTCCTCAATTCATATATGCACAACTAACACTGGTGGTCATTGTGTTCCCCACATTGACAACATATATTTCAACACAATGCAAGTTAGTTTATCTCGAACGGAGATTAAAGACAATTTGCAATGTCATGTCATCGTTGGCCGACAATTTCTTATATACCAAGACTTCTCTAATACGTCGATAGGGTATCCACATATGAATTTTATATTCACATGTTCTCCATACCAAGCCATCATAGCATGATCATTTCCTGTAACCCAACAAGTGAGGTTTTTAGTTCTACATCATAACAGCTGCTAGCCTCTCAATGATCTTTTACTATCTCCTCCCCCAAAAAAAAAATACATTACCATTATCGTCATTACTTAGCTATGCCTACCATCAAACATAAACAATTTTAACCCACCTCATTAAACATACTTTACTTTACTAAAAATGTAGAAATTAAGGGAAAAATAATCAATTGCATATCTACAAATTTCATGCCAAACAACACAGCTACATAGCATGATACATAGACATATGGTACTAATGGTATCCATTAACTTTGGCTTTGTCTTTATGTTTCTTCTTCAGATTCATAACATTGTCGATAAAGATATGGAACATTTTTAATGTTGTTTGTCTGCAACTCTCTCTAGTGTATTTACTTAAAAATAATTTCAGGGGTCCTCCACAATCACGAGTACAAGATTAAAAATTCAATCTTCTTTTAGTTTCTTAACCTTACATTTTCTCAGCTACCAAACTAGTTCTAAAAATACAAAACTTCATAAAAGCACTAATTTTCCTCAACATGAAGGAAATGAAGAATGAAATTTCCTTGTCTAAAGACCTAAATCCATAAAAAGTTGATCACTTTCTGAAACTTTGAACTAAATGCAAATCAAGGGTCTAAACCCGTTATTATGATCACATGTTCTCCTTAATACATGTTCAGGGTGTAAACTGGAAGAAAAATGCTAAATATAATATTATTTCTGACTTTAATATTTACTTTTTAGAGATAAGTGAGCTAGTTCCACATGCCAATGTTAATGTTGGTCACCTTATATTTAGAAATAAGAATATAGAATGAAAAATAAGATTATATATAGCATTAATCAAGCTAAAATTTGTCTTTCCTTTCTTCAAAAAGGCCTTAGTGCTAAACATTCACGGGTTCTACTTCAGTTTTTTTTTTCTTTTTTGATTTTAATCTATAGATAATCCAAAATAAATAAATAAATAAATAAGGGGCTAGATAAATTAATCACACCATCTCCAGCAATAAGGGCCAACTCAAATCTACAGATAATCAAATGGTGTGGCTACCACAAAATGGTGTCAAATTAATCACACGAAGATTTGAGTTTGGATGCAAATCTGAGTAAATTACATGAAGATTATGATCACAAATATATATACATAAATATCATCTTCATCTAGGGTTTTAATTACATAAATATCATCTTCATCTTCACAAACAAACATATATACATAGATTTACAGATATGAATATACACATATAGAGAAAGACTTATTGAATCATAAGCTTCTTCAGTCTTCGATTACCTGTTGATTGTAGGCTTGAAAGAATACACCTTTGTCAGGGGAAAACTTTTGACCAGAGCCCGAGAGAGAGAGTGCAACTGAGAAAGAGAAGGAAGAGCGAGTAAGAGAAAGATGATCGAAGCGAGAGCAACTAAGAGAGGAAGGGAGAGTGAGAGACTTGAGCGTGAGAGAGAGATAGAGGACTGAGCGCGAGAGAGACTGACCATGAGAGAGAGAGGATTGAGTGTGAGAAGAGAGGCGCAGAAGAGCAACTAACAAAGGAGATCATGGTTACGTTTTGAAATTAGGGCATATTAACGCCTTTTGAAAAAACATTTCTTATTAAAACGCTTTTTCAAATAGCATTTCATTGAAGAAAATAACGCTTTTTCAAATAGCGTTTCATTGCTAAAGATAACGCTTTTTCAAAAGGCGTTAATATGGTCCTGTATTTCCCTTCGCTCTATTGGAAATACTAGAACAAATACATAAAAAACCAAACAAAAAATGTCATTTTAAAAAGTATTTTAATAAAAAAAAATACCATTTGAAATGACCCTGAACCTGAATTGCTGAATAAACTTGAATCAACAATCAAATTGAGAAATAAGTTAATTTTTTTCCCGTGTCAGGAAAATTAGCCTGTGAAGCAGTCTCCGTTGCAATTTTGCGAACCGGTAATACAAAAATTCGCGAATTTTACCATTTTGCAATGAATATGACAATCCATGTCACAGTACAATTACTCAAAGCATATGAACAATGGGGTTTGTTATGGCAAAAGCCTTGGGCTTCGTTTGGTTGTGGTGTCAGTTTCAGTTTTCAGTTTTTATTTTTTGAAATTCAATGGAATTGCGTTTGCCAAATTAGTTCTGAAAACTGTTTTCGTTGAAATCGCATTTGGTAAGCTGATTCCGGAACTTGTTTTCAGAAAATTTTTTAGAAAACAGTTCAGTTTCGGGAACCATTAAAAATGTGTTTTTTAAGTTTTCGAAACCATTTTCATACGAAAATAAGAACGATATGAAAACGATGGTATTTTTAATGATCCTATTTTTTATTTTCAAGAACTAAAAAAATAAGATGTTATCAAATTTTTTAATTTTGAAAACATGAAACGGTTCCAAACAGGACCCAAATATCCTTGGCAATTGGGGGTACCCATCTTGTTGTTGAGGAGTGCTAAGGCAGCCGCGACAGCTCCTGTTTTAAATTACCGACTAACGAGAAGTAACAGAACGACGACGTCCCACTGGAGAAACACTAGATTGGCGTTTTTGATCGTTCGGGTCACCTGAGTCTAGCGACTCTGGCCGCGTCTCCCAAACCCAGCTGCCATAACCGCGACGATTTCTTCAGCTGCAGAGAACGCTCAACTCTCTCTCTCTCTCTCTCTCTCTCTCTATATATATATATATATATATTTAAATTTATATACATTTATATCTATCTGCGCAACGTGCGAGACGAACTAGTTTGTAATTTGCCAATTAAGCAAATTCTAGGTTTTGAACTCAACCGATTCCAGTCAAGCGGAACCCTAGAATTAGATTCCTTTGCAAATTTGCTCGACTTCAAAACCCTAATCTAAGTCGGAGTTCAGCATCATCTCCCTATATTCCGGTAAGTTGTCGCAACACTTAAATGCTCTAATCTGCAACTACGATTGCACTCTGTTTGGACAATGGGAAAATTCGGGAAAACAGACTAAATGAAAATTTATAACATCATATCTTTATGTTGCTTTTGTCTGAAAAGAGGTATTAATTGACTATAACTGAACGAAATTAGTCTATTAGTCTCAGTTGTGGTCTAAAAGGATGAAAAACTGAAGATTCTGTGAGCATATATACAAATATGTATATATATATAATTTGGTGGAGTCTCCTTTATTTTCTCAGTAACCAAGCAGAGCGTTTATTTAATTTCTGAACGTGCTTGCACCATAGTCTGACTTTTACCTTGAAAGAGTAGATTTTGGGGACTAAAGGCTCAATTTGTTCTATTATTCACATTGCTATGGATGTGGAATTATTAGTTTGATTGGGATTCTCTTTTATTACCTGATGCAGCGAAAGATGGGTAGTGATTTGAAGACATGGGTCTCAGACAAGTTGATGTCGCTTTTGGGATACTCGCAGCCTACAGTTGTTCAATATGTGATTGGATTGTGTTAGTTATCTTCCTTTAATTTTAAAATTGCTACACAATACGTATACATTATTTTAAGCTATGCAAGTACTTACATATGGGGATTATGAACAATTGCATTTATAAATAGTGATTTCATGGCAGCAAAGACAGCTTCATCACCGTCTGATTTCGTGGGTAAGCTTGGGGATATTGGGTTATCGGTCACTAGTGAAACACGTGCCTTTGCGGAAGAGATATTTACAAAACTTCCGCATAAAGCTTCAGGGATTAATGTGAGTTCTTGTTATTGGTATTCACATAAGCTTTCGAGTTTAGATAGTTTTTAGCACTCTCAGTTTTTATGAGAAATTTTATGTTATCTTCATTGAAGTTGTTATTCTTGTTGGTGTGCGGATCAGGTTTATCAGAAACAAGAACGTGAGGCGGCAATGCTGGTTAGGAAGCAGAAGACTTACACACTTTTGGAGGCTGATGATGATGAAGACAATGTTGGTGGTGGCATTGAAAATGGCTCTTCTGTTCCTGCAGCTTCTCAGTCCAGAAAAGTGGATACACATAAGAAACGTTTCAGGAAGAAGACTGAAAATCAGGAAGATGAAGATGATAAGGCATAGTGCTTATTCTCTTATTGATAGAATTCAGTTTTGTTTCTTATGGGAAGCTGCTGTATCAGTGCTCCTTGTGATAACTTCGTTCGTTTGTTTTGACTAAATGCAATGGCGCAGGAAGTTGCAAACAGGGGAGAAGAAAGACGCGTTAAAAGACGGACTTCTCAGGATGAAGATGATGATTCTGAGGTATTTTGTCAATATGATGTTTTGATATCATAGCAAATGTTTCATGCTTTCAATTGCTGTTTCACTTCTTTTTTAAAGTATGACATGGTGAATAATGCAATCAGCTGCTAAATCCTGTCTCAATAGAGTTGCTTCTGTAACATATCTTTCTGCCTATTTGTTAACCGAGGTCCTTATGATGCAATTGCTGCTGAGGTGTGCTGCAGCCTGTATGCAGTTTTAGTTTTTGTTTTGTTTTGTTTTTTTTTTTTTTTCCGGGAGCAAAGCTGATAATCTGCTGTTCAGTACTGGCTTGATTGAGCGAAAGCTTTATATATGTCTTTCCCCCCTCTTCCCTTCTTAAGGTCTGACATGTCTTTTGGCTGCAGTCGGAGGAAGAAAGACTGCGTGACCAAAGAGAGAGGGAGGAGTTAGAGCGCAACATAAAAGAACGGGATGCAGCAGCGACGAGGAAGGTAAACTTGTAGGTCTGAACTGGTGCTCTGATTGCCCTGGTTTTTCATGTGCATTTATTTTCGTGTAGGTTTAATTACTGAAAGAACTCATTGATACCGAACCTTCACTTTGGAATTCAGTCAACTTAGTCAAGAAAAAAAATTAGCATGCCTTGTAAGTTACACGTGTACAAGCATCCTTCTTTGTTATGGTTACTTGTGGAAGTGTACGAGCAGTAGAGCTGCGGTTGTGTGAAATGACAACCCATTTAGGACACCTTAGGTTTCCAAAATAATCCTTGTTTGGTGTAGGTGTTTCAAGTCTTGAAACTCAAATTAATCAACCTTGTTCATCCAAATGAAGTAGCATACTTCATTTCACGACTATAAAGAGTTTATGTATTCAGCATTTAAATATGACATTGACTTTATCCTATTATAATGCGGTGAACTTGAGTCTACTTTGGGTGTCCATAGTCAACCTCATTGGTTTTAGAAAGTTGTGCTAGTCAAATGTTTTGGTCTTTATTGTGCCTTGATTAGGCATATCTTCCAAAAATCTTGCTTCTTTGAGACTTGGTTTTTGCCACCTGTACACGAGATTTTTTTGTGCTGTATTTCTTGAATGCTTAATTCCCATTGCTGGCTTTTTAAAAAAGCATCTTTTATTGCTATGATTGGTGTAACTCTGTTATGGATTCTTATATTGCTAATTAATTGGATTTAAATAGATTGTTTTGCATAATACAAAATGACCATTTCCCGATCCCTTCCTGACACGCACTCTCTCTTTTTTTGAACTTTTTTTTAACAGCTAGATGAGCAAAAATTAACATGGAGGGAGGAAGGTAAAGATCTTGAGATCATACATATGCTTGAAAATATTATATGTATATTGACATGTATTTGTATTAGTTTTCATATGTTAGTCGATATTTTTGATTTCCCTTATTTTGATGCATGTAATTGCACACAGAAGAAGCAGTCCGGAGATCTAATGCTTTGGAGCAAAATGACCTCGAAACCTTAAGGTTTGCCATCTATCGTCTAACCCTATTCATGCTCCTGTTCTGGTGATTGTTTGGATATGATATTGCTCCCTCTGTGGAAAAATTGTGAAGTTTTAATTTTTAATTTTTCTTTAATTTATAAAGCAACTTAACTAAATGATGGTTCAACCCGTGACATAAAAACTGGTGATAACGTCTGGGATAGTGCAGTTTAATGAAAATGTCATTGGAGGAGGAAGTATTAGAAGCTTTGGAAAATTTGAGTGGGGAGATGGGCCGTTGGCTGGATGGGACAACAGTGGCATTTCCTGGCACAGTTGTGTGCCTTTTACCCATCCTTTTTTTTTTTTTCCCTTATTGGACAACTGGCGGGAGGTTTGAATTTATCTACTGTTACTTTTCTACTGGAAAGAATGGTGTAAGTATCATAGGCCAATTAATTTGGTGGGCATATGAAGCTTGGGAAATGCTTTTCTTGGGGAGAGGTGAAAAAAATGAATGCCTGGATTCTGGAGGTAAGAGCAGTGAGCTGGCCTGCCTTTTTGTTGTTTGCCACCATTTAAGAGGTCTATGATCATGTTCGTTAGGACCTTTCAATGTATGTGGCTGAGTGGTAGGTGAATGGAATGGATCTGAGCATGTGCTCCTTTTGGTCTTTCTCTCTACTTCACCTTTGGCTTAATAACTGGTTGGTTGGTGGGTTTGTTTAGTGTTTTGTGGGTATTTTGCAAGGGGTCTAACTCCTCTCTTCTTTTAATCTTACTAATGGAGGCGCAGAGTATGTAGACAGGTGTTTCTTTAGGTGAATTTGGATTTTTTGAGGTATGTGATGGTGTTGTAGGTGAAGGGAGCAGATCTATGCTTGCATCTCTTAGTCACATTTATATACATTCGCATGTGCATAGGGTCTTAATAAATGGTTCTGTGGTGGGTTTCTTTAGTATCTTGTGGGGTCTTATACAATGGGATCTATCTCCCCACTTATTTTATCTTAGTGATGGAACTTTTTTTTTTTAAACATAAATGATCTTAGCGATGGAGGGCTGGAGGCCCTCACTGAGAGGTTTGCTAGGGCTATGGTGTGGGCTATGTTGAGAGGTGTTTCTGTAGGTGAATCTAGAGATTTGAGAATCTCCATCTTTCACCTATTCTATAAGACAATTCTTCTTCGTTTCTTATGTGAGACCAACAAAGAGCAGTTGAGAGACCTTCAATTTGCTGTGGTTTGAGGCTAATCAGGAGTGAAGTAAACTTATGGAAAATGAGTTTATCCTAGTTTGGAGTGATAAAGGATATGAGGTTATGGTGGCTAATTGGGATGGATGGTTGGATCTCTTCCTATATGTTATTTTAGTTTTCCTCTTGGGATGAAATACTTGACCTGAAATCTGGTTTATATGACACTTGTGAATGATTCTGTGTTGAATATTTTCCCTAGGTCACACAATCCGCCGAGGGTAGGTGGTGAATTGCGCTCTGATCTGCGGATTCACGGATTTTGAATAAAAACGGGTCAAATTCGTGAATTAGACTAGTCAAACTCGTGAATTAGATGCGGATTGTGGTTACAGCGAATAACAAGCTGCCACGTGGAATGCATTCATAAACACTGCCACACAGGAGCAAACCCCATCTTCCCCCAAGGTCAAACGCTAGAAAAATGCAGCGGAGAAGCTTTGAAACCGCGACCTTGAGGAAGATTTGAAAGTTTCATCACTACCTGCCTTTGAGCTGTTAATAGAATTGTGAAACATCTCTACTTTTTTGTAATACTTATTGTGTATTTAGTAGTTACCAACAACAAATTGATAAAAAAAAAAAAATTACTTAAATACATTATATTAAAAATGCTTCTAACAAAGGATGCTCTTGCGCTCCTGCACCCGCACCCGCACACACACACTCACATGCTTTGTGTGACTTAGTATTTTCCTCTAACTTTGGTTTATGTCCTCTTATCTAGTCCCTCTTGTAGTTCGTCTATCTTGCCTAAATAATAAATACCTTGTTAAAATCTTGGTTTATGTGTTTGTAAAGCACCTCTTTTGCAGTAGGATTTCCTTAACTGGTGTTGGGTAATCCAAGCTTGTGACCATTTGTTTGTATTTTTATATATCAAACAGTAATTGAAGAGAGAGTGTGGAATGAGGCAAGGATTGAAAGGTCACATTTCTCATATTACTTTGGAAGACAATAATCGTAAATGTGCATTTGTGTAATTGTCGATTGTAGAAACCAGCTGCTAGGCGTTAGGACAAGCCTACAAGGGGACTGATAATCCAAACATATTTGTTACCTGCCATTTAATTGCAAATTCTTGTTATTGCTCTGGCACACCTTCTCAATTAGGTCAAAAATTATTCTAAACTAAATCCCTTCATTAGGATACCCCTTGTTTGTCTCTGTTGTCTCTTTGCTGTATTTATTTGGCCTTGTAGGTGTTTCTATGTCACCTACTGAAGCCCATGCTTAATTTTTCTTTGTAATCGTGTTTCAGAAAAGTTTCAAGGCAAGAGTATTTGAAGAAAAGGGAGCAAAAGAAACTGGATGAACTCAGGTATGATAGGAAATCGCTCTCAGTTTTTTCTTTATGTTTTAATTTCTGTTCTACTTGTAGTTATTTTTATCTTGATTATAGTGATTGTGACTTGTTAGAATTTCATGAAAACATGTTGTCTTATGATTTTTGTTCATCTGTTTTGATTCCTCACCCATGTCTTGGTAATTTCAGAGATGATATAGAAGATGAGCAGTATTTATTTGAGGGTGTTAAATTGACTGAAGCAGAATATCGCGAGCTGAGGTATTTATATATTGCTTTTGGTTGTACATCTACACATTTTCCAAACTTTGTTGGACTTATCCATGTAGTCGTATATTTCTTGGTTACTGTGACACGTTAGGAATAATTGATTTATTTTATGTCAGCAGTCCCCCTTGCCCAGCCCCCTTTTTGAAATAAAACAAAGGTACATATGAGTCATTGTCGTTCGTTGGTTAATGGGTGAAACGATTTTTTCATTTTGTTTTTGTAAATAAGTCTGGGCTTGAGGTCAGGGGATGAAAATACTTTCTCTTAGCTACATTTGGTATGCAAAAATGTTATAAAGGTGGAATGGAATGAAATCGAATAATTATTCCCACTCCATAGTGTTATTGCCGAGAAGTAATAATGTGGAAATGTAATCACCATTTCAATTCCATTATTTGTTTAGGGCAGTTTAAATATGGGAATGTAATTGAGAGGGAGACAAACTTTGAGAGAGAGAAACCCATGAGTACCAAACCCATCGCTGATCACCTCCTTCTCCACCTCAGGCCAAAGCCACCCACTTGCCATCTCATTTCTCTCTATTCTTCCTCTCTTCTCTCTTTTCCTCTTTCTTTCCTGTGGCAGCCTCACTGCCCATTCTTTCTCTAGAAACCTCTCTAAACTGTCACCCCACTCTCATCACCACTGACCAAACCCCACCCCAGCACTTGAGCGCCACGCCCAGCCCCACCTTCATCCTCAGGCCCACACCTGCCACCCTCTAGCCCCAACACCCTCAGCCCTCACCCCTGCTCTCTTCCCTTCTTTCTCTCTCCTTTGTCTTGTTGGAGGGAATGATAATTCCAACGATTTATGGGATGCTGAGGTTGGTTGGGGAAAAGGAATGGGAAGCTGGATTGCGCATTCCAGTGCAACCCATTCCCTCTTACTAAAAGTCCTTAGAATGAGTTTGTGCTGGCCTTTGAACTTCTTTTGATGATTTGGTATGTCCTTGAATCTGCAAAGAAGAAAATTGCATCATTGGGAAATAAAAGGCATCTATTGACTAGTTTTTAGTGCTCCAACTGTTTCATTGTTCTGTTGTGGTAACACTGCCTCTTATGCTTTTAACATAGTGTCAGTTATGTGATATATTTGCAAGTGCTGCCACTTGTCAGTATATTTAACTTTCATTTGTAGAGGCCTGGTTTGTCTTACTACTACTGTCCCTATCAAGTTGTATTTTGTTATGGGTAAAACATGAAATTGCTTTCTTATTGATCCATAGTATGCTTGCCATGGCTTTTGTACTCCGGCAGTTACAAGAAAGAAATATATGAGCTTGTTAAGAAGCGGTCGGAAGAGGCTGAGAATATAGATGAGGTAATTATTTTTCTTTTTTTGGTTTTTATTTGAAGGTGTAGTGGCAGGTACGTCTTTGATATTTTATTATTCTTACAACACCTGTTGTTTTCGTTGCTTATATTAGAAGTTGGGTTGTTCCTCCAATTTTAGTAACTTAGTATCTATGTATATAATCACTAAAGTCAAATGCAATTCATAACTGGAAGAATCTCTAGGACAATGATCTCATTGTTAAAATCATTTACCAGGGACATACTTATTGGAAAAAAAAGGTCCTTTACCAGAGACATACTCAGTTGCTAAAAATTAGGATGTAAAGTACCTACATGTCTTTTTAGTAAATAACTTTGTCTGTTTCCTCGTCTGCCTTCACTTAGGCCTCATTTGATAGCGCAATTAAGTGCTTAAAACTGAATGCATTAAGTAGTTTTATAAGTATGTGGTTTGATAACGCATAAGCACCCACCACTAAAATTTGAAAATTGACCTATCATTCAATACTGAGTGCGAGCAATGGAAGGTTGTTTATATTTTCATTTTCAACTAACATATTTATCTTTAAACTTTCAAAATTCAGTACTTAAATGCTTCAGCACGAGAAATTAAGTGCTAAAAATCTTCATTACTCAATTTTCAGTTGTTTCAACCAGCCCCTTAGAAATTACAAAAGCATTGAACCAGAAGATGACATCCTTCCCCTCCTAAAATTTACTTACTTGATTATTTTTAGGGAATTTATTATCAATATTTAAACCCTAGCCCCTAGGTGATTCTATTAGTTTCCTTGGTTTCCAACTTTGGCTTTCCCTATCTTGTTTGTACAAGCTTGTGATAGTTTGTGCTGACCCTATATTTTCTTGTAATGCATTTAGTTGGCTTGTGCTTAAACATCCCGTGAAGATGGATCTTTTCACTTTTGATAGCTTAAGTGACACATTGATGACTAAGAAAAAAATGACAATTTTTTCTCGATTTGTAACATTTGATGAGAAGAGCACCAAAGATTTAGATTGCGACTCTAGTGCACAGAACATGTACATTAAAACTCGTAGAGTACCCATGTTATCTAGAATAATTCCAAAAATCCGGTGTGTATGATTAATCTTCATTGAGGCCCAGTTGTGTGAAATACTTGAAAGAAAAAAGAAACCCTCTTCAATCCATATTACAAATTCAAAGGATCTTCTATTCTTCTCCTCAATACAACCAAAAAAGCAAAAATGGAGAAATCCTTCACATTACCTCTTTGACCACCAAACCACTCCTCTACAACTATCAAGTAACTCTTAACATTGATTTGGGAAAACCCAAGCCAACCAATATTGATCCAAGACCATAACCCTCCTTTCCATGGCCATCCTACAATGAATAAGGAGATGTCTATATTTGACTACTTCCTTGCACATACAATGCCAGTTTCAGATACATCTATCCCTTTCCACCTAATTGTCATCGGTGAATATCTTCTCAGGTGTCACCGGCCACATAGAGAATGCCACTTTTCAAGGGGCTTTGGTGCTTGTCCCCCATAATTTTTTTAAGGAAAAGATACCTCCAGTTTATTCTCCACAGTTTCTAATACGATTTTACCTTGAAGTTGGCAATCTTGAAGGGATCCATTTCACTTCACCCCTCTCCCAATAATGTTCCTTGTCTCATCCACCTCCCAATCACATGCCACTCTTCTAAATGTAACATCTTATGCCCCTATTGAGAAACTATGATAATCAACCATTAATGTATCCTTGTCTACATATCATTCCTTCCACCCCAAAATTCCATCATTGCCCCCACCCCCCCTGCGGCACTGCCGCGCTGGTGGTTTCCCCCACAAAAAGGTTCTGTTCTGGTTTTTTGGCTAAGAAAGGTTAGTCCACATGAATTCAGTTAGGGTCCACCTTTATCCCCAATGAGCACCTAGCGTGGTTCTCACTTCTCAGGGTTTGTGTTACGGAATGAGGGCTCATATTGGCTGCTTGATTTCGCTTGTGTTATACTGATGTATATTTCTTTTTGTGCTGGAGCTTGATGGAATCCTCATTTTTTGTTGCTTTCGTAACCTTTCCTTTTCTCTTCCTTAATATATCTCATGTTTCTTGGCAAAATAAAAAAAAATAAAAAGGAGAAAAGAAAGAAGAACAGAGAAAATTGTGTGCCAACTGGCAAGTGAACCCTACGCACCCTTCCCTGCAGAAGTGGCAGGTTAATAGCTCATGATAGGACAGAGAAAGAAATAAAAAGGGTTTTGTAGGAAATAAAGTTCGGCCTAGCATGCAGGAAGTTAGCATACAAGTTCCAGATGTCAAAGAAGGAACAAATATCTTGGAAGCAATAGGAAAAGAACTGTAGGATCATAGGATGTGTATATTACATGAGACGTGTGGATTTGCAGCATGACCTAGGTGTATATTGCTGCACAAGTACTACTTTTATTATGGGTGATAGACATCTGATTGGGAATGACATAATTTAGAAGTTTCTGGTATAATAAGTTTCTACTGTTGTTGAATAGACTTAATTGATCTTTTATAATGAAGTTAGCAGCCTAGAAGAAGTGATTGTTGGCAAATGATATCAGAGTACCAATGTGTTCATAGATCTAGAGGATTAATTGATCAAGTTTTACACAATATCTGTTTCTTCTGTTCATATGTGCTTATTCTTCTCATTGTTTGCTAACATTGTCAATTAATTATGGAATGTACTTTCCAACTTTCTTTTTTTGGAGTGCAGTATAGGATACCTGAAGCTTATGACCAGGAAGGAGGTGTAGATCAAGAGAAGAGATTTGCTGTCGCTATGCAGCGTTACAGGTCAGTTACTTTTAGAAGGGAGAATCCAATGGATGATCACTGAAACTGCAATTCATGCACGTGTGACAAAATACTACAGAAACTACTATTGCTTGGGGACTCATATTGAGCTTGAATTCTGAGCCTTCCAGGGACACTAGTGCTGCAGATAAAATGAACCCATTTGCAGAACAAGAAGCATGGGAGGAGCATCAGATTGGTAAATCTTGGTTAATGTCTTTGGGTTCTAAAATGTGGAATGAACCTCTTAATTTTCAACATTTTAACTTTGGAGTCATCATATTGCAGGGAAGGCAACCCTGAAATTTGGTTCGAAAGACAGAAAGCTAAAATCCAATGATTTTCAGTAAGTTTTTGTGTGTTTGATTACCTAATAGGAACAAAAAGAGTTTGTGTTTGCCACTGTATTTGCTTGATTTGTCGCATATGCTTTTTTTTTTTGTTTCAATTATATAATTAATTTAAAAAATCACGATTGACTTACTCAGTGGTCTTTTACTGCATATCAAGTTTACATTTCCTAAACTAAATGAAAAAAATTTAGAAGGTTTTGTTTACACATGACTAATTGATATTTTTGCGGTTGTATTTTTTCTTCTATAGGTTTGTGTTTGAGGACCAAATTGAGTTTATAAAGGCATCAGTGATGGATGGTGCCAATGTATGTATGATAGAATTGTACATGACACGTCTTCTCAATTTCTCATTGTAATGTTTCTTTTAAGGCTATTCTCTCCTAAATACAGTTTGAAGATGAGTTGGCCACCGAGTCCCTCGACAAGTCTATGGCAAAATCAGCATTTGAGAAACTTCAGGTATGCATTTATCCATCTGTAGTCTTTGGAAGGTTTAATTAAATTCTTTTTCTTTCTCCACCATGTGGACACACGCCCCATATTTGGGTTTATAAAATTACTGGGAAAGCTGTGGGATGCATGGGTGACAGGCGGGTTGAATGGGAACCATTGATATGTGAGAAGCTAAAAGGATAAGCTTCCTAAAAGATAAGAATGATAGAGAGAAGAAGTGGATGTGTGGCAACCCAAAAGATAATAATGCAAAAAACATTAGGGCTCTTTCTTTCCAGGAGGTCCGTCCGGGTTGAAATATGGCTTTCAAATTAAGTCCTGAATTAGTGGATGCTGCCAAAAGTAGCCTGTGCAACATAAAATTTTAATTGACAGTAAGTATAGAGAACTAAATATGTACATAACAATCTTTGATGATCCAAATGTAGTTTCATCAAAATTTATGGAACTTGGAAACAAATGGAGCAATTCTTTTAGCAATTGTAATTCAGAAATGATGCAATCAGGGATTAATAGGTCTAAGGCTTAGGCCCTCAATAAATTTGTACAAGTAGATTCTGAGCACCAAAGAGCAGCTTAGGATTTAACTCTTATCAGTCACAGTATTGCTAATTTGCTACTATAGCAAGATGTGCAACAGTAAGCACAAAAGGAGGAAGATTTCTAAACAAAAAATGGTGTGTGGGAATAGTGTTGAAGAGAGAGAGAGAGTCTGAAAAGTATACTGTATTGAACTTTCTGCAGAACAATATACTAACAATACATAATCTGTAAATCGGGATTTTTCCTGAATTATTTTTCCAGGCCTTTCTGTGAAACAAGGACAACAAAAGCAGTAGATTTTGTCATATTGCTTGTCCATTGATTAACTACGTCTTGATCTTTATATTTTTACAAAATAGATTGCAGTTATTACCTGTCTTTTGCCTTTTGCTCCTTCAGGAGGACAGAAAAACTTTGCCTGTCTATCCATATCGAGAGGAGTTGCTCCAAGCTGTTCATGATCATCAGGTTTTAATATTTCCTCCCTTAAATCTTGCATTTTTTGTCCCTCCTGTTCCAAAGTATTTTTTTTTTTCCGTACTTTCTTGTCAATTTATTTGTTAGGCATTGTACTTCTACAGATTATTGTTCTTACTAATTTCTTTTATAGGTTCTTGTTATTGTTGGAGAGACGGGCTCTGGGAAAACTACACAGATACCCCAATATCTTCATGAGGCTGGGTACACAAAACATGGAAAGGTAGGAGCTTTTTTTCTTCAATGGTGTTCTCTATTGATAGAAACGATTGAAAATATAACATTTGCTGTTGCTAATTGACTAACTATTTTTCACTTTTACGAAGCTGAATGAGGTTATTTTCAAATTTCAGTCTATGAGTTGAGATGACTTTTTGTTTTGTGAAATTAATGTAGTAAGTCTACACCGGACTTCCTATCTTTTGGTTTTTTGTGAAGGGGAGTGCCACAAGTATTATGATAATATGGTACAACGATTAGATGCTGCATGAAATGTACAGAAACTTTTGAAGGGGGTAAAAGGCAGTTGCATCTATCACAAAATAGGAATTTAAATATCAACTACAATCCTGAAGGAGAAAAACAAGTATGGAGAGTAGTTGAAATGCGACAAACTGTACATTTGAGTTTACCCAATAGTGAAAGTGTTTAATTATTCTGATTCTCCCAATCCCCTGAACATCATCGGTAGATATGGGCATTTGTTTTTAGAAGAGAGAGACATTCACTCTTGCATAAAGCCCTTGCATTCCAACAATTAAGGACACTCACCACGTTCTTTGGCATCTCTTGTTGTATCCTGAATGTTGAGAAGAAATCAAATAATGATGCTGGCAATTTGGTTGCAGTTTATCTGCATTGTGTCTTTTGTAACTTGTGTGAATTTCTGTTGGAAGGTGCTCTAAAAGGTGCAGAAAAGTTTGTTGTTGCCTTTACCTAGTAGCGCTGATTGTCCACGGATTTAGGCAAGAGAAAACAAGCTTACCAGAAATTTCCCCAATGCTTTCTGAGACCATCTTCCTCTGTCAGAGTTCATTGCAAGCTGTGTAATGATAATCTGGAAAGAGAGGAAAAAAAAAAGGGTTTTTGATCATTGGAAAATGTTTCTACTTAGATTTCCAAAGGCTATTTCATTGCTTTTATAACTTTTTCAAAGTCAATCTAGACAATTGGCTGAAGCAAGGTGCCATAGGTGGCCTTTTTTATATCATCACTGGACTTCAATCTGAGAATTGCCTCATGATGAAATTTAAATTAAAGAAGGCAGTTTAATTAGACAACCAATGATGTACGAAAAGTGGGGAACAGTCCTAGTAGTGAGCCCAAAACTAATGTGAGGCCGCAGCAGAGGCGTATAGTTTTAGGCTTGAAATCAAGTGTATGTGGCTGAAAAGATGATAACGATAACATAGGCTGTTAAGGTTTATATGGGGTAATCAAAGAGTTAGAGCTTGGGAATGAAAGGAAAGGATTTTGGGGACCTGTTCAGAGGCTGCTCTGGTTATTGTGAACAGTGACCGTTGTTGGTTTGTATTCTTTTGCAAGATAGGGAGCTAGGATTCACTAATTATGATGTTGAGAGTTGAATAGGGGCTTTGTGGTTTTAGGGGCTAAAAGAACAGAAAATTAAAATGAAAAGTATAGGAATCACACCTATATTCCGTAGGCATCATACCTAGGGTTAGAATCTATGCTACCCAGACTTAGGTACGAGTGTTGGTCACGGGTACGTATCTAGAGGTCTGATTCGCTTATAAGATATAGGTACTCGACAAAAAAGTGTCCAAGAATTTGACGCGGGTATAGGGATACGGCAAAAAAGTTTCCAAAAATTGGACACGGGTACAATGATACGGCAAAAGTGTGCCCAAAAAAGTGTCCCAATCATCTTCCCCACACGAGCTTCATACTTTTCTCTCACCGAAGTCACTGCATTAGTTTTTGTATGTATAGCAGCTTATATAGTGTATACAACATATGAGCTTTGACAGTCGATGGAGGTAGTCAATAGATTCTGTGATGATACTCGACCAAGACAGCCGTGTTCGAGAGCAAGAGAGCAACGTCCGACATGGGTCCCATACCCACAACCATGTCGTGTCGTGTTGACATGGGTACTCTGCTTCAAAATGAGGAGTCCATGTTACACATGTTAGAATTGCTTCACACAATCCCAAAGAAGCTTCAAAAGATCTTGTAATTCTTTAAAAACTGATCTCTGTTGAATTGGAGTAATTACATGGCTTTATGCAAGCCTTTAGATAACTCGTCATGATAGGATTTTGACTTTCTATTCGCAAATTAAGACTTTTGACTTCCAAAACCTATTTAAAACTAAATAAGACTCATTAATAAGAATCAATTACATAACTTGACCCACAAGACAACGCATACAAAATTACATAGAAAACCAACTAGATTAACATCTAGTCTAAACTAAGAAGCATGGGACACGGACACGAGTGTCGGACTCGCAAACATGGCAATTTTAAAAAATGCAGGACACGACACAGCAGGGACACGGCAAAAATATATATTTTTATGTTATATATATATATGTCATAAATATTATATTTTACAAAAAAAAGTGAAAAATATACAAAATAACACCAAGTAAATTAAAAAACAACATATTTCATACTTAATTGTCAACAAATTATTCACAATTAATTAATTACATTCCATCACAAATGATAAAGTAAAAAAACACATCAATACAAAAAAAGTTGTTCCATCAATATATAAGATTATAAAGTCATAAACTACCCAATTAAAACGTCATTACATTACATCAACCATCTATCATTGTTTAATATAAAATTTATAAAGAACACACAAACAAATTAACCACCAATATTAGTAGCATACATGTTCTTCTTATCTTATTCTTCGATCCAACAGACTAGGGATTCTCTCTCTCTCTCTCTCTCTCTCTCTCTCTCTCTCTCTCTCTCACGATCGGTTTGGTTTGACCAAGATGTGCCCCTTTTTTTTATTTTTAGATTTTAAAGTTTTTTTATTTACACAATAAACCCCATTTTTAGTATTAAATTTATAGTTGAGCCCTCACCGTATCCCTAGAGTGTCCAAAATAGGGCACGTATGTCCAAGTCGTGTCTGTGGAGTGTATGATTTAAAAAAAAAAAAATGGACACATAAAAAGGAGTGTCTGACACCAGTATGACTCATCCAATAGAGTGTTCATACTTCCTAGAGTCTACATAACCATAAAATAATACTCTACTTAGCCTAAAACCTTGATTATACATGGTTCCAATCAATCCCAAGTGAGTTGGGCTCAAAACCAACCAATTTCCAAATTTTGCAGTTTCTAATTTTTTTTTTTCTTGATCTTCCTATGGTTTACATTAACCAACGTGGTTGAGATTATTTTACACAGCCAAAAAGAAAAAGAAAAAAAAAGAAAAACAATGAGTAAACAAGAAAATGGTGCACTTTGGTCACGGTGCAACCGACTCACTCATTAAGTGACCGACGGTCTTCTAATAACACTGGAAAACCTTATTAAATGGTAGGTACGGAGAGTTTTGGAAGCGGAATTTACTTGTATCCTTGATGTCGACTTAATATAAAAAAAAGTGAAATCAAATGTAAAAAGTTGGTTGTCGAGGTATATTTAATTAAATTCCCTAGGATTTGTAAGAGTGAAAAGAGTGGTAAGACTTTTGGTTGGTATTGGGTATGTTCCTAGTCAAAGAGAAAAAAGGCAGAAGAGGCTTGGGATAGAGCCCTCAAGGGCTCCACTGAACAGTTTAGATGTATTGAAATACATTGGTCTTGATGATCTAAGTCTTTTGGTGTTTCATTATCAAGAGAAGAAAAAGGGTCTTTTGGTTTCTGCCCTTGGGTTCTTAGGCTGTCAGTGCTTATGGCATCACATGGGTAGAGTGGACAGTATGAAATTATTTGGTTCAAGGAGGGATCCATAGTACCCTTTAACCAAATATACAAAAAGTTCAAAAATCTACTTTTAATCTAAAAAATAGGAGCTTCTATTCCATCAAAAGCTTAGTCCCCGTCATGTCGTGACTTACATTTTTTGAAAATTGTTATGATGACATGTCTGTGTTCATGTCACATCATGATCATGTCGTGTGTCCATGTCCATACTTCTTATGTAAAAATATATAAAACATATATTTTTGTTGTGTCCCCACCGTGTTATATCTTGCATTTTTTGAAAATTGTTGTGCTGACATGTCCGTGTCCGTGTCCATGCTTCTTAAGTTTTATGGCTTTTATCATGCAAAGAGGGTTACACAGAAAACTCCACAAAATCCAAAAATTGGTTCAAGGAAGGATCCGCTGTACCCTTGAACCAAATATACAAAAGGTTAAAAAATCTACTCTTAATCTGAAAAATAGGAGCTTCTGTTCCATCATAAGCATAATAACTTCCAAAGCTTAATCTCACATGAAACACATTGCAAGTTCGTAGAAAATAAATTGTTATCTGATTGTAAAATAAAAACAATTTGGATTTATACTTCATTTGCCGTCTGAAGTTATGGAATACGTAGTTTTTAATTTTGTTTAGTGTTACTTGCAATTTCTTTTATTATATTTGAGTAAAATATTCATGTGTATGACAAATAAAAAATATGTAAGACATATATTTTGTTGTGTTCCCGCCATGTCGTGATTTGCATTTTTTTCAAATTGTTGTACTAACGTATCCATGTTCGTGTCATGTTATGATCATGTTGTGTGTCCATGTCCATGCTTTTTAAGTAAAAGTATGTAAAACATATATTTTTGTTGTGTTCCCCGTCATGTCATGTCTTACATTTTTTGAAAATTGTTATGCTGACATGTTCGTATCTATGTCTGTGTCCATGCTTCTTTAAGTTTTATGGCTTTTATCATGCAAATGTACTTTCACTGGAATTTTATTGAAAAATTATTCTCGAGTCTTGGTGTTATCCCTATAAATGTATGTATAAATTAAATTTGTTCCTTGTAGTGAAAAAAATTACTCTCTATGCCCCTTTTTTTGGTTAAACTAGAGATCAAGTCCCTTGGCAGGAGAAAAACCATTTCCATTTCCTTTGAACGAAGATGATGTCCTTATCTAGCATGGGCTCGTTTAGCTTGCTACCCGTTGCAAATGTAGTATGGAATCATTTTATAGTACCTAGTAATGAGCTAGTGGCACTTGCAAACAACCTTCATCTGTGCCCCCTAACAATACAATACTAGTTTTAGACCCGTGCGATGCACGGGATTGGAATACCTATTTAGATCCATCGTTTAACCTCAATGATTTTAAATAAAAATTGAATATAAAGTGGTCGTAATTTTAAAGTTTTTATATAATTTAACTAACTCATATATGCTTATAGTGAATTGAATATTGGTATACTTAATTATATTATCTATTTCTATTTATGTATTGTAAAAATAATATAATTTTCTATGAAATATATAAATTACATAAATGTAATCATTCTAAAAATAAAAATTAATTATTCGTATAAAGAGAGTAATGAAAAAGAGGGCTGGTTAGTAGTTAATGTATATATAATATTTTTGGTAGAGTAAAAGAATTATCAATTATTCATATATTTGCAATCATAACTTAAATAATTGAAACAATTTATTTTTAATAGCAAGAAAGCATTTATTTAGAGGTAAAATTAATAAGATAGTCCAATTAATTTTTCAAATTCGTATTGAAATTAGATGTTTAATTTGTACAAAAATTGCATATGTCTGGTTGTATAAAATATTAGAAGTTTTGAAAGATATGGGCTTCCATTTTGTATAACCAAAGGATGCATGCTTAACATGCGGTTTAACATTTGTCAAAGTAAAAAAAAATTAATGTATTTAAGGTAATAGGTGAGGAAATTAGAAAAATAGTCAATTGACTCTTAAAATTCTTATTAAATGTAGATAAAATTTTAATTTCTCATAATGTATGTATTTAAAGTAATAGTTGGAAAACTAAAAAAATAGTTAATTAACTTTTACAACTTTTAATAAAAAATGATGCATTTTATTTTAGAATGAATTTTAAAAAGTTAAAAGAAGAAATATCTTTTGATAATTACTTATTAATTTGCATAAGGAAATGAACCTAGATAAATTAAAAAAATCACAGATAAAAAAAAGAGCCACCCACAAGATTTGTTTTTTAATTTTAAGGTCTCATTTTGTTATAGTGATTTAACCTTTTATGTTTTTGTTTTTGTAAGTATTGTTTGCACAGGGAAGAGAACCTAGATAAATTAGAAAATAAAGGTAAAAATAAAAAGGCACTCATAGTAAGCCACTAGTCACAGTCACAGCAACAATGGCCAATGCACAATATGTGTTTTTTTAATTTTATGGTCTTATATTTTGTTGTAGTGATTTTACATACAAAATAAATATAATAATATTTTATTTAACATTTAATGTAGTTTATTTTGCAAAATTTAGTTTGTATTCATCTAATTTTCAATGTTTAACTCATCTTACCATTTATAAAAACTAATTGTATATTCATCTAACTATTTGTCTTCAATTGTGTTTTTCATCTAAATAAATGAGTATATTCATAATAATTTTTCTTTAATGTACGCATGTTTATGTAGTAATTTATATACTTACATTAATGTAGTGTATGTTCATGAACATAACATACATGAACCAAAACAAATGCAATGAATCCTATATTACTGTATTAATCAATATATGTATATGTAAATACATGTACTAACAAAAATATAGACATAAATACATTAAAACAATATACTAACATGTATAAATAAATGAATCAAAAAAATGTAATCAGCCACAAACACCTTAAATACATGAAGCAAATAAGTGCATTAAATAATAAGCACAATGAATCAGTCCAAAAAAATAAGTAGATGCATGAACTAAAGAAACAACAAAACAATTAAATACATGTATAGTGAATCAAAGAGACAACCAATCAATTATTTATCATTTTTTATTTTTTAAACAACACTTTAGAGCCACTCAAAATGAGCCACTTTTCGCAACCACGGCGATGGCGGCCTCCTTTTCTATATTGCATTAGTTCTATGCTCGTGCGATGCACGAGATTTTTTTCTTTCTACGTTTATTATCAATATATTTTTATTTACATTGTCTAACTTTTCTGATTTAATTAAGTAAAATGTGAAATGCATAGAGTGATTCAAGGAAATGAAAATCCATTGTTGGCATAGATAAAATAATGGAGGAGGCTAGCTAATGTTGATTTCAATTAAAAGAATGACTTAATTATTATATTTATGAAATTTACTAACAAAGCATTATTATGATCAATGATACATATATTTAGTTGAAGGACTTAATGTGATTGTGAAGATGCAGATTATATGAATTTGATGAATGTAATAGATAGTGGCATAAGTAAAAAAACTCAATCTTTACAAAAAAAAATGTATGTATGATTAATTATTATATAATAAAAAACATGTATTTGAGTTGATAGTTGAAGAAGCTAAGAAGATAGTTAACTTTTTGAAAATTCTCGTTAAATTTTAAGGATTTGAAAATATATTTGTTTTTCTTCATCACTTATTATCACATTTCTTTGGAAAGAGAACTTGAATAATTCCAAAAACGAGTTTAAGAATTCTTACTAAACTAGTGTGAAATCACGTGCAATGCACGTGGCTGGTAATGCCATGTTATTTTTCATCTGAATTTCATACAAAAGATGTGTGAATTAAGGTTGATGTTTTCACCAAGGTGTTGCACAACCATTTATAAGACAGTAGTACTTAATCTCGCAAAAACAAGAGTTGCGGTGTCAATAGAGTTACCCTAATTATTTGTACTTAAGCCTTCTTTACTGTATTCTATTGCCCCAACTTCCCATAATAATTTGACACAAAAGGAAATTTATACCCCTACAGATTGCAATTCGAAGAAGTTGTATTATTGGCAAATTTACTGGAGAATATGAGGCCAAACAATGTATTAACGGGTTCTTAATACCGGGCATAATGACACGTGTAACTCCTCAATTATGAATGGTTATTCTACTATTATTCAACTACTACTCTATAGTATTTGACGCGCAAAACACAGCGTGTTATGTCATTTTAATCTATTGTATCCATTTAGTCATTTGTTAATCAAAGCTTCAAGTATGCACAAGTACACGGTCATCCACTCTCACAAAAACATGCTTGTGCATGCACCCACACACACAAAATTCGGTACAAGTATGTTTTTGATACTGCTCTATAATACTGTTTGGTTAAGAAAATGGAGCTATCTGATATTCAAGGACAACTCTTAGATAAATTTACTCTAAATTACTGAAAAAAGAAGTTATCAAACGCATACTATTTATTAAAAAATAAAAGAACTCTCAAAAGTAAAGTCAATTTTATTATTTAAATAAATTGAGAGAAGTATGTGAATTGGGTGAAACTAAAAGTGGTATAGAGTATCAATTGCAATCAAACAACTCCTGAGTGGTATAGTTGAATTTGATTTACATACTGAACAACTTATTCGTTAACAGATCTACTTATCGTTAATTTATAGTCATGGACAAGTTCAACTTTCGCATGCTTTAACAGCGTCTTTTATAGTCTAGTTATAACAAGGGTTATATTTGGACAATACTAACAACATTTGAATTCCATTGTGTCTTGGAAAGAAAGGGGAAAAACAGCACTTACAATACAAGTAAAGCTTTAATAAAATAGTGTTTAGATCAGTATCCACCTTTGAATTCCATTCTTACCCAATGGCCACAATTCAGTTATTCCTTAAATTTAAAATCAAAATCAAAATCAAAATACAGACATTCTTAGTAATTTCCTATCCTTTTGTGTATGACAATTTATCAACGTTATTTTTGGATTTAAAAAAAATACTTATTGACATAGCATACAAAAGAAACATCAATGTATTTTTGGATTTAGAAAAAAATATTATTGACATAGCATACAAAGAGACATCAATGTAAAACAAAACGGTAGCTATTACCTAGGTTCTGCTAGTCCCTTTTTCTATCATCTCATTTTTATTTTTTCTCCTCCAACATGATTCCTTCGGCTTAGCATCCATATTCATATATATAGGCCCCAAATACTTTTCTTCTTCATTTCTTTCCATCAGTCAACCCCCTGCCTTGTCTCTGAAATTCGTGGGCTTTCCTCTTGTGTTGCAAAATCCATAACTATCAAATTATTGGCTAGCACTGACTCGTCGGGGTCTGTTTAAACCACTGAAAGATGCATTATCCCATAGATATTTCTATCTACACCACTGCCTGCGAAAGCCTGCAAATAAAGCATTGTACTATTACATATCTATACTATTCTAAATAGTATTATCCTTCATATTAAATTTGTGGATGCTTCTCCTCTCATGCTGCTGTGGGGTCTAGTGCCTTGACGGGGTTGTTGCGTAGCCTAGCGCAACCCTTTTAATCACCAAAAAAAAATTGTGGATGTTTATCCAAAAGATTGGTTCGTTCTACTCGTTTAATATTTTGACATGAAACAATAGGGATCACATGCATTGAGTTCACATACCAGTAAACTCCTAGATTTTCACTTCTCGTATCTCATCACTGACTTCGTTACATCCTATGGCTTCAATATTCAGACGACTTCCAGAAAAATTGAAAAACAAAATAAGAAGATGATACAGAGGAGTGAAACAGACATTTTGAGGGTTGCATTTTATATATGGAGCCATTCGACGTCCATTGAGAGATACGTCACAAAGAGGGAAGTTACAAAGAAGTGAAGAGTCTTGACGATTGCGATAACCAAGTCTCCTCGGTCTATTGACACGCCACTTTGGAGCTTAATTCAGAATGTAATTAACAAATAATGAAGGGTTATTTTTGGAATTAAAATTGTAGAAAACTATTGAGTCCTTCCCTCTTTTAAAATAGTAAAGATTAGATGCATTTCATCTAAAAATAAATTATAAATTGTTTAAAAAATATATATTTCACAATTACTTATTAACTCACATAGGGAGGACAATCCAAATAGATTAAAAAACAAAAAGTGAAAAGAATTAAAAACAAAGTATGCCAAATGCAACCACTTAAAATTAATAATTGAAATAATTGAGAAGATAGTGAAGATGCATTTTATCTAAATTTAGCGGATACGATGAACAATGACATGAATTTTAACCTTTTTTTTTTTAAATTCTATATATGAAATAATATTATAAATGCAAGAATGCATGTATTTAAGATAATAGTTGAAGAAACTAAGAAGATAGTCAACTAACTTTTGGAATTCATATTAAATGCAAATGTATAGTTTTGAAAAAAATAAATATATCAAACATTAATATAAGCATAAGGAATGCATGTATTTAAGGATATTAAAAAGATAGTTAACTGAATGCTTGTATTTAAGGAAATTAAAAAGACAGCCAACTACCTTATATAATTCTTAGTCAATTGAAACGACAGCCAACTACCTTATATAATTCTTAGTAAATTGAAACGACAGTCAACTACTTATCAAAAAAAAAAAAAAAAAAAGGACTGTCAACTGACTTTAATAACATACATGAACCAACACAAATACAATGAATCTTATGTTCATGTACTAATCAATGTATGTACATGAACCTAAAATACATGTACTAACATAAATGTAGGCATATATCCATTAACACAATGTACTAACATGTATTAATAAATAAACCAAAAATAAAGCAATCAGCCTAAAAATATATATATATATATATATAACAATTACAACGTGTATTGAAAATGAAAAACCCACAGTGAGCCACTTATCATAAAGACGAATTATTAACCTAATGAGATAATTGAAAAGGATAGGAGATAATGAAGCTTCTTTTCATTTGAATTTTATAAATACAACAGAGTGTTATGAATTTCACACTAACAATAAATAATCATGAAAAAAGTATCATACTCCTTTATCTAGACAAACACCCTAGATATATCAAGTAAATAAGTACAGTGAATCATAGTCCAAGAAAATAAATACATGCACTAACCAAAAAGACAACCAAAAAATTATTTATCTTTTTTTATTTTTTAAACAAAACTTTAGAGCCACTCAAACTAAGCCACTTATCGCAACCACGGTGATAGCGGTTTCATTTTCTATATTTTATATAGATAGATAGATACCACAAGTAGTTTTATAACAACTAAGGTTTAAGCTTTCAACTTTGGCTTTCCCTACTATTTCCTTTCTTTTAGTGAGACACTTCTTAGTAATTCTTTATTAATAGAATAGTTATTCAATCCAAAGATCGGTTGAGATGTGGCTTAACTTGATCAAATATACTTACAACTTGGTGTGTTCATCAAGGAAAGTTCTAGCTGAGTATACCTTATTCTTCATGTTGAACTTGCCTGTTTATGACATTTAGTGTTAGAGTCCTTAAGGCATCAACATATTGCTGCAAGTTGTACCTGTGAGATTATATTTAAAGTTTGCATGAGCGTTATGTTATTACCTATAACTATAACTATAAGCACTGCAAATGTAAATGCTTCTCTCTCAAAAATTTCAAGGACAATACTTTTGATCATGGGTCACAAATAAGAAGCCAGCAATGTAAAAATGTTTGAAAATAATTAATGTGATTTGATTCGATTTGTAATACTCCTTATCCAACTTGTGCTGTTGCGAGCTAGTGCTGTAAAAATTAATCTTGAAGGAATATAAAATTTGCCGAAGGAAACTTGTAAGAAATCATTTAAATTTGGGAACTGCGACACATTTTAAAACTTCCATTTTTGTGATACTATCACTGAAATTAAGTCCAAGATTGGTTATTATTCTTAAATTGTTCAATGTAAATAGAATAGTCATGATAAACCCTGGTCACAAAACCTCAGTACTTTCTGAAACTTACCATTATAGAATGAATTCAAGAAACCCCTCCAACCCCCCCCCAAAAAAAAAAAAAAAAAAAATTAAAGATAATCCAACCACCCACAGAGAAAAAAGATGTGTGATTGCTTTAATGTGAGTTATTATAGGTTTGGAATTGTTACTTTCCAGGTGGAGACCTGTGTCTGCTAAACTTGAAAGGTTGTCTGGGTTATGTAATCTTGTTTTTTGTTTTGCAGATTGGATGTACCCAGCCTCGGCGTGTTGCTGCTATGAGTGTAGCTGCTCGAGTTTCTCAAGAAATGGGTGTCAAACTTGGCCACGAGGTTTGCACTTTGTTTAGGATGACCATTTTCTTGTGGCTTTCTTGATAACAGTTAAATTTTATGCTATTTGAGTGTTACAAAAAATGAGTATTTCACATTGTCAAGTGAGAAAGCATTGGATTCTCCAAGCAGTAGATATCTGTATTTATACTCTGATCTGAGCTGCTGCCAGTATTCTTCTCTGATTTGGCATCATTTAGTAGTGGTGATCTGGCATCTTAGAAGTTCCTCTTATGAGATCTTGTAGATGAAAGATCAAACTTACTAGGGCTGAAAAATCTTAAAACTTTCAATATATGAGTTTTCCATGGATTGTTTGTTTCATTGCTTAATTGTATAATAATTTTGCTTTAGATTATGCTGTGTTAGTCTGACTTTAGTGGTTATCACTCTTCCTCTACCAGATAGGCAACTGTAATAATTATCACCTCCACTTTCAGGTTGGTTACTCGATTCGTTTTGAAGATTGCACTTCAGAGAAGACAGTTCTGAAATATATGACTGATGGTATGCTACTTAGGGAATTCCTTGGCGAACCTGATCTTGCAACTTACAGGTACGCTATGATTTAGAGTCTGTGTTACAGTGCAGTCTGTATCTTGTAACTGAGACGCAATATTCTTCAAAATTTTCCAGTGTGGTAATGGTGGACGAGGCCCATGAAAGAACTCTCTCAACAGACATTTTGTTTGGTTTAGTGAAGGCAAGTACAGACTCTTAACCTGCCCGATAGATTTTTTGAAAGGTTTTCTGCTTGAAAAATCTAGAGGAATTGCCTGGTAGACTTTTGGGTCAATGACGACTGGCATTCCTGCACTCATAGTGCACAAGTTGGGGCGGGAACTATAGTTTGGATAGCCTAGTTATCTCTTGTGGATATTGTCAACCTGATTGGTTGATTGTATCTCTCAGGTGCTTGCTTTACTATGGAGGATCTGAAGCATGGAAATGGGCCATGAAAAATGTTAGGAACTTGAACAATATGCCAAAAGGCACTGATCTGATGGAACGCATGAGATCAATTCCTCTATTCCATCCCATACCGAAATAGCCCAAGCTATGTCCCATACCACAGGTTGGGCCGACTAGGACCGTTACACTATACTAGCATCAATACTTACAGAAATGATGTCTGATGGACCTAGTGTAGAGATCACTTAATTGTGGGACCAATCGTACCCTGTAATTAGACATCCTCCCTCTCCCTTGTTGCACGTACAGGAAGCCCTTGTACCTAAGGGAATTGATGGATGCCTTTTTCCTTTTTAAAGCTATTTGAAATTCTTGTCCTTGTTGTTGATTGTTTGACTAAAGTGCTTTTTTTTGGTTGATAGGATATTTCTCGTTTTCGTCCCGATCTGAAGTTGCTTATCTCAAGTGCAACTCTTGATGCTGAGAAGTTTAGTGATTATTTTGATTCTGCCCCAATTTTTAAAATCCCTGGCAGGCGGTTTCCTGTTGAGATACACTACACAAAAGCACCAGAGGCTGATTACTTGGATGCAGCCATCGTCACTGCTCTTCAGATCCATGTGACCCAGGAACCCGGAGATGGTGATATATTGGTCTTCTTCACTGGGCAGGAGGAAATTGAAACGGCAGAGGAGATACTAAAACATAGAACAAGGGGGCTTGGCACTAAAATTGCAGAGCTCATCATATGCCCAATCTATGCAAACCTCCCAACAGAATTACAGGCAAAAATATTTGAACCTACTCCTGAAGGGGCGCGTAAGGTTGTCCTGGCCACAAATATAGCAGAAACGTCGTTAACAATTGATGGGATCAAGTACGTCATTGATCCAGGATTTTGCAAAATGAAATCTTATAATCCCCGGACTGGGATGGAGTCATTACTGGTCACTCCCATTTCCAAAGCATCAGCAAATCAGCGTGCTGGTCGATCTGGACGAACAGGTCCTGGGAAGTGCTTTCGGTTGTATACTGCTTACAACTATTACAATGATTTGGATGACAATACTGTCCCCGAGATACAACGGACCAACCTTGCAAATGTTGTTCTCACTCTTAAGAGCCTTGGCATTCATGACCTGTTGAATTTTGATTTTATGGACCCACCACCTGCTGAAGCATTGCTTAAAGCTCTGGAACTGCTTTTTGCTTTGAGTGCATTGAATAAATTGGGTGAGTTGACGAAAGTAGGTAGAAGAATGGCAGAGTTCCCGCTTGATCCAATGTTATCTAAAATGATTGTAGCATCAGACAAGTACAAATGCTCGGATGAAATCATATCAATTGCTGCTATGCTTTCTGTTGGAAACTCAATCTTTTACCGCCCGAAGGACAAACAAGTCCATGCTGATAATGCACGAATGAATTTTCACACTGGGAATGTTGGAGATCATGTTGCATTGCTTAAGGTTTGTTTCATAATCATTCTGTCTGTAAGTTCAGGCATAGTACTCCACACAATTTTTTGCCGCTATAGTGTCATCACTGTTTACTACGTAATGACATGATTATCATTGTGTCATGCTTATCGATATTGACAATCCAAATTTGAATTCCTATGACATACTCATCTTTTAGACATTTTTCTATTGTCCGAACTGTCTTAACAATTAATTCTGCGGTGGGTGGAATTCAGGATACAGTTAAACAAAGTGTCATAATTGGTCTACAGGTTGCATTTTTACCAGTAATCATATAATGTCTGATGTGGTAGTACACCCTAGCCTTTGTGGAGTGAAGACATTGTTAAGGTACTTGAGCTTGTGTTGTGGAAGTAGTTATTTACCTTACTGTTTATCGTTATTCTTTCAGATCTACAGTTCGTGGAAAGAAACCAACTACTCAACACAGTGGTGCTATGAGAATTACATCCAGGTGTGTTTTGGTATCTCAGTATACCTGGTTCTGCTTTTACTTTTTTTTTTTTTATTTTAAATTTTCATATGTTAATACTTGTTCAAAGCAATCTAGAGGCTCCTCTTGCAAAGTGCATTGTTTTAGACCTCAAGCTTCATTGTAGATGTTAAAGACTTCAGATGATGTGATTCCGAAGGTGTTTCATCATGAATTAACTTCTTGCTTGGATTAATTTAATTAAGTGATTGTTTCTTGGTGTAATTAGAGAAGCTTGGCGGTCTGGTATGTGAATGTTGGTTGAAGTATGATGGCAGCTACTTTGTTGCAAAAAACAACACCCAGAGATCAAGATACTTATGTATGTTTGGGGTTTGCACTTCTCAGGTCAGGAGTATGAAGCGTGCAAGAGACATAAGAGATCAATTGGAGGGGCTATTGGAGAGGGTAGAAATTGAACTGACAACAAACTCTAACGATCTAGAACCAATAAAGAAGGCTATAACAGCAGGTTGTAATATAAACCCTAGCTCGTGATGACTTGAAACTGGAGAACATCTTTTGGTGTTATCACTGCATCACTGTCGTGTTAAGTTTCATTCATTTCTTCTCTTTATTATTTTTCAGGCTTTTTCCCTCATTCTGCAAGGCTGCAGAAGAATGGATCTTATCGGACAGTCAAACATCCCCAGACGGTTCACATTCACCCCACCTCTGGTTTAGCACAGGTAAGCCATGTTGGTATCAATTAGTGATATTATAAATGAAGTGAGGTTCTAACCGCAAATCTGATGCATAATCTCTGTGGCAAATGCAATGGCCTGTAGAATACTTATTTGGAAAACTATAAATAATATTTCCAACCTTGAGCAAATGGAGATTCTGCCAAGTTGATGATGCAGCTAAAATGAGTCATTTCCTTAAAGATAAATAATTGTGTTCACTGTTTAGCTTCCATCCAAACTAAGATTACATGAAAGTTGTAAGGTTCTCATATTTGAATGAAATAATCAAAGATGTCACCTGCAGGCATAAAGACATTACCTGCAAATTCTTATTGTAAGGATAAATTACCTATATTTCATTTGTGGTCATCAAACTCTAAACAAGATGTCTTCATACTTCTTAGTTGGCGTTCAGATTGCTTCCATTAAGTTCTATGTTTTCCTTAGAATATTTGACTTCACGCCAGTCATTTCCCTTTTGCACTGGACATAAACCTTAGATTTCATTCAAGTGATTCTTCCCTCCTTAAGAGGAAATGGAAGTGGTTGAGATACATTTTATTTGTTTCCATTGGGCTACTTCTTGTGACCATATGGCAAGTGGGATTTTTTTCTTGGTCTTTGTATGCTACCACGGAAACCGTTAAAACAGCTAAAGGAACTGGTAAAATTTGATAATAAAAAAAATGGTTTACTTGATCGTCTATTTTAGATTTGATATTTTAATTGGTTGCTTGGGTCTTCTTTTGAAACTCTGATCTGGTAGATGCTTTAAAGGCATATTAGTATAGTATCTCCTGTTGCGGAAAAAGTGTTTTGGGGAATATTTGTTTTCTTATTTTTATTTTTTTCTTCCTTGTTTTTTTTTTGGTTTTTGTTTTTGTGTGTTGGGGTTGGGGGAACTCTGCTCAACTTCTTCAATCATATTCCCTTATAGGTGAAATAATATAAATATAATCTGCAAAGAATTAAGAAAACACTAATCTATGTTGCACATTGTGAAAAGTTTTGTTCAAAATGTCATATGTGTCAGCATGTATGCTGCCATTCTTGCATATGGTATTGGAAAATATGACTTCTATAGAGATGGAAGAGCCATGGTTTTGTATGAAAACTGATAATTTCTTTTCTTTCCTTTCATAGGTGCTTCCAAGATGGCTTGTTTATCATGAATTGGTACTGACTACTAAGGAGTACATGCGGCAGGTAAATATAATTTGTCTCCTCTCCCTTTCTGAAAGTTTGCAGATAAATATCAGTTCCTATAAATGCTTCTGCAGGAGTTATACTGGGTCCATTGTAGACTAATTTTGGAAGTTGAAATTGCAGGTTACCGAACTAAAACCTGAGTGGTTGGTGGAAATAGCTCCTCACTACTATCAGATGAAGGACGTTGAGGATTGTATGCCCTCTCTCTCCCCTTCCCCCTCTCCCCTCAGCCCTCCGCCCCCCCCCCCCAAATGACACCTTCTGTGTGCTTCAGATGTGTGAATACCGTTCTCCTTAGAATCACATCAGTATGAATTTGCTTGCTTTGAAGTTTGTGGCTCTAAAAAAAGCCCAATATCTCCTTGATACCATCTTAATATTGCAAAAGATTTAATTTATTGAAACTGTATTGAAGTTCTAACATGTTCTTAAATGAAGCCTTTGACAGTAAAAATTCCTGTTATGAAGTCTAGTAGAAATTTGTGTTCATGGGATATAATTTGCAGCTTATAGGTGAGTCTCTAACAGTGACTGTTATATGGTAGCAGCTGCGATTCTCCTATTAACTTTTTTCTATGTAGAAATTGTACATGAGAAGACGGAAATAAGAAAGAAAAAACAAAATGATTATAAATTACTTATGAATCCTTTATTTCGTTGTGGGACTAGATGGGACCAGACCAACTTTTACATTCCACCTATGTGCTCTGATTTGAAAGGTGCAGAAAATAAAATGTGTCCGAACAGCCCTTTATACAGTCGTATTAGATTTATGCACATGCTTCATTATACACAACATGCATACATAAGGTGAAGTTCTTTAATTGGATAGTTTTCTCTCAGCTGTTGCAGTATTAGTTTGAGTTGATGATAGGTTTAACTGTTTAATTGTTGACAAATTCAGAGTTTGGTTACTGTTGTTCAGATGATTAGTTTTGGTACCAAAACTTCACTCTTTGCTCATATCAATATTCTTTAAAAAAAAAAAGGGGTAGTTAATTGTATCCAGTTTGAATGGTATTTCATAAGATGCTTGCTGTCATCACCCGGTAAGCTGACAGTATTTTTTGCCTAATACCTTGTTTTTTTCCCTGTGGCAGCTGGATCAAAAAAAATGCCTCGTGGAGAAGGACGTGCATCTTAGGAGTGAACTAAGTGGTCCACCGGGGGAAGATGGGAGATGCCGAGAGCAATAGCAGTTGTAAGCACAATTTCTAGATTCTTTGATGTACTTTTTAGCCCAATTAGTTTTAGCTTTATTGATCTCCCCATGTTGTATATTACACCAGCAACGGAATCTCACCGTAGTCCCTTTAGTAACCAATTTTCTATATTAGGTGGTTCTCGTTAATACATTTCGAATATAAACCATAATTTAGGTTTTGACACGATGTATAAAATCTGAGAATGTTTCTTTTGACTTGCTTGTTTTATTTTTTTGGGGTTCTTGTGTTTGTAATAGTACACATCTACACATTAGCATAAACGAGAAAACATGTTTGACTCCACAAACTATCTTCCGAGCTTTGGTTAGTATCTAAGTTTCTAAACAGAGCATGTTTTGACTCCTCTGAAGCCGTTTCGAGTTCCTATGGTTACACTAACAGTGTCTGACTCTGAAATTCTATGCAAGACTGGGATAGTTGTCTCAGTCAGCTTTTAGGTAATGGTCTTCAGCCAGTTTCTGGTGACCTGATTGAACCAAATGCAAGCTATGGAATTTTGTTGGTGAGTTGTGTAAGTTGAGGTTGGTCCAAATTAACTCTGGCCAACTTGAATTTGTCAGTCTTTTGAGTGTTGAGAAACTGGGAACTTAGTCAAGCTCGTGCTTGTTGGGAGGGGTTTTTGGGCATAACCAATCGGAGCAATGACCTTGACTTGGAGTCGAATGGTCAGGCCGAGAGTGCACGTGAGAAAAATTCATGTCGCGTGGGCCTTGGGGATTGTCTGAAAACGAAATTATTACTTGTCGGTTTTTTAACTCCTATGATGTATGTTGCTTCTTTGTGACTTGGACATAATGGATTCAAAATATGGAAACTGCCTCTCTGCAGGTGGGGAAAAGGCTTCGGGCACTGGGATGCTCATTCTCTTTTGCATGTATGTATATATAGTGTTTGGAGATTGAGAGAGTAGAGAGAGGATATGGTGGAAATGGCTTGAGACCGAACTTCTTGAATTCGGAGAATAATTGGACTTGGTTTTGCCAAAGCTGAGCCCAAAATCTTGGATACGTTCAGGTTTACTGGAAATAGTATCATTAACTCTGCTGCTTGGTTCCGGAGAAGATGGATGAAAAGATGATATGAACTCTTACAAATATGAGGTCCTTAAATTCATTGCTGACATACATTTTGGAACATTGGCACTGTTAGACTTTCACTATGTTCATTTCTAGCTCTTTGACCCAATCTGGTAGAAGAAACACAGTTCTCGTGCCACGGCAGGCATGTCTAGGCTGGACTAGAGTCCTTGTGTTCACGAATTGCCTCTCTTGCCAATCAGTTAGATTCAGTTGAAAACTATGATGCCACTCTTTGCTCCATGTGTGTCTGTCTCTCTTACCTTATGCTTAGATCTTGGATTTATAGAGGGAAGAAAGAGGAAAGGAAAAAGATAGGAAAGAAAAAGAAAAAAAAAACAAGCCAAGTATATATATAATATTTTTGGTTAAGTTAGGAAAATGTAATGAAAATGAATAGATGTTTATAAAAATAAATCATATATATATATATATATATTTTTGTCTGTTTGGTTGCGCATAAAAATGGATACCTGCAAGTAATTTTATTTTCATTAAGGTCTTTTAAGGCCAAAGAACTAAATTTAGTTTCGTTTAGGTTGAAACAGCCTAAACTTTTCGGTTTTGCTGGAGACCAGTCTGACTCTCACTATCGAAATTCTAGGGTTTCGATCGGAGCGCTGCCGCTTCTGTGTGTTTCCACCGAAATTGCATCGTTTCGATCGAAACATAATGGTGGGTCGAAACACATCTAAGCATGTTTAGAAATTCTCCAATACGACTCCTTCAGAAGTTCAATTCTTCAGAATTCATATCTACGCATCTTCATTTCGGCGACTCAGGCTTCTCCAGGTCCAGCCGTCCAGCAGTTCAGGTAACAAATTCGTCATCTTCTTCTTTGCCCAAAATCAGAACCCGATCTCTCTCTCTCTCTCCGTGCGATGCCGTTGGAGACTCTATTTTTATCAAAAGAAAGTGGCCTGTTAGTCTTAAACTAATATTTTTTATTTGTTTAAAATATAAAAATTTGAATTTTTGGCCCTTTCGGCTGACTGTTAGTGAAAATAATACTTATATTATATTATAATAGGTATAATAAGTATGATAGTTATATATATTAAATGTTATGAACATTCTTACATTATAATAATAGATGTAAATGAATTAGTTGTATAAATTAATATTATATACTATTCTAAATTTAATTAGAGTAAAAATATAGATTTTAGGTTATATGTTTGTAATTAACTATAACATGTATAGACCTTAACATGAATGGTTGTTAATTTTTTTATAGTTTATGTTTTTAATCTATATAATAACACGCATGTATAGTTATTTTATATACATGCACTAAATAAATTTATTAATATATATATATATATATATAGCAACCTGAATTGACACAATTTAAGTAGCTCTAATAATAGAAAAAATAAATATAATTTATATTTACTATCTATTTTTTATTTACGTTAGCTACTCTAGTCCAAATGAATATATACCCTTAAAAAATGTTCCATTATTGTTATATTAGCATTAAAATTACAAATTAATGGACATTAAGTTATGTTTCTAAATGTTTCTTTATGTATCCAAATTTTTTCTCTGTTTTCATTATGTTTCTAAAACGTTTTTATTTTTGAGCACACCGAAACAATCCTTTGAAACGAAATTTTGATTCTGATTAAGGCCTTGTTTGTTTCCGGTATAACGGAGTGGGATTGGACGGAGTGGGATTGGACTAAATGTCTGGAGAAGGTTTTAGTACTGCATTTGGGTTGTAAATTAAAGGCTGTATTAAATAACCCATGTAGAAGGTATTATGCTATATCGGGGGGATGTGCCATGTAGAAGGTATTATGCTATACGGGGGGATGTGATTGTTTGTACGGTACTAAATGCTGATGGAAGAAGTGATGAAAATTACTCAGCTGCCCTTACAATTGCTTTGGACATTGTGAGATATTATTTGCATACTCAGCTTTTTACACTCTTCTCTACTACTCTATTCTCCGGTGCTTGAGCTCCTCTATCATTGGAGCTACTGAGACTTTCCAAGCTTGAAAACCTCTTCTTATCAGTTGAAATAAGGATATTTCTGAAAATCTATAGTTTTTTGTACCAGTAATACTATGTCAATCCAAACATGGGGTAGTATTGTAGGTCCTTGTACCCCCAATCCGGTCAACCCAAACATGGTAATGGTTGATATTAGGGTGTATAAAATATCCTCGTTAACCTTCTCCTGGGACTAAATGTCTCAAGTGTTATTTCTACCCTGTGATACCTCCTTATACTTGGACCGGAAACAAACTGAGGCCTAATAAGAGTGCTGGAGGTCCGGCCACCCTATTAATTGGCTCATCGTTATGCCTATCATTCCAGAGGGGCCGGAGGGGGCGGGTGGAATCACTCCCCTGAATCTTTTAAAAAATTTTATAAATTTTTGGGCATTTATGATAAAATATAGGTATTAGCCCCTTCAAAATTTCAGAAAATTTATCTTGATTCCTATGAAATTTGAAAAAAAATTACCTTAGTCCCCTCTCAACACAAATTTAGGGTGTGCCACTGCTTTTATTAATCTCCTATAATGCATTTTTCCTTGAGTCTCCAAAAAACTAATTTTCTGAAATGGCCTCTAATATGCTATTGTACCAGAGTATGGTTGAATCTTATGAAGCTGTTGAATTCCCCAATAGTCACACCACCTACTGGAGTCTACATACAGAGACTGGGAAAATTGTTTCACTTTCAACCAAAACTTTTTCCATAATGGTCTTTTGCCAGAATCTGGTATCCCTGTTGAACAAAATTTCCAAGTTATGCTTCTGGGTGTAAATTTGGTAAGTGTACAACTTGGTTTGGTTCAAATCTACTCCCACTGACTTAAAAGTATGAATCTATGGAATTTTTGACAAAATGGGAACTAACTGAAGGTTGTGATTGACAAATCCAGCCAATAAACCAAGATTGGGGAGTCCACTGGTCATGCTGAATGCTGTGCAATGTGGGCAAACATTAGATCTTTGAGGCCATAGGCTTTGTTTGGACATGAAACAACTCTTTATATATTTATCATTTTCACTCTTTCTTTCAGTATATGCTGGTAAGCCTGGTATGCATGTAGAGTTATGGGAGATAGAGAGTAAGGAGGTGTAAATAGAGACAACAGCATATTGTATCTGTCAAAGGGATTTAAGAGGACTGGGATAATGTTCACTAGCTCAAAGTGCAAGCAAGTTGTGCTTTCTTAAAATGAATGAAAAATAAAATAAAAGGGAAAAAAAAGAGCGTTAGAATTGGCTTGTTTCACGTCTTGAAAGCAAGCTCTCTCTCTCTCCTTTTTCTGTTTAATGAGTAATGGGCTTCAACCTTGGCATTGCTGCATTTTAACCTCCATTTGACGACTAGAAAAAGACACTATTTATGCCTTGAAAACAACTAACAAGCTGAAGACAAAAAAATACCATATGGTGTACTAATTTCCGTTGTATCCTTCTACAAAATTCAGGGTTTTGTGAGGCATTATGCAAACAATTGGTCTTTATCAGGCGTTGAAGTGTAGTGGCTTCTTATGAAACTGGCCAAATCAGCTGGACCTAAGGTGGATACATGATATAGATATACAACTGAAAACTGAGATACACTCGGGAAAATGGGTACTATAAAGCTTGCACACATGATATGATCTCTCTCCAACCTCAAAGACAAAGCACAAAAACTGAGAAGTCCACTGAAATATAAGTAAAAAGACACAAAAGTACACATCCACATCAAGGAAAGAAATTAAATTTTCAAAGATTCACAGCCCTTATGCCACGGCAGGCATGTCCTTCAGCCGTGGATCCAATGGCTTCCCAATAGAGTACACAATGAATCCAATCTCCCTCAGCTCCTCAGTATTCACAACGTTCCAGCCATCAAACACAAATGCCGGCTTCTTCATGGTATCAAAAATCCTCTTGAAATCAAGCTTCTTGAATTCGTCCCATTCAGTGAGAATGCAGAGCCCATGAGCATCCTTTGTTGCATCATAAGCGTCCCAAACTACGCTGGCTTGCTTCGCAGAGGTGGGGCTCATCGGCTGAAGGTGAACCGGATGGTCCCAGTCGAATTTCTTCATCGAAAGATCCCTCTGAATCTGATCCTCAGTGACCTCAGGGTCGTAAATGCTCAGCCGGGCTTTGTCCCCCAGCAGTCCCTTGCAGACATCAATGGCCGGAGTTTCCCTTGTGTCACCGGTGTCTTTCTTGAAGGCGAAGCCGAGAATGGCAATCTTCTTCCCGGAGACTGTGTTGAACATGGAGGAAACAACCCTGCTCACGAACCGGTTCTTCTGGTAGTCATTCACCTTAATCACCTGTTTCCAATAGTTTGCAACTTCAGGGAGGCCATTACACACACATATATAGACCAAGTTGAGAATGTCCTTCTGAAAGCACGATCCACCAAAACCAACACTTGAATTGAGAAATTTTGGCCCAATTCTAGTGTCCATGCCAATGGCATGGCCAACCTGTGAAACATCCGCCCCAGTTGCCTCACAGAGAGCAGACATGGCATTGACGGACGAAATCCGCTGAGCCAAGAAGGCATTGGCAGCCAGCTTCGAGAGCTCTGCTGACCAGAGATTGCTGCAAATGATCCTCTCTTCGGGCACCCATTTGGCATAAATATTTCTCAATGCTTTGATTTGCTTTTTGCCCCTCGGGGGTTTCTCTTCCCCCAATGAGAACCCTGTCGGGGCTAAGAAGGTCCTGGATTGCAGTCCCCTCGGCAAGAAATTCCGGGTTTGACAGAATCTGAAAGCTGATCCCTTTGCTGTTGTGGGTCAGGATTTTCTCAATTGCCTCTGCTGTTTTTACAGGAACAGTTGATTTCTCAACCACAACCTTGTTGGTTTTTGATACATCAGCAATCATCCTGGCTGCGCTCTCCCAGTATGTCAGGTCGGCGGCTTTGCCGGCCCCGAGGCCCCGGGTTTTGGTCGGAGTGTTGACTGAAACAAAGATTATGTCTGCCTCCGAGACATGCTTTTCGACATTGGTGCTGAAGAAGAGATTCTTTCCCCGGCATTGCTTCACCACTTGTTCTAGACCAGGCTCGTATATGGGTAACTGGTCACTGTTCCAGGCTGTGATCCGAGGAACCGAGATGTCGACGACGGCAACTTCAACTGAGGGACACTTGAGGGCAATTACTGCCATGGTTGGTCCTCCAACATACCCAGCTCCAATGCAACAGATCTTCACCATTTTTTTTCCTTCTTTTCTGCTATCTAGACCAAGAAAGAAGGGATGTATCAGAGAACAAGCAAATATATGCAAATAGTTAAAAAAAAAAAAAAAGCTGACCACCAGAGGGATTTCCCTAGAGGATCAACCTTGGGGGAAATTCGCTTTGGTTTTGTTGTACGCACCAGCCTCACAACACGTGCGATAGTGTATCAAGAGTTGCGCAGTGGCGGGAATTTGAACCCAAACCCACCTTCAGTTATAGTTTGATTGGCCAGTGGAGATTCGTCCTTCTAATCAACTGCGCCTGCGCCTTGGGGGCTAGATGCAAATAGTACATGAAATCATGCAGACAACCCACATAAGGGTCTATTCCAAATTGAAGTTGAGACCAAAATTACCTTAAAAGCAACACAGAGCACAATGAATATGAGCTCTGTCTGTTTGGAAGAGAGACCTCAGCTTCTATAAGGAAAGAGAGCAAAACCTCCTTATATATACCCAAAACCCATCTAACATCTACCCCTATGGATCCTCCCAAGCTAAGCAAAGTCACTAAGTCAGAATTAAAAGCTGAATTGGAACGTTAAACACGTCTTCAAATGCCATCTTTCAGTGACAAACAACGGAATTCAACTACCTTTTCTTTGGTAAAAACTGAAAAACCACGGTAATAAAATGAATCTTAGAAAACCCATCTCATTAAATTTTATAAAACGTCAGTTTTTGCAAAAGGACATAGCGATTATCAATAACACACAAAAACCCATATTACATCACCCAATGGCTGACTTAAATGAGAGAACAACCAAGAAACAACTATGTTTTCAACAAAATACTTTTTAGAATCACCTTTTTCAATGAAACCCATTATAGAAAAACACCTATATTTCAACATATCAAAGAAATAATCCTTTATACATTCCAAGAAATTCTAGCAAATTAACTGAAACCCGAGTTTTTTACAAAATCCAAGGCCAAGAAAATGCCAAAAACTGATTTTTCAAATATAAATAAGCAATCATATGTGAGTGGGTGGTTTGAATATGATAATAGGGTTCTCACGAGAATTTTAGCATTTTTGGTGAAAAAAAATAGAGAAAGCTTCAGAGTTCAGAAACAATGGGTACAGAAAGCATTGAGTAAGATCAAAGACATGATTTAGAATATTATTCAAAAAAAAACAAAAACCGTACTGTTGGAGACCTTGATTTGAAAGGAACATAGCTCGTGAGACTAACGTGTTGGTACCAGATCAAATGGCCTCAAATCAGCAACAAAATATGTGGTGGAGAAGCGTGAAATGCACTACAAACGGATTAAGGGGAAGAGAGAGAGAGAGAGAGAGAGAGAGAGAGAGAGATTTCTATGGAGAGAAAGTGAGAGGAAAAATCCTTTTTTTGGCAGGTTTCCGTGAGGACAATTTAGGGACCCTTTATATTGTTTTATAAAAAATATTTATGTAATTTAAGAGGTTAACTTGATAATTAAAATTTAAAAATTGAGATTTGTCTTTTTTAAAGTTTCAGATTCAAAATCTTTAAAATGTTATCAATTGTTTAGGGTATTTCTAAAATTTTTAGCTAAATAATTTAATTTGTGTAAAATGGAACCATTGCTTATTTCTCTCATATCAGAGCCGTACAGGCAAACAAGGAGGGACTATTTTATATTACACCTCTCACGTCAGAATAGGTGCACACAAATGCAAGGCCAAGAGGAAAGGACCACTTTAAATTACTTCTCTCGCATCAAGCACACATAAATCAGGCCTAGGAGGTGGCATTTTTTTTTCTTTCTGTTTTGGTTGATATGTATATATATATCAACTAACCAAAAAAAGAAAAAGAAAAAGAAAACAAATGAAATTGTGACTCTGAAGTTGTCAGCTGACTCTTAAAGCATGAGAGGTTTTAGGATCGATGCCGCCTTCTCACACTTTCTCATAGCCTGTGATTATTTATACAATTACATTAAATTTTTATAATTTATATGAATAGTTATTTTTGCATGAACTCAAGTAAATAATTGATAGAATAGTTAAGGATATTTGAATTGCTTTTTAAAAATTTATATGTCATAAGCGTAAACTCATTTTAAAAATTCACTTGTTTACATAATTTTTTTAAGTTTAAACTAGTTTTAAAAATTTATTTTTTCAAAAAGAGTTAAATATAATTTAAAAAAATCACACATTTAAATTATAAATTACTAAAAATGTTATCATCTAAACATCCCAAAGAGGTCGGTAGCAAAAAAACAAAAGTTCAAGTCACATTGCTGCCGATCCGAATATGTGAAAGACCAGTGAGAAATAGATACGTAGCTCGATTACAGTAGGTGGTGTCACTGTTCGCGTGGTCCAATGTCTTTGGATTTTACCTTGTAACAGCCCCATGACTGTGCTTTCTGTGCAAATGGCTGAGGGTACCATCCAACAGATCAGGATTCAAGGACTTGCGCAAAATAATATAAGGCTTGAAGGGACAATATTAATGAAATTTTTTGTAACTTAATATTATTATAAAATTTTTATTCCAAATTTTTCTTTTTTGTAAATCAATGTATATTTTTTAAGTAGTGTGCTGATCCTGAGCTCTTTTTTCTAACCGGCATTTTTTCTCGCATTCAGAGCAGGACGTTTTTGTTAAAAAAAAAGACGTTGAAATTATATAGGATCTTAATAGCATGTAAAGTCTTAAAAATAAATTTGGGGCATTCAAAAAAGATTTTGTTTCCACTTTTCTTTGTTAAACTAGGGATTTTCCCAATTAAATTCACTAGTGCAAGGGATTTTGAATGTTTTTGTAACATACCTTTTTATTACATCTAGACTAGAGGCCCTTTTCTTTTCTTTTTTTTATTTTATTAAAAAGGAAGTGAAATAGGGCATTTACTAAACTTTGTGAAGTTATATGAAATTTTGGGCCCTAAAAAATTGGTAACCTAAAGCAAGGAGTTTGTTGGCTTTACACTTTAGCCGGCTGTGCAAAGGATGAATGGTTTTGGTAACATATTAGCATTTTGCCAAGAATGCGAGAAAAAAGTACAAAATCTCAAAAGAGTAGGATAAAATAGTACAAAATCTCAAAAAAGGGAAAACATACTTCATGCTAAATAATTCGTTATTTTGCTGACATGGTATTATAAGCCAATAAAATCATGTTTAATGAAAATGTTAAAATTCTAATCAGGACGAATGTCATATAAGTTAGTGAGGTAGTTTGGAGCAATAATCTCCACTAATTTTCCAATTTTAAATGACTTTCACTTATCTTAAACTACAGGCTTATAATAGTGATTTCAATTTAATTTGAGTAATTTAACTTATTAATGTCATGTATGAAGTTATCATTTTCAAATAAAATAAAAAACCGAAAGTGCTTACTAAAATTTTAAGAAATCATTTAATTTAAACTTGTTCTTTATGGATTTGTGGCTCCTCCTCTCAAATAGTAGGACTGAATTAGTGAAAGGGATGATTGTTGATTCATGAAAAAGAGTATACATTTAATACTTAATAGTCTCCAAAATTTACTTCTTGACCTTTAAATAAAGAGCATAATGGTAATTGTAATAAATTCCCACAACCCCTATGCTATTTTTTATTGGGTCCAACCAAAAAATTACTCTCAATCCCTAACATTGAGGGCATAACGGTAATTTTAATAGATATTTGCAACCACTTTACTTTGTTTCTTGTTATTTGTTTTATGGGTTTAATGGCAATGGGCTATATAATAGGAGGTAACCCTCCCCCATCACAATTTTGTTGAGTCAATGCCTTGATTTTGATGATAACAAAACATTGTTAAATGATCTAATAATTCTACTTAGTGTGCAGATGAATTATTAATTAGATCTTGACTTGAAGCTTATCATAATAGAGGACTTATGATGAAAAGCATGATGAAGTGATGTATTCTACAATGGTGATTTTATAAGGGAATGAAGATGATGGATATCAAAGAAGAAGAATGAAAATGATCAAAGTCTTGATTTAAAAGATTGAAGACTTTGAGTACTTGAAGATATCTTGCAAGAATGGAAAAAGAAGAGACCGACTCAAAAACATAAAAGCTTTCTTGATAGATGTAAAGATGTCTTGAAGACATGGAAGGAATTACAAGATTTGAAAAGCTTTCTTGAGTTGTTGAAGTCCATGGAGAAGCCATGTTGTTTGAAGAAATGAAGATTCTAAGTCATGGAAGCTCTCTTGAAGATATTGAAGAAGACTTGAATCAATGGATGAAGCTATGATAATGGAAGAGCTCTACAAGTGATGAAAATGAAGAAAACTCACCTTGAATGGATTGAAGATGTTCTTGGAGTCATCTAATCTTGAAGAAGTATTTGCAAGCTTTAAAAAGCCTATTTAGATGATCCTTGAAGAGATTAGAAGCTTTGAAAAAGGTTGAAGAAAAGTTGCAAAAATATGGGTTTTGGAAAAAGAGTCGACCCCTCAAGCAAGAAGAGTCGACTCATTCGAACAGAGCCTTGGATTTGTGCTGGAAGCTTAAAAGAGTCGACTCCTAGCCAAAAAGAGTCGACTCATTGCAACAGAGAACAAACAATTCTGCAGACTGCTGAAAAGAGTCGACTCCTGGGACAAAAGAGTCGACTCATTTGGACAGAAACTTGAAAAATCTGCTGAAATGCAAAAAGAGTCGACTCATTGTGAAAAGAATCGACTCCTAGACTCTAACGGCTAGTTTTCTGACAGACGGTATGGGCACAAACACAACCAAATCTTCTCCCATACTTCTCCAATGGCTAGAATCGATCCATACCTATATATATGAGATACATACAACTTCAAAGAAGAAGAGTAGAGCAATCATACCATTCATATCAAGTGCTTCAAAGCTGAAAATCACCTGCACCTAACTGTTACATATCTTTGCTGAGTGTGTAAAGTTATCCATTGAGTTGTATTCATTTGTATACTCATTAGAAGAGTCACTCTCTGTATAATTTTCATTCATTCTTGTTTGGGTGGGTTTGTAACCTAGTAAGTTTAAGTGTTCTTGGGAAAAACACTTGTAAGTTTAAGAGAAACTTGGACAAAATCTCTTGGATTTTGAAAGCTTGGGAAGAAGCTTTTGTAAAGAGTGAGCTGGGCACTCGTGGCACAACCAGCAGCTGTGTAAGGAGTATTACATAGTGGAATTCCTTCGAGAGGATCGAAGAAGAGAGGACGTAGGCAAGGTTGGCCGAACCTCTATAAATCTGGTGCACTTCTTTTCTGCCTCTGTTTTGTTTAATTGCTCACTATACATGCTTGCATAAATATATATATTGACATACACTCCACTTGCTTGATATATATATTTCGATTAATTGTTATTAAAATACATAAACAAGTTTTAGTTGAAGTTCTTGTTAAAAAATTCTATAAAACCCAATTCATCCCCCCTCTTGGGTTGCCTACTTGGACCAACAAATTTTAATAGATATTTGCAACCACTACAATTTGTTTTTTGTTATTTGTTTTATAGGTTTAATGGCAATGGGCTATATAATAGGAGGTAACCCTCCCCCCCATCACATAACCTCCTTAACCTAAAGTCCTAGACGAATAGGAGGTTATTTAATGTTTTTATAGTACCACATCATTTTTGTTTTACTTTTTTTATAAATTTTAGTGAGTTATCGCTGCTAAGTGGGTTTAGAGGTGATCCGATGAATGTATTTGGAACCTACCTAACAGGAAACCCGTTGCATTTATAAAAAGTAAAACAATGATGACATAGTGCTCTAACAATATTGAGTAATGTTTTCATTTGCCCTTTAGATGGTACCAACTTCATATCTTTTTGCTAGGGATTTCGTTAAACAAGTGATCCTGGGTTTAGTTAACTTACCTACTTCATACTTAGTTCACAGAGTATAAAATTCTGAAAAGACCAAAGTGCCCCCAAAGTTATTGTTAATTCCGCCCACCTCATGCTTTTCTCCCTCTTGGTAGCACTATTGTCTTTCCTCTTCTTTCGTCCCACCCACAAAATCCTTGTAAAAATACCATCTATGGTCCATTTGCACACCTCCCATTGAAATTGATCTCTCTACCTCCTCTGTTAAATTGTTAATGACTGATTCATTTTAAATTTAAGCTATTAAAGATCCATGGCATAATTACTAATATTCTCAACACACTCTCTTTACGTATGGCTAATCTCTCTACCATAAGTGAGCCAAATACGTGAGTATTATTATTACCAGTAGTCATCAAACCTGAAATGTACGTCTAATTTCTCTACCATAAGTGGGTCAAATACGTGAGTGTTATTATTATTACCGATAGTCGTCAAGCCTCAAATATCAAATCTATTTCCTACTCTCATATCATATTTTGTTGTTAACAACTAACTCAACCAGAAGTTTAAGTTATTAGAGAGAATTGTAACATAATTATTTATATACTTGATGTTGTCCTCATCCTCTCTCTCTCTCTCTCTCTCTCTCTCTCTCTCTCTCTCTCTCTCTCTCTCTCTCCAACAAAAATTAAGAGTTTGGATCATGCTCTAGTGATGACAACTTTTATTGTGTATTTTTGTGACCTCTATGTATTACAACTCGTTAAAATTAACTTGTCATGGGCAAAGGGGGACAAAATTGGTGCCATCAAGAGGGATAGAAGTGTAGGGGCGGGGGAAATAACTAAAATTACTATTATACCCTTAATCTTATGAGTCAAAGAGAGTAAATTGTGGGTACTTTTGGTCTTTTGTATTATTTTTGTTTTCCGTTCATCAAAATAGAAAGCAAATAGGATTACAACCTATTAAAAGAAGTTCCAACCATATTAACAATTAGAAGACTTCTAATTGAATAAAGGGATCTTCCAATATCACTAACTATTCATGTTGATCAATTCCAATGTCTGACAAAGGGTCAGCATATTGGTTCTCCTCTCTTAAAGTAACATTGAAATCTCTGAAATAGGAATCTCGAGTCTTTAACAAGGGCTCTAGAAGCAGGAGGGAAGCATTGAACTAGACATTCTTGAATGAGTCTCACCACTGATTGAGAATTTGATTCAATTTCCACCTTATTCATTCTTTTCTCTAAGTTGATTATGAGTCGTCTGTATAGTTCTTAGAACTGAGATATGGTCACCTTCATGGATATATAGAAAGTAGGTAATACGCTTTTCATTTTTCCTCTCTCTCTCTCTCTCTCTCTCTCTCTCTCTCTTAAATTTAGTGATTCTGAGGGGTAGCCTCACATATCAAGCAGGACTTTTCTCCAACTTGAGACTTAAAAGCTTGAAGCATTGCATTCACCAGTTTGATTAGCCAGGTAGTAGGTATATTTTACCTTTATGCAATTCCAACTTTAAGATCAAACAACAACTTCAGTTCTACTAGCCAGTCAGGCCCTAAGATGCATCTTCAGTTTCCAAAAATTAAATGGATAACCCCATGAAGCATTCCAATAACTAAACTGAAAAATTATGCACTTCATTCTGGCAAATACAATGATATAGCAATACCAAGCAACATAACTTTGATTCTTCAAGGGGAAAAGACTACACAAGCTAATTTTTTCTATACCTTGTATGTATAACCATTGGTAAATGGCTTTCGCGCTAGGAGCTCATCCAGCAATAAAATTCTCTTGTATAAAAAAGTGCAAATGCGCACTTTTTACTAGTTAAGGGGTCTACAATCAAAGAGCGCTCGTCCCGTGCAATACACTGGGAGTAAGGTCCTTTAAATCCACAATAGAAGTATAAGTCCAAAATTCATAACACTTAAGTATACAATCCAAAATTTACAATATTAATTTGTTTTGTGGTAAACAAAGGTTCTAAAAAATAAAAGAACTTATAAAAACTTTAGTGAGTATTACACAATAGAGTTTTACATAAGTATCATCTTTATATTCTATCCGAAAGAATAAAGAGAAACATGAATATTGTTATAACAAACCATTGGAGTGATGTTAACAATAGTAACATAACAAAGCATACCTGAATTGGATTGACTTTTCCTTGACAAAAAAAAAAAAATCAATCAAGAGAACATGGTTACAGATAATGGAGATTATCAATAATGGAGTTTTATTAGTAAACCTCTCCAACAATAGAGATTACTTTTGTTAGTGAGGGAGTTACTACGTGAATAATATTATATATATATATATATATATATATAATACTATGAAGTAGTTTAGCATATATTATTACATGGTAATTTATTTAATTATAGTCATCTGAGTAAGTTCTTTTTTTGTTAAACTTAATCCTATAATTTTAGGTATTTTATTTTGATCTGAAAAACTTGTGAACCGCAGATTTTGTTCTTATATCTTCTTCCATTCTTTTTTATTTATTTATTATTTCTTAGTATCTTATTTAATAGTTATCTAACCTAAATAAGATAACTACATAGTTGCCAATCACAACCTTATTTTATTTAAATAAGATTACTCAATTGTCTTTTCTTAAGTAGCCGAACACATTCAATAGCTATCTAACCAATTGCCTCTGTGACGTGGCATTTTAAAAATAAAAGATCATTTAAAGCGCCACGTAGGAGAGAGGCAAAATATGAGGGCGGACACAACTTATATATATATATATATATATATGATGGCTAGAAAATTGAATAAGAAAAATAACTTCTGTTTGTTGAGTTTAATTTTGATGCACCGTCGGCGTAATATATTTTTACACATGCAGAACACCAAATTGCAATACCTCGTTACTTCCCTTACCTTGCTTAAACTTTTTTCTTTATATTAAATAATTATTACCTATAGAAGTCATATCAATAAGAAATGTTGAAAAATCCTTTTCCTTTTTAAACTCTTAATAATTAGAAAATCATATTAATGAGGGAAGTTAAAAAATCTGTTTCCTTTCTAAACTGTTCTTTCTTCTCTCTCAATCGAACACTACTTAATTGATATCTTCTTCTCTCTCAATTGAATACTATTTAATTGATATCTTTATTAGTTATAAGAGTAATGTTATATAAAATCTCATTTTTCAATCCCTTTTCTCACTCCTAGACACAAAGTTATAGGGCCGATATTAATAAATTTATGTAGAACCCATTCATTTGTGTCTAGTGGCTGAGAAAAAAATTAAAAAAAAGGATTACATATACTATTTTCCTAGTTATAAAAGCGAACCACCACTTCCGTTAGTTTCATCATCCTTAATAGGCAGAGCGTCAAGCACATCACATAAGTGTTGTAGGCCTTGAATACCAGAGTCACAATGCTTTTCACATCGTGAAGCTCTCTCTAATAAGCCAATGGAATGAACCAGAACACTGTTGAACCATAACTCGGAAGGTCTGCCCGTATTTACTTGAAATTCTTCGCTTGATAGTCCTTTAATGTTGTTTTTTTAGCCTTATTTTCCATTGATCTTATAGATAATGAGGTGGAACCGTCGAAGAGAATGGATCCTAGTAACCAGTGAGAGACTTGAGGGGAAGATGCAAATCAATTATTTAAAGAGCTTTATGATGGTTGTCGTTAAAATGTAATAGTGAAAGAGATTTGGAAAGGAAAAAAAAATTACAACATACCTTATTGATATGATTTTTATAAATATTAATAGTTTAATATAAACAAAAAAGTTTAAATACATTAGGAAAAACAACGAGGTATTGCAATTTGATGCTCTACTTGTGTAAAAATACATTACACTGATGATGCATCAAAATTAAACTCTTGTTTGTTTAATTACAATTTCATTTTTGTTTTTATTTTTCTTGCTCTCAAAAATATAAGAATTTCTCGTTTTTCGTATTATGGGAAACAAAAAGTGGAGCCTTTGAAAATAACATCAATTTCGTGTCATTTTTGTTTTTGTATGAAAAGAGTTCTAGAAAATCAAAAATTACTTTTTCTTTTTGTTCTTAAAACTGAAGTGTTTTTTTAAAAAGTTCTAAAACCAATTTACCAAACACCATGACCCGCCAAAATAGTTTCTAGAAACCAGATTGCAAAACACAATTTCAGTGAATTTTTGAAAACAACAATCGAAACCATAATCAAACGGGTTGCCATCCAGAAACAGCACATTACACTAACCACAATGACACTCCAACATACATGGGAGAAAATGCCAACATGAATGCGTAGAATACAATGTAATTTTTCCTTGTTAAGCATGTACTCAACCTGCGTTGCTTCCAAAGCAATCTCCAGAGAGTCAAAAACCTATCTCTTAACTCCAAGATCAAAAACCAAACAAAAACTCAATCATTCTCTTCTCTCTCAAGAAGATGAATGATGCTTCAAACCAAAGAGTACCAACGGACATACCGGTGGAGAAACGGCCGGTTACGACTTGTCCTTCAGTCGGTGTTGTGAGCCCGGTATGGAGGGTGAGCCCCAAGCACAACGGAAGCACCCTATACGACTCGTACGAGCTCCAAGCTGTGACAAAGCAGCTCAACAAAGCTATTCAAGGCTCCAATGGCCCCCTGTCGCCCTACTCATATTACCTGAGGTCTCCCTTCTACCGCCAGCGTCTAGATCGCATTTACAGAGACGGCACGAAGACTCCCAAGAGAATCTCTTCGAGAAGGTCCGGCAGTGCAGCGGTTGATGTGAAGGCAAGTGGAAAGGGCACCGGAGGATTTGTGATACGGCTGTGGAAGAAGGTCAAGCGCGGGCTCCAGTGGAACAAGTAGAGGCAACATGGTTCATTGTCTCTCTCTCTCTCTCTCCATGGTTCACAAAATGATTTCTGATCAGGCTGTTCTGCAATGACTTCTATGTACATATAGTGTGTAATTTTAATGGGAATATCAGCTAGTTGGAACTTCTAGCTCTTCTCGTCATTAAAATGGTCAATGTTCTGATGAGTTCTCCGAATTTCTTTCCTTGTCCTGGCCTGCGCGACTCTATGCATGCTCACACACACACAAAGGATGGAGGGATGAAGAAACTCACAAGAAGTCACCTCAAAAATCCATTCTTGATTTTGCTATTAATCAAGATTCATACACAACATGCTTGAGCTTGCAGCGCCAAGCTTAATTTCAGAAGATATAAAACATAAAAGAAACGGGCCACCACGATATATATATATATAGAACATAATAGGAGCAAAAACTCCCCAAATAACTGCTGCAGCTCAAATCCCGGAACGCAATATCGGGTTGGCATGGGTATGCACGACTCTAAGACAGCCTCAGTGCCATTTCTTGAAGAAGAGCTCGTTTCTGTGATGCAGTAATCACGCGATTTGTTTCAGCATTCTCGAGCACATCAGTGATAATGGCTGCTGCATGACCGAGAGGTTCCTCTGCTGCTCTCTTCAACATGAACGCCTGCGCAACAAGTGAAAAGGAAAACACAGACTGTCATATGATCGAAATCATTGAGTTTTCCTGCACAGATACTAATTTGGGATTCATTCACTATTTGATGCCCAAAAAAGTTGTAGGCCTGGGTAGCAACTGTGAAATCACGCCACTCAACATATTGTGATAATTAACATGGATCAAGAATATATATATGTATATATATACATATGGAACATCAAAGAAGAGAAACATGGAAATTCCAAAATTATTCTTCCCTATCAGATGTTCAACCTGCAAATCTTTTGTAAAACTAAATTTCCATTTCCTTGCCTTCCTCATAAACACACAAAAGTAAACAAATGAATAACCAGGGTACATTCCTTTGCAATGCCTACAAAAGCATCCTGTCCAAATCCATAAGACCTTTATAAAACAACGTAGACCACAGGTCAACTTAAAGCAGCAGCATAAATAAGACAGGACAAGGTATCAGAATTCAAAGAAGACAACAAATTCACTAAGAGCAAATAAGAACACAAAGTCTTCCCCAAAATCTGTTTCAACTATGAAATACAACCTGCTACTTCTGAGAGACAAATTATCAACATTTAAGAGGAGGTCAAACATATTTTCACTTACAATCTATGGCTAAAAGGAAAAAGAAAAGAAAGAAGAAGATAAAAGTCGCTTTCATTCTAGATAATGAGAAGGGGAGAGTTTGCCAAGAATGGCTGCCAACGGAACATAGTGGTTAGGGAAATAAGGGCCAATGGAGATGTGAGAGTATGGGAGAAGCATGGTGTAAAAATAAAACAAGAGTAAGATGGTAAATAACAACTGTTTAATATGACTGCCTTCATAACATCACTGGTTCCCAACTATCCTTCTGCATGAATATATTGGTGAAATTGAATATCATAGTCAAATTTGCCGAATTCTCATTATCTTCACCTTTCTACATTCAGACACTAGGGAACCTTCATGAGCTAGATTTATGATTTTTGGTAACAAAATGACAAGATATGAGCTCAAGTCTTTAGGTAAGAAAGTTTCTATATTTTAAAACAATATTGTAGACGATAGTCCTGAGCTTCCATTGTTGGCCCTAGTCATTAGACCAACAAATTCAGGAGTTCAAAAATTGCGTCACTATGTCAGTAAATAGGATGCCAATCATACTTTAGTTGGAATTTCTATCGGAAGTAGGATGCAAATCTTATTAAGTTGCAATTTCCAAAGATAGATGAATATAATTTGTTATAATGTGATCTCTCAATCTTAGTCATGATTCATGACCTAGACATGAAATGAAGTGAGACACCAATAACAGCAAGTATTTCCTACAAACATTGACTAAAAAGCCATTATTCAATGTAATATTCATAACAAATCATGCTTTTGATTGTCAACAAAAAAACAAAAATACATATGCCAAATAGATATCAATAAATATGTTCAATACAGTATATTGATCATTCAAAGATGTGCATTGGTTTGTTTTAACAGTCTAGTAGTGAAAAGACAAAATTCATTTTTCAACAATCAATTACCATTACATATCACCAAACAATCCTGAAGTGCTGCAACTGCAACAGCAGTGAGAGCCCAGAGCTCAATTATGGTGATAAAAAATAGAATGCTATCCTGACTAACCAGCTAGATTTACCAGGGACCCTTGCAACATTAATGATCCTCCACGTGAGTCCTGTCAACAATTTCAAAAAGTTCTAAAAGAATGTCAAGATTTGCATGCCTCAAGGAACCTCTCTATTCGAGAGCCCAACACTATACTATAGTGAGAAAAAAAGAGGAGGTGGAGGGTGTTTAAATCCTACTATTGGTCACGGTTGCTTTTTACTAGTACCAAAAGCATTGGTCAATATGAAACCAGAAATGAAACAAGATAGTAAATTGGTTTCTCAAACAAAACACGGTACAAGAAGTCTAGGACTCACTGATATGAATGCTTCCAACCACAAATTGCGGCATGTTATTATCTCTAATATACTTGGTGAATTTTCATGACACCTAAAAACTGTTTCACGAAAACAAGAGGGTTTTGAATAACATGTAATACATAGTGCCTCGCTGGCTTGCATGTATCCATGCTTATAGATCCTGTTTGGTACGGGTCATACTGTACTAGACTATTTTGGAGTTTTTCACCATTTTTCAGTCCGTACCTGTCAGTTCCAAATCCAATCTCAATTTCTATCCTGTAGCATTAGATTTTATGTCATCAGTCAACCCCAGAGATTATAACAAAAAGCACCTATGATGGAAAATGGCAGCGCCCAATAAAAGTCCATAAAAGGCGTGGATTGGATGGTTCTAAGTCCCAAGCCTTAATTTGGCATATGCTGGATGATGTGGGGCCTACTTGGGATATTGGCAAGACATGGGCTGGATTATTAGAAGTGTCTTTTGGGTTCTAATCAAGTCAAATGTCTATTTAATTTCTAGTTAAAGTCTTTAATGTCCATTAGTTGATCTAAAAGTCATTTAGGTTTTCAATGTCATCAATAGAGCCTATATTTAATGTGTCTTTGGGAGTCCAAAAGTTAGTTGAGGGTTATTTTGGGAGGTTCTAGAGTCAAGTTGAAATTGGTATAAATAATATTATAAGCCTTATGGTAAATTATGATTGAATGAATGAAAATTACAAGAGATTTAAGCTTTTATGATTGTGTGATGCAATCCCATTATTTGATGTAATGCTAAAGAGGCCTAAAGTGTGATGCCTTTGGTAACCTAGGTGTGAGGCCTAGATTTATCCTTCTCTAACCTTTATCTCCTTATAAATTACTGTTCACGACCACTGTTCACAGCCCCAAAACAGCCCTTTTCTGCATCAATTTGATATCAGAGCGAGAGTAGTACCATGTCTACACGATCCGGAAAGACGTTTAGAGGAAGATTAACTGATTTCCAGCATGACAAGATTTTGTTAAAACTTGTGGAGCAGTTATATAATTATCATCTACGCATCAGTACGTTGGAAGGCCAAACAACTCAACTTAATGGTGAACGAGGAGGCAAACAAGGTGACAACTCCGGGAATAACAATCCTAATGAAAATGGTGAGAATCAAGGTGAGCGAACGAAAGAACAGCATGCAGATCCCCTTCAAAGGCAACAATTTAGGGCTGGCCAAGGTCAAGGACTGCAACAAAATTTCATGTATGATTGGACCCAAAATTTGTTACAGAGAAACCAATACGAGACCTATGATACAGCCGGAGATATCACTAAGAAGATTAAAATGGAGGTTCCAGATTTTAAAGGTAAGGTCAATCCTACTTTGTTTCATGATTGGCTTGCTTCTATTGAGCAGTACTAACTCGTACGATATGGCTAACGAACGGCGAGTGAGGTTTGCTAAGATGAAGTTTGTTGGATTAGCAAAAATCTGGTGGATTGGTGTTGAAGGTCATATTCGGAGGTTAGGGCAACCACCAATTGGTACTTGGCAAAAGATGAAGGCTAAGTTGTTGGAAAAGTACATACCATCAAATTACCACGAGAAGTTGTGTGAACAACTCATCAAATTAAAGCAAAACCACATGTCCGTGGCTAAATATATGCAGAAATTTGATGAGCTGAAGATGAGGAGTCAAGTGACGGAAGATTAAAGTCAAACTCTTGCTCGATTCAAGGCTGGTTTGAGGCCAAACATAAGGAGGGAGCTACTTCACCAACCCTTATACAGTCTTGAACATGCCTTCCAGGTTGCCTTGGATATGGAGGATTATTTGAAATACCCAATTCCTAAAGGGTACAGTGATGCAGGTCGTTTTTGGCCCAGTGTTTCTAAGCAAACTTCTATCAATACGGCTGATCCAAAAGGCAAGAATTAAGCAACCACCAAAGGGAAAGGAAAGAAAAATAGGTGCTTTAAATGTGGTGAAACTGGTCACATGGCATATCAATGTCCGAAAAGGAGTTTACACATGGGAATGGTGCAAGAAGCTAAATTTGACCAACAAAATAATGATGATAATGATGATTCCTTTGACGTTGATGTAGTAAATACAGATGACTTAGAAGAAAAGGCAGTGGACAATTTGTTGCTTTCTGTTGTTAGATGTATCCTTGCAGCACCTAAAGTTGAAAAGGAAGACAGGAGGCGTACTTCTATTTTTCAAATGTTGGTTCGCTGCGAAAACCAAGCTTGGAATCTTATTATTGATGGTGGGAGTTCCATGAATGTTGTATCCGCAACCACGGTGGAGCGTCTCAAGCTTCCTGTTCAACCACATCCTCATCTGTATAAGGTAGCTTGGATCAATAACACTTCCATTCCAGTAACTCAGCACTACCTAGTTTCTTTCTCTTATGGTTCTTATACTGATTCTTTCTGGTGTGACGTAATTCCCATGAATGTTACACATATCTTTGTTGAACGACCATGGCTTTATGATAGAGATGTGCAACATTGTGGAAAGGAGAACACATATGCTTTCTCATTCAAGAACAAGGAGATCGTTTTAAAGCTAATGACTACAGCTGAAATGGAAAAAATACAAGGAAAAGAAGCCAAAAGATATTGCTGAAAATAAGCCTAAATCTCTCCACATTCTCACCAAAAAGTGTTTTCATGCCGACAGCATGAAACTGGGAGTCATATATGCCGTGGTGGTGAAAGAAGTATAAGAATTAGCTGCTACATCAGCTCCTGTATCACCATCAAAAGTGGCTGAGTTGCTGTCCCATTTCTCTGATGTTGCCCCCGAAGAACTCCCAGATGAATTATCTCCCATGCACAATGTCCAGCACGCAATAGATCTCATTCCGAGTTCATAATTGCCTAATCTTCCAGCCTATCACATGAATCCAAGGGAACACACAGAACTTAAAAGACAGGTAGATGAACTACTGTCCAAGGGGTTCATTCGTGAAAGTTTAAGCCCTTGTGATGTTCTGGCTTTGCTTACACCAAAGAAAGATGGCAGTTGGCGCATGCGCATAGATAGTCATGCTATAAACAAGATTACAATCAAGTATTGATTTCTTATTCCAAGGCTTGATTATGTTGGCTGGATCTTGTCTATTCTCAAAGATTTATTTGAAAAGTGGCTACCATCAACTACGCATAAAGCCGGGAGACAAATGGAAGACAGCTTTCAAGACCAAGGATGACCTCTATGAATGGCTAGTCATGCTATTTGGCCTCACAAATGCCCCAAGTACATTCATGTACTTTATGACGTAGGAATTATAGCCTTTCATTGGTCGCTTCCTGGTTATTTATTTCGATGATATTCTAATATATAGCAAGACCAAGGAGGAACATATCTTTCATCTTCAACAAGTTTTGAGAATTCTTTGTCAAGAGAAGATCTACATGAACTTAAAGAAGTGTTCTTTCATGAGCCCAAGGGTTGTATTTTTGGGTTTCATTGTGTCATCTAAAGGAGTGGAGGTTGACCCAAGTAAAGTGAAAGCTATCCTAGAGTGGCCTATTCCCACTTCCTTGCATGAAGTATGCAGTTTTCACGGGCTGGCGACTTTTTATCATCGATTTATTAGAAATTTCAGCACAGTAATGGCACCTATCACTAACTGTATGAAAGGGGGACAGTTTGTTTGGACTAAAACAGCAACAAAAGCTTTCAAAGACATAAAGAAAATAATGACTAAGGCTCCTGTTCTACGCCTTCCTAACTTCTCAAAGGTATTTGAAGTGGCATGCGATGCATCACATGTTGGGATTGGAGGTGTGTTTAGTCAAGAAGGGCACCCAGTTGCTTATTTTAGTGAAAAACTCAATGAAGCCAAGCAAAAGTATTCCACCTATGGCAAAGAATTTTATGCATTGATTTAAGCACTTCGCCATTGGCAACAATACCTTCGTTTTAAAGAGTTTGTGTTGTTCTCCGACCATAAAGCACTTAAGTACATCAACTCTCAAAAGAAATTGAATCATTGGCATGGTAAATGGGTTTCATTTCTGCAGAAATATTCTTTTGTCATCAAACATAAGGCTAGTTCAAAGAATAAGGTTGCTGATGCGCTTAGCCGAGTGGTGTATGTTCTCTCTTCCATGGCTATATAAGTGTTGGGTTTTGAATTGCTCAAGAGAGACTATCCTTCTTGTAAGAATTTCAGCTCTATACATGCTCAGTTGCTGGCTAGACAGCAAGGAGGATATGGTAATTTTTCTTTGCATGATGGTTTTATCTTGAAGGGAACTCGACTTTGCTTACCTAACACATCACTCCGTGAAGAAATGATTTGAGAATTGCATTCTGGAGGGGCAGCAGGTCATTTTGGAAGAGATAAGACAATTGCAATGGCCGAAGATCGCTTTTATTGGCTAAAACTAAAGCGAGATGTGGGCAAGGTCATTTCCGAATGCCTTACTTGGGAAACGAGCCGCTACCTATGCCCCACGAGCCTTGGTATGATTTAAGTATGGATTTTGTCCTTGGATTACCAAAACTCCTTCGGAAACATGACTCCATCTTTGTGGTTGTAGATTGCTTCTCCAAAATGACACACTTTATTCCTTGTTCAAAAACATCGGATGCTGTCCGCATCGCTAAACTCTTCTTTCAAGAAGTTGTTAGACTTCATGGATTGCCAAAGACCATGGTCTCTGACCGTGATGCGAAGTTTATGAGTTACTTTTGGCAAACGCTATGGAAGTTGTAGAATACAGAACTAAAATTTTCTTCAGCTTTTCATCCGCAAACTGATGGTCAAACGAAGGTTGTTAACCGCAGTTTGGAAAATCTGCTTCGCTGCCTTGTTGGTGATCATGTTGGCAGCTGGGATCAGGTACTTCCTATGGCTGAATTTGCATACAACAGCTCTGTGAATAGATCTACAGGTCACAGCCCTTTCGAAATTGTCACAGGTTTACTTCCTAGGAAACCAATCGATTTGGTTCCTCTACCCATTCAGGCTCGCCCAGGTGCTGAGGCTGAAGCTTTTAGTAAACACATCCGTGATATCCATGATGATGTGCAGCGAAAGATTGCCATAAGTAATGAGAGTTACAAACAACATGCTGATTTGAGACAGAAGTTTGCTGAATTTGATGAAGGCGACATAGTTATGGTTTGAGTCAAACCAGAACGGTATCCTAAAAGGGTTTATAAGAAACTTCATTCGAAGAGCGATGGTCCATTTAAAGTTTTCAAGAAAATTAGCTCTAACGCATATGTGTTTGAATTAACTGATGATATGGGTATAAGTAACGTGTTCAATATTGAAGATCTGACTTGATATTATGGGCAGTTAAGGAAAGTACCAAGGCTGATCCTGTGGCATCTCTCCCGGCATCCAAACGTTTCGAGGATGAAATCGAAGATGTAGTTGATCATCAAATTGTTTCTTCTAAACATGGAGGTTATCAAAAGTATCTCATTAAGTGGAAGGGGCATTCACTTTCAGATTGTACTTGGATTACCAATAAGGAGTTTCTCCGCTTCAATCTTGACCTTCATGAATGGATCCATGCTTTTAACTCGGCGGGGTCGGGTTCTCTCAAGCCAGGGAGAGTTGATGGAAAATGGCAGTGCCTAATAAAAGTCTATAAAAGGCGTGGATTGGATGGTTCTTAGTCCCAAGCCTTAATTTGGCATATGCTGGATGATGTGGGGCCTACTTGGGATATTGGCTGGACATGAACTGGATTCTTATAAGTGTCTTTTGGGTTCTAGTCAAGTCAAATGTCTATTTAATTTCTAGTTAAAGTCTTTAATGTCTATTAGTTGATCTAAAAGTCATTTGGGTTTTCAATGTCATCAATAGAGCCTATATTTAAAGTGTCTTTGGGAGTCCAAAAGTTAGTTGAGGGTTATTTTGGAAGGTTCTAGAGTCAAGTTGAAATTGGTATAAATAATATTATATGCCTTATGGTAAATTATGATTGAATGAATGAAAATTAAAATAGCTTTAAGCTTTTATGATTGTGTGATGCAATCCCATTCTTTGGTGTGATGCTAAAGAGGCCTTAAGTGTGATGCCTTTGGTAACCTAGGTGTGAGGCCTAGATTTATCATTCTCTAACCTTTATCACCTTCTTATAAATTACTGTTCACGACCACTGTTCACAGCCCCAAAACAGCCCTTTTCTTGTGTTTGATCTTATTTAGGTTACTTTCCATCCCATCCTACATCAACCTAGTTCCTAAGTGCTTCCATTATAATAGTAGTTACTTAGCATATTCCAAATCCTCAAACTCAAGGAAAATACATTTTTGGCAAAATTTATTTTCAATGAAATACCCATACACTAACAGAAACCTCGTACTATTATATTATGCACCACGACAACCAAATACAATGTGTGTATGCATGGACGTTTCCCAAAAGCATTAATATATTTGTTTGGACCTTACTTTTTTTCTTTCTTCAAACAAATGGAAATGTCATCAAGTTTCCTATTCCAATCTCTTGCTGTTGTGATATAAATATACAACCAATTAGGCAATAGTGGTTTAACTGAAGAAATACAAGTATAAAAAAAAACAACCAAAAAGAACCACAGAATGGATTATACATTGAACTTTGGTGCTAAATCTCACTTTAGTGGAACCAAAATAAAAATCAGAAGAATGCGGTAAGCCAAATCTAGCACAATACTATTGTAAACTTAAGGAATACAGAACCTAACTTATGTTTTCTTCTAAATTTTATCTTACTAATTTCTTGTAAGAATAAATGTAGGGACACTAGTTGATAGTACTTCAATTTTAATTTTCCAATAACAAAATGATTGATAGTGCAAAAATGGTTGGGTGTTGAACAACATTTGATATCAGTGGTCCCTGTAGATTACCCCTCATGTCAATTTATAGCGACAAATCTGATCAATATGTATTGTACAGATGATATACACTAACAGGCACGGTAATGATAACTATGTACATGTGCATGCACATGCGTTTTGTGTGTGTGTGTGTGTGTGTGCGTGCTCGTGTGTGTGTGTGTGAGAGAGAGAGAGAGAGAACCTGGCCATGATGAGAGATGGCCAATGTACATGGTGGCTGTAACCAAGGCTCTCCATCTATCTGAACAGGCAATGCAGCAAAAAGCTGAATCTTAATTGACTGCCCCTGGGCGAGCCTTTGAGCCCGAGAAAGCCCCACCTGTCACACACAAAACAGCAGTTCAGAGAAGTGTAAAGCAGCTTTAGTTGAAAAGTACCTTGAAAACTCAAACTACCACAAGGTTCCAAGTCTGAGTTGAGATAAGTAAAACCTATCTCTACCAATGTCAAATACCAAGTTAGAATATCTTGAGGGTAGGTTGTTGGAAACAAAGAAAAACTAAAACCTTATTTCTCCTTTCTGCATCACAAATCCAGTCACAAATTTCATAGTATATCAAATGCAAATGTGCCATGTAACTTCAGGGTCTCAGCCTTCAGCTTCGACTATATGCTACCCTCTTAAAAGTTAAGACTTCTATCAAAGTTCCCAAGCAGGCCAATTTGAAGTAGTCTGAGCTAAATAAAAAATAACACATCCCATTGGGGCACCATGGAAATTTTTTTTTGACTTTAACCACAAAAATGTAGGCAGAATCCAAAAAGGATACAAACTGAAAACAGTTGCTGGACATACAACTTACCTGAAGCTTTCCAAGATGCCATGTCCCTGATATGCTCACTACCTCCAGTATCTTATCATGCATGGACTGTGGATCAAAATTATCATAAGTTTCATCCTCATTATGCCATAAATCCACGCCACCCATATAGCTTCCAATATTAGCAACAAGAACGCCTTCTGCATCCTGCAAAGTTTAAGAACAATATTTTATACTCTACTGCCATATTGGTGAAAAATCTGAAAACTGCTGCAAGCATAATAAAACTTCCGACACTGGGAACAATTCATAGCCAATATATGTAGAGAAAAACTTTGACAAAAAAAATTTAAGGAAGCTAGCAGCAATAAACCTATTATGCACCAAAAAGAAAAAATATCATAAAACATAGAAACAAGACTGAATTTGAGAGTTAAAACATGTAACACAAAGTATCATCTTCGAACTTGTTAAAATTCAAGATTCATTATCCATAGATGCATTCATAACTACTTGATGACACATAACATATCTCAACCAGTATACTTATGAGTTCTGAAACAGTTAAAGAGATCATTAGATCTAGACAAACAGTTAAGCAGCTTGCAAACCCACCTCAGGGACTTCTATCTCAATGCCATCCACCTCCAACCTAATTTGCCAAGGAAAATTTGCAAATGTCCTGTCCATTATACTCTTAGCGCCTTCTCTTGCGTAAAGAACTTTATTCATAAACTGCAGTCTCATCAGCAGTAAAAATCAGATACACTAAATGAATAAGCACTAGCAAGTACCTTTAGATCTAACACAGAAGTAGCCAAGCCAGGTGACCCAAAACAAAAACAAAAAAAAAACACATGTACACACACTAAAAAAAGAAAGAAAATGAAAAAAGGAAATAACAGAGCCTAGACTTTACAAAGAATATAACTACTGCAATTAAAATAAATGTGCTCCATTTTGGATGAAATGTAATTGTAGCCTAATAAAACTGACAAATTCACACAGCCAAGCATTTCTCCAGGACAATTTCAGTGAAGCTGTTTTTATTGTATAAAAATTATATAAACAACTGAACTCAGTGAACATTGCTTTGTTTGGCTACATCGGCTCTCTAGTGAAGGATTCTATTTTCCCATATAAACCAAAGACCTGAGCTAGTGGAAGAAATTGATTTTTAATAAAATAAAACAAAATAAAGCGTATCAAATTTGTAACCAGAGACATAAATACTGTTTCCAATATTTTTGCAACTCTTTGTTATTGGAGCAGAGAGCATGAGAGTTGGGAAAAGCGATCGTAACTACGGGTAAGAATTTCAGGATTTATGTGTTTTGCCTTTCAGTGGAAGCCTGGAGAACATTATCCCACTACATAATTTTAAAAACGATGACACCAAAAAATGCACACACATTGGACCATTGTCTATTGGTCACCGAACACTCCAGAATGGTGTAGCCCCAGCAACATAAACCACTGACCTATGTGGCCGTTTCTAAACAACTGGCAATGCTGACACTTTAGACCACCTAACTTTCATTTGGAAAGACAAAGGGCAGCACAGTGCACGAGGCTCCCACCACTGGGTGGTCTGGGGAGGGTCATATGTATGCAAACTTAAACATGTAGAGAGGTTTTTTCCATCTTCGAACCTGTTAGGCAGTAAACGTAGCTTTTAAATTCCCATACTAATAGCAAGCCGCCAGAGGCTATAAACCGAGGCAACATAACTGCTAGCAACTTGCAATAGCTATTATTCCACTACAATCACATCCCATAATGGGATTAGGACCCTTCCCTACCATTATGTAAGGTCATGACTTAATGTACAGCCCATCTTTAAAACCAGCATCTGAGTTTATAGCATTGACTCAAGGTACATTTAGTAGGGGAAAAAAGAAAAGGTTTGCCCCCCCCATCAGTGATTGACACCTTCCACAATAGTAAATTTATGAACAGTCTCAATTTGGCAAGAATATTTATTCTTTCGTTCACCAAAATTTCAATTTGGGTCATGCTCATAGGAGTAGATAACACCCAGAAGTCATGAAAAAAGGTCAATTTCAACCTAGACAATCTACTGAAATTGCGTGAGTACCCTTCTTCAACAAAAGCCAAAAGACAAAGAGTCAACACAAGTATCCTTCTAACCAGATTACTTCTCCATCATTTGTTTGTCACAGTTGTCATGCTTAACTGTGCAGTATACTTAGAAATTCCAAATTCAGCACGTTATTCCAAACCATGCAATACTGCTAATTTGCAGAACTAAAATCTTGATCTATCCCACGAACACAGTTCACACGGTTTTGCTTCAAAACGATTCCAGAGCTATCTCAATAAATGGATTAACCATTCTTTGTTCAATCTTCATGCAAGCTTACCGAAAGTCACTAATATATTCTTAAAAGGCAAGTTCAAAATCCATTCTGAAGTAAATTTGCGGTTACCTGGTTATAGAACTTTTCCGGGTTCTCTTCCCTAAGATTATGAATTTCCAAAGCAACCTTTGCATCACACCCAACCCCTGTGACAATAATTACCTGTTTGTCACTATAATGCACAAGAGTAACCATTGAAAACTAATGTAAGGTGGTAAAAGATGAAACTGAAATGAAAAAATAGAAAGTGAAAAAAGAAAAAGGATGTATACACAGTCCACATGCATAGAGCAATGTATTATCAGATACCCTGCAGAATCCAATATGCCAGTCTCACTAAATGATCAATAATGAGTCCCACCAGAAAACCTTACATACTAAACCCACCCTGATGCAGTTCATAAAGAGAACAAGAAGAGGTCAATTCAAAGAAAAGTGATGAAAGTTGGAAATTGCCATGATCTCAAGGCGGGGCCATAGGAAGCATGCATTCTCAAGGTTTTAGTCATACGAGGGTCTGATTTTATGATAATTTACATTTGGTCTTGATCTAGTGTTTTTCTTTACATATTATATAACTTCTGAGAGGTCCAAGTTTTTTGGTAAATTTTGAATTTATGGATGTGGCACGCAGGACCCGTCCATGGGTCATAATATGGTCAACTTATGTAATTGGAATAATTATGGGTTTTATTAGGGTTTGGATGGATTTTAGAAGTCAAAGTCAAGTTCCTGAAAATCAAATTTCCTATTTAGGAATCCAACTTCTTAGTTGATAAGATTTTTTAAGGCTTATAATAGCCGTGTAATTCTTCTAGTTCAACAGAGAACATGTTTTAGAGATTGTGAAGCTTTTGAAGCTCTCTTGGATTGTTTGATACAATTCTAACACTAAATGTGAAGATTAAAATATCTTTCTTTTGCTTCTTCTTAATTTCTCCACTTTGTAAGCCTTTAAGAGCCCAGAACAAGATATGAAAGATCTTCCTCTTACCCTAAACTTCTATTGATCAAGCCTAATCCATCCCTCATCCAATTATACAACATAAGCACATCAAATACCCAAAAATCTACTTACTGCTCTCAGATACCATTCTCAGCCCTCAGGAGTAGACCACAAACCCTTTCTTTTTGCTCAAAAAGCCTGCCCTTGTATCACCTCCTTAGCAACAGTAACAAAAGCCCATATTTTACTTTCCAGGCACAATAAATCATTTCAAATCACAGCCTTCAAATTGCTGCCGCACCTTATCTATGGGCTCAATAGTTTTAGGAGAACATTCTCCACACTCGTCCTATAACACCACCACTAACAAACCGTAATACCCTTTTTTTTGGGATAAGTGGCAACCGTAACTAATAATTGCATATTCATTTGGTCACTATGTGATGATCAAAGAAGGAACATCAGATATGCGACACAAGGACAGAAGACAAACCAACAATCTATATAATTATATGCATAGAGAACATACAATGAGCAAGACCAAATATTTCAGAATCTATCATTTCAACCCAACACAGTTGGATGTCGCACCTCAAACAAAACCAGCATAGTTAAGATGGAATAAAGTTTGGATGAGTCAACATTGTTGTCAAGCAAGTTGGAGATGATCCAAGTAGACACTCTAGACATTCACTTTGGGCAGCAATTCTAAAGCAAGCAAACCCAGAACCCAGGTGCAACACTAATGTGTACAGTATGTGTATATGTCATTTTACAAACCAAACTTGCAATCTACCAAAGGGCATATATTTCATCCTCTAGACACACCTTAAGTGGTCAGAAAATAAAAATGTAAACTTACCTAAATAGTTGTTCATAAATTTTGGAGGTTGAAGTTGCTTTCCCTGCTGGTTTAGAATCGCTATCTTCCATCGATCGAGAATGGTTACTGCAGCATGTTCTATGTGGTGCAACACCGTGCAAAGGCCCCCTTGTCTCTCCACTGAACCCAAACCACCTCCCCATGACAAAACTCGAGCCAAGTCATTTCCTGTTCCTGCAGGAAGAATCGCAACTGGAGGAGGAGAAACAAAATTTTGCTTGTCTATGGCATTCAGAACCCAGCCAACAGTACCATCTCCTCCACATACAAGAATTCTGAAGTGGGGCACCCGCCTAAATAAATAGAGACCCACCTCCGGTCCTTGTGTCGAACTCAACTCGAAAACCTATAGGAAGCACTATCAAAGATCAAACTTTCGAAAAACGTAAATAAGAGGATGATGCCTCTTTAAGAAATCACATCCTACTATCCAGTTTCCATTGTGATAACCTGAAGATCATTACCAAAGGATCACATAGGGAATATATGTTTACTGAGAGATAAGGGTAGTTGGCAATTAATTGTGGTCAAAGAATCTGACCTGAACAGGATTCAAAAGCATGTTCAAACGTTGCCTGAGTGAATCTCCTCGCTGAGCCCCACTCTTCTTATTGAGGAAAACTAACAACGGTCTCGTATCTGATGGCAAATCAATCAACTCATAAATCTGTTTGAACCCTACAATCTGAGACTCATCCTTTTGATTGAGTGATGAACTTCTTTTAAAACTAGGTTTTGAATCCAATTTTTTAACAGTATCACCATCTTGTGGCTGATCCGCACTGCCAATACTTATGCTGCTATTGCTACTTTCCTCCATTCTATGAGAACCATTAACTGTTTGATGAGTATCAGCTGTACTTTCTGTGGATGTGTCACCAATGCTACTGCCATCACCTGTGTCTGCAGAGGCTTCATTTCCCTGCTTGTGCTTCTTGCTTTGACTCCTAATAGTAGCACGCACAGAAGATGCAATCTCATTAGCTCCATGGGTGATAGAACTCAAAAATCCACCCGAGGAAGAACGGTTCAACTCCTTAACAAAAAGAGGCGATAAAATCAGTCTTCTAAAGGGGCCCAAATCACAAATATCGCCTGTTTCGCTGTACATGCTACTGTGGCAGTCAACATGCACCAGCCGTTGACACCACAAGCAACACCATATAGGGGATCCCCCAAGGAAAGACCCGCTGCATGGCTCTTCACAATAGCTACAAAAAGAAGTTTCATCCGGCTGATCTGTGACCTCAGTCCACCGGACAGCCCATTGGTGTATCACATGCTCATAACCAACCATAGACACACACTTGCAATCCTTGTGTGCATTTGGGGAGCATCCCAGGTGAGCTGCCACTCCACATGTGCTACATCGGTGTATGAAAGTGTCTGAGGCCACCATTGGTCCAAGAGCTTGAGAAGGAGATACTGATTTTAAGCATACACAGCAGTTTAAACTTTTCCCCCGAGAGATAGTTTCCAATATCCATGTATGAGGAGCAACATGAACCTTGTTCCTTGCCTTCGGGTTTTTCTTCGACTTGGCTATCGCTTTCATCCAACTCAGGTTGATGTTTCTTCTCCATTGGAAGGCAGTGTAGGCAATAGTCAGGATCCCTATTAAGCCAGCAAGAAAGCAAGAGATGATGAAGAGACGAGATTCTGCTATCCCAGATGGACTCTTGCCGATCCAACTTGGAAGCAGAACCTCAGGTTCTCTGTAGTCATCCATTCTTTAAAATCAAGATTTTTGCTTTCTACATGCAGAAAGGGAACCAACCAACTGCATATTGACAAAACAATAATTCATGTCTCAATCATTACAGGAACCTACATAGAAACTCTCCACCATGCTCCCATCATTCAAACATGATCACAAAAGACAAAAATGGACAATTATACTTTAATTATAGAGTGACTTCAAGTCCAACAGACTTCAGAAAAATGCTATAACTGTGACCGTTCTATCATTTCTTTTCAGAAGAAACCAAATGCAAAAATTCATTCAAACATCATCCTCAATTCCCTGAAGACCCAAACATCATTCTTGAAGCCGGGGAACAACTCTTTAATCTGGAGAAGAATTCAGAGGAAAGATCAAATACCAATTACCTGCAAAAAACAAGAGGAGAATGCAAATCTTTAGTTCAACACCACCAACAGAGTATGATCCATCACGACTCCATAAGATCAGAAGATATCAACAAAACAATCAGGTATGGTAAATATTTGGGAGCTTTTCTTGTTTGAGTACCAAATTTATACCAGAGTGCATATACGAAGAAAGGTTTGCAGTGTCTTTCTAGACAAACTTGCGTAACACTTACGGATGTAACACCAAATCAATATAAGTTTACGACACTCAAGCAAGAAATACAATTGACGCTTGATTTTAAAATTTATTTTCCCACCAACAATTAAGAAACTCCCAGCGAAGGTGGCAGCTGATGACTTGTAATCTTGGCTCAGGCTTCCAAAATTTTACAACTTCCTCACAAATTTCCAACTTCCCTCGGTCAGATTTTAAATATTCAAAAGAAATTTTCATGGAATGAATTTCAATGAAACTAACCAGAACCCTAAATGTTTCACATTCACTACGTGAAAATTATATAAAATTTACAGGTAACAATAAGAAAATTGAAAACAAAAACATCTCTGATAATTAAGTTATGCACTATAAAGAAAACAGCTAATGAAGAATTGCTCAGATAAAGTGATAAAATTCAAAATTTTACTAACAACTTATAAACATGTTGAAGAAAAAGTGAATTTATTGGAAGATAATAGATAACTATAAAAAGTTCAATATCTAGAAACCATGAATGCATGTTGGATGTTAGTAAAAATGAGAACTTTTGCCATCTATATAATGGCCCTGTAGATATTTTTTAACTTCTAAAGACTACATTCCTATCATACTTCAAAAATTCAAAACTGTGACAGCATGCATAAAAGAAAAAAACAAAGCCTTGATTACCTATTAGCACCAATACCCTATAAGATGAGCCATGGTAGCAGTAAAATCTGTAGGGAAGTCAATTTTAAGGCAGCTTAGACTGTGTTGCATAACATCACCTCATGCTACTCAAAAAGGGTAAATAAAAAATTTCAATAAAAACTCCATTATTACACTCAGAGCTTGGCGCTGAACATCGATAAAACTTACAACTCAATCTCACTTACAACTCCATTATCACACTCAGAGCATGGTGCTGAACATCGACAAACTTACAACTCATTCTCACTTAGAAGGTGACCCCATATGAAATACCATCTCTATTTGGTGAGCAGTATAAGACAAATCCAAACTCCACATTTTCCAATAAATTGTATACTTGCCCCATTGAGCACTATATGATGTATCAAAACTCCACATTTTTCTGGTAAATTGACTTATCGTGCACTAATTTATTCATATTCCAATTCAACTAAAAATTTCCTCTAATCAACAACTTAACCATAATAAAAAGCAACAAATAAACCCATCAACAAAAGGAAAGAGCACAAATATGTCCAACAATCTGAAAAATTACGGCCCTACAATTGCACCTAAATAACGCTATCATCAGATTAGGATAACACACTCAATTCTTTTGTTTTTTACTAACTTCTCTAATATTCAACATACATCACAGCAACTAAAATGCTCAGCCAATACTTAGCTATTAATTTGATTATTGAAGATTATTTCACAAAAAAACATGGAAATCCTCAGATAATGATTTAACGCATACATGTATAAATATATATACACTCATAGATAACAAAATCGGATAATAGCAGTGTGACAACACCAACTGAAACCAAATTAACAAAGTTGAATACACAAGCACACATTGACACCTCCTTTCAAATGTCTGTAGACTTCAATAGAAACCGCATTGATTTTGAACAAATTACGATCAAAACAAGGGATAGAAACGATCAAAGAACACTTACACTTGCAATTTGCGAGGAGCCAGCGAGCGAGGGAGATCGAGACGATCAATGCAAACCCTAGAGAAAGAAGGGCGTATTCGAAACGGAGAATTGAATCAAACCAGAGGACTCAAAACCTTTCTTCCTCCATATCAAATCGAACAGAAAATGCTTTTCTCTTTCTCTATCTTTTCCTTTTTCTTTTTAATTTATGATGGGTTCTTCCTAAGATTCTCTCTGTGTGGTACGGTCTGAGTGGGGTGATTCAGATTCCGTGAAGGGGAAGCGTGAGAGAGAGAGAGATTCTAGAGAACGCGAGGGTGCGCAGATTCCATCCAGGGTCGACACGTGGCGAAAGAAGAAGGCGGTGGGTAGGAGAGACTTGTGTCCCACCCGGGTTCAGCTTTTAGTCGACAGTGGACAGCTTAACATGCTTTATTCCAACATTGACACGTGTTGACCACGTGATACTCCCGCGGTGCTTCTGATGCCTATTGCGTGTTTTGGAGGGAGAGAGGTTGAAGTTGAACCGGCATTTAGAAAAGACAATTAAAAGTAAATACGTTGTATTAAAATGTTAAAAAATTCGTTTGATAGTCTAATAGCCTGTCTGAAATTTGAGGGAGAGTGAAAAAAAAAATTACTGTTTGTTATTTTTTTTTTTTAATTTTGTAAAAAAAATTAAAAGAAAAAAAGAAAAAGAAAGAGATAACTTAATTTAAAATTTTTTCTCATTTTCCCTACCTCTTCCATCCCTCTCCTTCCTTCTCCCAAATTCCAAACAAACTGTAAATAAAATCATTTTATTTGAATGGCCAAAGTAAAATTTTTCGATTTGCATTCAAGATGTGTGCAAGCACCTAACAAAATAATTTACTAATCTCCTAATTTTGGCTACATATATTTTATTTTTCAAAAGAAATGAGTCAAATGACATAATTCAAATTTTCATATTTGTGGATTTTTGAGTTGTTTCATTTCTGCAACTAAAAATGTAAATTATTTAATTTCGAAATTGATCAATTGATAATTTGAAGAATAACCAATCGAGCTACTTTTTGTAGAGAAGTGGTTAATGTTAGTTAATTTTTAAAGATGATAGAATTTTTTTAAGATGACATTATTTGTGGAATACAAGAATTACCAAGTTCCAAAAAACAAAAAATTAGTGATGCTGAATACAAGTAATTTGACATCTTGACTGTAGTCACGAACTTACCTGAAAGCAACGCTCGTGTTTTCGTTTTTCAAGTTTCTCGGAAATGAAAAAATTTATATAAAAACTTCATTTCTCGTCTTCTTAAAAAACCAAAAAATATACCATCAAACATTTGTCACCGTATAAGAACTAAAAAATAGTTCCAAAAACTCATAAAAAAAAAAAAGGCGGGAATCTGTTAAAAAAAAAAATTAAAAACAAGTTCCAAAATCAATTTAACAAACTCAATCCCAATAAAAACAATTTTCAAAACTAGTTTGCAGTCACAATTTAGGTGAATTTCAAAAATCCAAAACAGAAACCAGGAATTGAAACCACACATTTTCTTCAAAATTCCAAAGCAGAAAACAAAGAATTGAAACCACACATTTTCCAGTGCCGTGGTGCGGGATTTGCCTACTAGCCTATTGTAAATTTTGCAGAATGTTTTTCGCAACGCGCTTGATTGCTTTCGTGATTTCTCAAGTTTTGAATTAGCTGCGCAATAGATAGGGAGGCAAGTAGTAATAGAATTCCCACCAAAAAAATAAAAAAAAACGGGGTTCAGGAACTAAAGAAAAATAAAAACTGAAGTCATGTACCCCCACCAAAAAAAAAAAAAAAAAAAAATAAAAGCTGAAATCAACAAGAATACTGAATCCAAAAATGCCATGTTCATTATGCGGCACCATGCAACCAAGCAGAAAATTGATATAACACTGCGCTGAATCTAATCTCATCCAAATAACTATGATTCCAAAACCCAAGTAATTAACGTATGCATAGAAACACCTGATTATCTCCCTCTCTGTCTCTCTCTCTCTCTCTCTCTCTCTCTCTCTCTCTCAATGAGAAACAACAATCCTTCCAGCAACTTGATCGAGATCTCGCTGGCCACTTGAAGTGATTTTCCTCCCACTGATGCAAAACAAAATTGTTTCAGTAAAATAACAGACTCAGTGTGTCTGTGTAACAGGTAACAAAAATAACCAACTCAATACAAAAGATAAACGTCCTTGTACAATTTTACCAACCCAAGTTACCAAGACATGCTTTGTCAATACAATAAGATGACTGAGATGTCAAATAGGACAAATTATGTACAAAATACTCAACACCCTAATAACCAATCATTGCAAAACCTTTAATTTGAAGGAAAAAGACTGTTAGATTCTCAAAAAAATATTTAACAATACAGCAAACAATGTCATCCTATCACGTTGGACACTTCATCAATTCATCTCATTGCTAGGAATACTTATACACCTCTATATAAACATATGTATATATATATATTACTTGCTCTCCTGATGAGTGTCTAAAAATAATACAAGTACACGATACTAATATAATCCAATAGGGAAGAACTAATGCCCTCATCACAATCTCAACTCTCAGAATGCAAGAGTATAAAATAAAAAAGGTCACAAATAAAAAGGTATATGACAATTGCTTCAATTATCGAGTAAGTATTCATTGTGATGTATGTTGTTTTCATTTCTTATCCCCACCATGTCCCCTTTCAGGTGCGTGTGGAATGCAGTGCAATACAAGAAATAAAACACCAAGAGTTGGATTAGATCTCAACTTCTGACTTACAAACTACTTGACAATGCATCACCCTCCCCAACTTCCTGAAGGCCCCATTTGCAAGTGGAATGTTTTCCCCATGCTCATCAAAAAAATTGAACTCAATACTCTCATGTCATGTCCTCGCCCCCCCCCCCAACAAAAAAAAAAAAAAAAACCAAAATATAAATCATTAAGCCAAAAGATGGGTAAAACAAACTCACCCCTTGGAATCAAAATCAATGATGTTCATGTTCTGCAATTGCTGAAGGATGTGTCGTGCAACAGAGCCACTGCTCTTGCAGAAATGGGGTGGGCGACTCCCATTCCTCTTGCTTCCTCCATAAATCCTCCGAAAAGCACCAACTCCAAGACCGCCCCTCAGGTAGATTTTCCTAGCCATAGAAGCTGAAAAGCAAATCAAGAAATACATCAAGTATGGAACATAGAATAGCTGCTCTTGTATATGCATGTATATATTGAAAAAGATTAAAAATAATAATAATAATACACACCAGCTCTGATGTAGTACCAATCAGGGTCATATGGGGCAAGCTCCTTGTATGTACCAGTCTTCACAATGTCAGTCCAGTGAGGAAGTTCCATCTATCAGAAAACAAGAAAATACCAAAAGGTAACATAAGAAAGGACCATGAAATTGAATAGCAATAACCATTAATCTTCCATGAAGTAGCCCAGTCTCACAGTTTCTTACTTCCAGAATCATATTAACATGTCAAAAGATTATACATCACCCTAATGACCACTTTGAGTCCCAAACTCCATACAAACACTAAAATCAGATATGTCATGTCAAGCAACACAAAGCCAGACATAATTAGTTCGTTTCAGCAAACCAAAGTAATTTGATGGTTCATGATTTTTTTTTTTTTTTCTAATAGAGGATCGAACCTGCGTAAGACATTAATGGTTCATAACGTTGTGAAACTCTTGCCATAAATGTGCATAACTGTTGGGTTGTGATTAAGAATGTAAGTATGGAACAAAATTTATCAGTGAAAAAGTGTCAACCACACCAAAAACCTAGAGAGATTTCAGAAGGGGTAATAGCCATTTAGTTGTTTAAAATTTTGACAGTAACACTGGCTAGTGCAATAAAAATCAATGAAGAAATGATATAGAGGATGTACAAGTGAGATATGGATGAATTGCACCCAAGAACCCTGAAACAAATCATAAATTCATCACATACGAGCACCACCGCCAACCTCAGCCCCCTCCTTTTGCCACAACTGATCATCCTATCAAGGAATTGACAAACATAAAATGAACCCACCTGTGGCAGTTAAAGCAATGGAGGTGGAAAAGGGTGCACCTATCAAAAGTATGTTCGTCATAAGAACAGGCAATCAAAATATGGTTAAAATGAACTCCAACAATGCACAACATTTTGATCCCTCATAAGCTTTTTTTGTTTTCACCGCTTTAAACCTTTGACCCAATTTCGAATCACACTAAATGACTACAAATTACTTTTTCCCGGCAAACCCAACATTAATAGAGCTCAAGAGCAACAGCCCCAAGAATCCCATTAACCATTTCACAATCACAGAGCTAACTTAGTCTATGTGGCACAAAAAAAGGGTAATACCCTTTCAATTTACGTATTGGAAATCAAGTTCCGAAACATAGTACAATTTCATGCCAACAAGGTAAATTAAGCAATCCAAAAAGATCCCCAAAAAAAAATTCTATTGATTTTCTTAAAAAGGCTAGCTGAGGAAAAAAATATTTTTATAATACACTAAAATCTAGGGTGGATGAAGTTTTAGCAAGAAAAAATTAAAAAAAAGTAAAACATAATGCTCCTAAAAATGTGATTTTACATGATTAATTTGAAAAAATAGATTATATTTCATTGGATGTTTAGTTGCTACTTGAATTTCTCTCTGTAAATACCTGAAAGTTTAGTAGTCTTATCTACTTAAGTCTATCCTTATTGTAGCACATTTTAAAGAATGTCGCATACCGCGTTACTATTTCCGTTCCACGTATCGGAATGATCCGCGTTCCAATTAATATAAGTCTAGCCAAGGGGGGTTATTTTTCCCTCGTGGTAAAATGGTGATGGGGTAAACAATGGGGGGTGTGGCTCTCCTCCACCCATAACCCACCAACCTAAGAAGGACGGGGTTCAATCCTTAGTGCCACCCAAAGAGACTTTACTAGCTAAACTAGTAGCCACCCACTGTGGAAGAGTTTTATATAGTATAACTCCACATCATAAAACAAATAATGGTACAACATTATAATTCAAATTTGGTGATAAGGAAGCAGCATTAGATTCCAATATGCAATCCATGTTGATCTAAGGGGCAGAATTAAGGGCAATACATACAATTTTGGAAGTTGAGACCAAAAATATATGGAAAGCCCATTCATCTTTCATAAAGCCTACGGCCCACTTCGGTAATTAATCCCAACTTTAGTGAAATAAAGCTAATAACTAAAAATGAACTCTATAATGAAACACAAGCTGCAGACATAGAAACTAGTACAAAGATGAAGTGTGGAAACTACACTCGACTTGCACATAGATAGCAGTTTTTGGTTCTCACACCACACTAATATGCCAAATTCATGAACCTAACAAAATATACATACAGTAGAGAGCCACAGAATGATTAATTCATATCGAAACAGATGCTGAATCGTGCAGAATACAACGAAACTTCTATTCTAATATATAAAGCGACAATCACATTTGGAGTATGTCTCTTTTTTAAGGTGTATCACACCGCGTCTCTATTTCGTTTCCAAATTGTCCCATTAAATCTATTTTATTACTGTTTCAATTAGTTTGCTTTACAAGTAAGGGCAAATAATTAAGACAAAAAATAACATAACTACTATTTGGACGACGATCATTATCTCTAGCAGTAATTAAAAATTGCCCACACATGGCGTATGTCCACCCTCTAGTCAATTATAGCTCAAAAAGTGAGGTTCAACTTAGATCAGTTCTCGAAATCCAAATACAATACAAGAACTACACAAATTTACATAACACAGATACTTAAACCTTATGTGTAACTGAAACAGCAAAGCAAAGGCAATACTTTAACATACCATATCTCCGACAGCCGGTACAAAACGACTATATAGCATTTACATAACACCGTTACGAGCGAGAGATACGCACAGATATAGCTATGGAAAACCCTATATCAAGCTTCTAAACTAAAACGAACGATCCAGACTATACATAAACGGCACGTAAATATACATATATTATCGTACACATATGTACATAAGTATATTGAGAGAGAGAGAGAGAGAGAGAGAGAGACCTTGCCGGAGCGTTTGAGGTGAGCGGAGTAGGCCTTGACGAACTCGAGTGGAGAGACATCCTTCACAGTTCTCGCTGTCTCCATTTCTGCTACTGCTACTGCTACTGCTGCTGCTGCTGCTCTACGGGGGCAGTTCTCCCTGAGCTCTAGCGAGGGTTTGTCCGTGCAAGAATGAGAAGCTGGAGAGAGGGCTAGGGTTTATAGTCTTGTTTGTGTGACTACAGGCCGCCAGGGCTGCAAACAACGTAGGCCGGTCCTTTTCAAAGCCCAAATTAAATGCTTCAATTGTCCGTGGAAAGTAATGAGCCTGTAGTCCAATCCAACCTACATCGCACATAATTTTTTTCCTTTTTCTTTTCTCTCTTTCTTTTTGTTTTTTTATAATCCCAATGAATTTGTTGTTTTATGATTTTATCACTGGGTCATGAAAAAAATTTCTTCAAGACGGAAAAAAAAAAATTAGGTGTGACCATCGGACTTGTGATTTTCGTGTGTGACTGCCGCTATAATACAAGAGAAGCAATTTAAAACGAGTCTCTCTTTCTATTAGTCGTGCATTAGAGGAACCGTTACACAGAGACACAAATGTAATGAAAATTCATCCTTTGGGATAATTAATAGGTGATTAGTTGCTTAAATTTTCATAGCAGTCCTTGCAATATGTGTTGTTGGATGCCATGCAATAGCCACCATTTGTAGATCCTAGTAATGATCAACTAATAGGTTATGCCAAAAACAAGACAATATCCCATTGTTTTCTGACATTTCAATTGTGTGTAAGTGGACTATTATCTCAATGATCCTACAAAGTTGTGTTACAAACTACTTTTATTGTTTTTTATTTTTTATTTTTTAGTTTTTTGTTTTGAAAATGGAGTTTGCAGCCTGGTATCTTCTTAATAGCGACTCAAGTTACTACTACTTTGTGAAAAGTTACTACTTAATCCCTGACCCAACCCCAAAATAAAAGATATATTTTTCTAGATTTTTCTATCATTATTTTTCTATAATGCGATTATAATAGAGCTTACCCAAGCTGAGTATGCTATGGACGAACCTACGGTTTGACCCTCTTAAATTTTGATTAAATTATATTTAGATCTTAGAAATTTTGAATATTTATGATATGAAAGGGTATATTGGCCCTCTAAAATTTTAAAAAATTTCTTAGCATTCCAAAATTCAATAATTTTTCCTTTTAAGTCCTTAAAATACCAACAAAGTTCAAAATATTTACCTTTACCTTTCAAAATTTAAGAGAAATTTTATCATAACACTTCAACAAAATCACCTTGGTCTTTCATGGCTCCCCATTAGCATAATTTATGGTTCTGTCTCTGGAATAGGAAGTTTTTCAAGCTTAGCTTAAAATTTTTAACAAGTTCTCAAAGGTTGTTTTAGAGGGTAAACTATTATTTTGTCCCTCAAACTTTGCCTCATATTTCAATGTACTCTATTAACTTTGATTTCTTCTATTTAAACGCTCTAGCTTTTAAATTAAAGTCAATATGGTCTAATATTTTAAAATACAATAGAAAAAATAAAGATTAATTACAAATTAACCCTCTCAACTATAATTCAATTTTACTTTACTAGCTAAACTGAAAGTCATTATATTTTTACCCCTAAACTATTAGAATTTAAGTTCATATTGTCACTATTAACATAGGAAACAAAAATCTCCTTGATATTGGCAAAGCCAATAATTGATAGTCTATAAAAGCAAGATTTTATGGATCATTTTGGTCATTTTCTTAGATATTTTAAGATGAATTATAACATTTCACATTCGTGAAATTATTTTTTTCTCTTTACTTCAAAGATTAGTATAAAATTTTGACCAAACAAATCCTTAATTTTAAATTTTATAATGGTGAAAATGTAACAATTTATAGTTCAATGGGGTAAAGTGACATCGAGTTATAGTTTAAAAAGCCAAAGTATAATTAATTTTTAATTTATTTACTTATTTTGAAAAATTGGATCAGATTGACTTCCTTTTAAAAATTAAAAGGGCTTAATTAGAATAAAGTAAAGTTAAAAGATGACATTGAAATTTGAGGTAAAATTTAAGAGACAAAATGATTATTTACCTTTTTTTTTTTTTAGTTGATCTAAAAAATATGTATTAAGTCAATCACAGAGTTCAACTCGAGTAATTTATTTATTTATTTGTTATGTAGTCAAAATAAAAATTGTAAGTTTATCAAAATGAGTTCGAATTGAATTTGATAAACTAACAAGTTTTAAAATATGTTTAAAATTATCTTTTTTATTTAACAAAACAATCTTGAATAAACATTTAGCTAATTAACCTGGGCTCGCCGGAGAAAGCAATCCAAACAACTCAACGGAACCAACACGAATTGAACTTCGTTGCCCGAAAAGCACAGGAAAGCTAAAATCATACTGGCAATAGATACTATTGTTCTGGCAATAGAAATTGACTCTATGCCATTTGTCACACGTAATTGGACTGCTAGACTTCACTCGGGAAATTCTTCACCGGACCGGACCGGACCGGACTGCCAAACCATACGGCTGGTTGATAATTGCTGTACAACTCCCAACTGTCTGAGACTCTCAGTGGGTGAAGTTCGTTAAACCACCAGCTGGCTGAAGGGAACTCAAAAAATGGAACTGCCCCCGCTTTCTCTCTCTGAAAAGAAAAAAAAAAACCCGTTCCATTGTATGTATCGCCGATATATATCTCATATATACAAACACGACACCATCCTCGTTGTTCTCTCTCTTTCTTCGAACTCCTCACTCGATCTCTCCGATCTCACCGCCCAATTCCTCCTACAAATCTGGGCTTTCGCAGAGTCATCTCTCGGCTCGACTCTTCCCCAAATCTTAGCTGTTCTCGCGTCGACTGAGATCGGGAATTGATTGATCGACAATGGCCTCTTTCTCCGCCCCTTGCCCTAAAACCTCGGCCCTATTCACTGCTCCGCAGCCGAGCCCGAAGCAGCACCAGCACTGTTCGATTTTATTCCAATCGACCTCGCCGTCACTGCTCGCCGGATCCTCCATCAGATTTCAGGTTAATTCATCATTTTCAGCGGCTTCCTATAATGCTGAATTAGTTTTTATTTGATCTCAGAACTTCTTTTTACTTTTTTTTTTGGGTAGATTTTCGAGGCATTTTGATGTTGTTGTAATTGGAAATGGCAAATCGGTCGCTTATAGATTGTTGAAAAACTTTCTCTGAGTGTCTGATGTAGGATTACAAATTTTAGAATTTTCCAACTAGAATGATGTTGCAGTTGCATTTTTTTAAATTGGAAATGTACAATGATGGTCCTTTTCTTCGGAGGCATTCGAGTCAATGAACCTCTTTGAATGAAAGTTCTCTTTGCATAGCACTACTCTTTCTTGGTTGGACTTAAACAATGTCGAGCTATTCAATGCTTAATTGCATTAGATAGAAGTATTGAACAAATGTTGTGTTTGTTTTGCATATTGAAAGTTGATAATTATGTATGATGATCTGTAATTTTGCACAATTAGTTTGTGAACACTGAAATATTTCCAGCACTGTAGCTTGAATCCCAAATTTGTTGTGAGGGGCATACGGGCTTACATTTGTATGATGGTTAAGTTTTTTGGGTCTAACTCAATACCATATAGTATCTGTTTGTGCAAAGTAGTCCAGATACAGTGTTTAAAAAGTTGCGTAGGTGCCCATGTTATCTCAGAAAATGAGACTGAATGAAACAAGAACAAAGAAAAGAGGAAGTGAAGCCGTACCCAGCAATAAATTGTTTCATATTACGTGAAAAAAGTTAACAATTACAGAGAAGTGAGAATAACCAAAAGTGCTTTTATTATTGTCTCTTTCTCATCGTTGACTATCCAAACTATCTGTAATTGCAAAACTTCAAGCCAATTCTTATTCCCCCTCTTTGAAGACCAGTATTGCGCTATGTGATTCATGCTCAGACCGTTTCAGATTTCTTTGATATTGATATTCTTGCAATTTGTTTAATGTTGCTTTGGCAGGGGTCTAGGCATAACCAATCTGATGCTTTCAAGGTGTTCTCCCAGCTTAATGATGTAAGCTGCACATCCTTATAGAATCTGTACACTTCACTCCTCCCTCTACTCTCTGCTCTTCCATTTGTATTTTGATGTTGCCTTTCTGCTCTACCTAAAACCTTCTCTCCGCTTCCAAGGTTGCCATCAAGAAATCTTTAAATTCTACACCAGCTCCTGAGACAACGTCAGAGGAACCTGCAAAAGAATCTGCTTCTCAATATACTATTCCAGATGCATCATCCATTTCAGCATTTATGACCCAAGTGGCAGACATTGTTGAGTGTGTTACAAACCCAATTCATGTGTTCAACAGAGTGTTTCTTAATGTTGCAGATTATGTTAAGGGATGATTTGTTTTTCTCATTGGAGTCAATATTATTTTCTTTTTCAGGCTTGTAGATTCAAGGGACATCATGGAGCTGCAGCTGAAGCAACTGGGCTGTGAACTCATTATAAGAAAAAAGGAAGCTTTGCAACAGGCAGCTGCTTCAGTTATGATGCAACACCCTTCTGCCCAAGCTATGGTGCCATCTCAACTGCCTCAAGCGCAGGTCAGTGCTGCTTCTGCTGGTCCTGTTTCCTCACCCCCAGTTTCAGCTCCAGCGCCACCTAGCCCTGCAAAGCCAAAATCATCCCATCCTCCACTGAAATGCCCAATGGCTGGAATGTTTTATCGTTCTCCTGCGCCAGGAGCTCCCCCTTTTGTGAAGGTAAAATTCTTCATTTACTTCGTTATTCCAATTCTTGATGAAATAACACTACTTTCACTGTTTATCCGAAACAAATTTATGTAGTAAATTTTTTTAATGTTTTACTGTTATCTTAATACTGATAATTACTTCCCTTCTTTCTCCTCCGAAATTTGGATGGATCTGAATCATTTAAGAGAGAACCTCCCTTCCCGTCCTCTTTCTCATAATATCATTAAATATATGAATATTCATATATATATATATATATATATATTTCTCATATATTCATGTCCCCCCCCCCAATTGAATTTCTTAGTTTTTTCAGATTTATTTGAATACATTTCTCTGGAGTTCTAAGATTTCATATGAACTATGGTGGCAAATGGTTCAGTCAACCAGAAATCACCTCATCAGGAAGGCATTCATCTGGGTCTGTGAATCTCAGTGTACAATGTGACATGTGGCAACATCCACACAGTAACATTGCAACTATGTGCTAGTTTTTATTTTCATAATAAAGTACAAACGAACTATGTGCTAGTTTTTATTTTCAAAATAAAGTACAATTCATCTTTTATCTTATCTTTGATTTCTGATTGTGGTTCTCCAGGTAGGAGACAAGGTCCAGAAAGGCAAGGTAGTTTGCATCATTGAGGCTATGAAACTGATGAATGAGATTGAAGTAAGTCTCTTGCTTTAATTGTATTAGTATTTTGATGGTTATTAGGTTCCATCTTATACAGTAGTTGTTTAATTTTCTGTATGCTTACAGAAAAGGCAAAGTAGATAAAAGCTTGGGAGTTCTAATTGTCTGGTTTGGAATGGTTAGTTCATGTGTAAGATTGCTTGCGACCTAAGATTACCTAGGAAGATTTCCTTAGGAAACTGGAAAGCCCGAATAGGCCCTTTTTGCGAGGACCGAACATATTGACTATTATCATACAGCTATAAAATCCATTTGAAACTTGAATCCTTTTCAGCTTAGCAAAATTTAGCGGCCCCAACCAGTTCACACAAAATTCACACAGATACACATTTTTATTCATGGTATATGGGTGCTGTATGTTAAATAGATTTTGCCTTTTGGATGCTTTGTGTCAGGCTGATCAATCTGGAACTGTAGTTGAGATAATTGCAGAGGATGCAAAACCAGTTAGTGTGGACACGGTATGTATCTCTCTCTCTCTCTTCCTCTGAAAAGAAATTCTTTTCTTTTTCTTTAATCATTGAATACAGAGTCCACGGTTTTCTAAAACATTCCGTTCCTTTTTGCAGCCCTTATTTGTCATTGAGCCATGAAGGATTAGGCTACATCTTCTGTTATGGATACTTCATTGTATGAAAGCATATGATGAGTTTGAGCTTAGTTCGTTCATATCCTTTCAGCTTTTAGTTCATTTGTGTTCTTACACTTATTATGTCTCTGTCATATCTCACCTTGCCACTTGAACTCATGAATTTTGAAACAAAATAATTATTTATGTTTGAATTTGAGTGTTTGTCTACTTTAAGCTACTCTCTCTCTCTCTCTCTCTCTCTCTCTCTCTCTCTCTCTCTCTCTCTCTCTCTCTCTCTCTCTCTCTCTCATTTTTTGTGCTTGATTTTGTGAAGCCCTCTTTGCTGTATATGTTTTGCATTGAGTTTCAGGTTATAATTTCAATGCTTGGAAATTAAACTCATCATCCATATGTTTGGAAGGGAAAAAGAATAACTCCCTTCTAATTTTTGTGGCTCCGGATGGTTAGCTTCAACAAGGGGGGTGGTTTGAAACCTGCTTGTTTTTTTTAAAATGTTATGCAGCCCATGCATATGGCTGCCTCCGAGATGTTCATGGAAATTGAAACCACTTTGATTTTGGACTTGAAAGCTAGGGTTGCATTCTGTTCTCTTCCAGTCTGGTATAAATGTTACAGTGAGCTAAGTTGGGCAGAGCCTTGGTTATTGGCCTGACATTGTATGGTTAATGCTGGCCAATATGAGGTTCATGTAAGAACTTGAATTTAGGGAAACAAGAAAGGCTGATATAAACAGAAACAAATGTGAAATAACATATAGGATTTTGCTAGCATTAGTCTTACCTGTTGGACAGGCACAGACCGATAGGCACCACGTTAGCTGGGTCCCAATAATTACTGGTGAGCCACAATTGATGTGGAGGGTATCAATCAGACCGATAGGCACCACGTTAGCTGGGTCCCAATAATTACTGGTGAGCCACAACTGATGTGGAGAGTATCAGTCAGTGCCCGTCCAACAAGCGCGACTAATGCTAGAAGTCCTCATAGTTAGAAATCCCTATAATGTTTCGGCTCACTATTGAGCCCGTCCCTTTTCCTCAATGCCTTCTTTTATCTCTTCCACCTTCAACTACCTATCTCTTCCGTTGTGTTTGGATCCCAGATGATTGAGGAAAAAGAAAAAGAAAATAATATGAAATCACATCTTTTATTTAGTTATGAGAGAAAGTAGAGGATAAAAAAACATAAAAAAAAAAATATATAGGTTAGAATTTGAAATCCCTTGTTTCGTTCTCTTTTTTCTCTCATTTTTCTTGTCTTTTTTTTTTCTTGATAAATCCGAAATCCAAACATAGTATTCATATATCTTGTCAGAGTAACTAATTTTTCACTCATTTGCGCTTACATGAAATTAGAACACTCGAATTTCAAATTTTAAAATCATTGAAAATTTCTATTAGTTGTATGATTCTATCCCTCACGAGAGTAGGAATATTAACAAATTTATAGACAACAAATTAACTTTTGGGAATGAAAAAAAAAATTGGCGCAGCTTTGGAAAAGGTAAAGTCCAAAATATTGTTTTTTTTTTTTATATAATCGGTAATGATATATAACCAGTGAGTGATTGAACGATAGACTTTTACTTTAAAGCAAAACAATTATCATGATAGCTCTTAATTATCAAAAACAATTACCCCATTATTCTATAGTGGGATTTCTTATACAAATCTCATGGAAGAACCATATTTTTCTTATTTCATAGTATAGATTTTTGCGTCACTTATTTATTTATGAAATTTGTTAACATGTGCCCATAGACACAAGTCAAGCATGCATACCTAACTTGTGCCTTTACGGACACAAGTAAGCATTTTAACCCTTAAATGATAATCATGCATGAATAGAGTTGTGCAAATATTTCAAAAGGTAATACTATACAAATACAAGAACTCATATAGAATTTATTATCAAATTATGTGGTTGGATAAATGTCATTCATTTTAAAATAAAACATTTATTATAATGACTCTTGATTACAATAATGTTATTGTCACATTATTCTGGTAAAATTTTATGCATATATTTTTTTTGAAAGAATATTATTTTTTATTTAAAATTGTGAGAAAAAAGTGTAGGAATACACTTTTTATAACCAGAAAATGCTAAGGGTGCACGTTAGCAACACCCATTATAGAATACCATAACATGGTGCATTTATTACGGTTTTGGAAATAAGGGTCTTCTAATACAATTACTGAGGATGAGTTGCTGCTGTTTTTAAGTCCTTAAAAAGAGCATATAATTTCATTGATTGCATCCTAAAGGAAAATTAGTGCACCATTATCGTATTATTGCTATTAAAGAACAAAAAAAAATTATCGTAGTATTGCTGAATGCCAAAAATACCCTTTTTGCTTACGTAAGAGGAACACCAAGAAAACCATAACTCAAGAACTACAAATTGAAAACAAATAGAATTCTTTGCCAGATAAACCAGAAAAAGAAAAAAGAAAAACTCAAGACCTAGATGCTAATAAACCTAAATCCTTTAATGGGAAACCTAAACGGTGGAATTTTGATTATCATTATGGTTTTTTTTTTTTTTTTTTTTGTTTTGCCAATCTTGATACATTAATTACATATCGGGAGAACCATTTTTTATTTTTATTTTTTTGCTGATTACCCCAAACTTAAATGAAAAAAAATTCTACTAGCTAAGCTAACTAGGTTTATTCTATTTATTTTCCATTTTCTTCCTTCGATTCAATCACTCAATTTCCGCCAAACGCAATAAACCATGCCAAGTTAAGAGGAATGCACTAGTCACTATAGCCAATGAACAAGGGTCAATTTATATAGATAATGATATACATACGAAAAAAGTTTATAGAAAAAATACACAGAATGATGTGACCATTGTAAGTCTATCACTTTAAAAAAATAATAATAACTCACAAACACAATATTTAATTACAAAATTATCACTACCACACAAAAATAGATGCCATTGGGGAGTTTGAATTGTTACTCATTAATTGTTGGTTGATGCTCTGTTGGGTTTGTGTGTAATGGCCTAGCTGTTTTGATTACAGACTGGGCTATGTTGTGCTTATTTAGTTTCCTATTTTGTTTGTTATTCCTTGCTCTGATTCTAGGAACTTAGCTTCTTCTTCCTTTTTTTTTTTGTATGACCTTTGCTTGGATGGTTATCACATGGTTTAAACCGCAATTAAACCCTTGAATCATCATGTTGGGACCCATCATTTCCTCTTCTTCTATATGGGGTAATGTCATACAACCAAAAAACTTAATACCGAATTTATCACTAAAATGTTGTGGTTAAATGAGATCGAGCCGGGTTTGTCTGTACAAATTCTCTAGAGGAATAACATTTTTCCGTCTGATAAAGGTTCTAATCACCAGCTAATTAAGCTCCATCCTGGCAAATTAAGTAACCCTATCCCCATTTGGCATATGGGTTTATGCACCATAATTTGGTTACCTGCTTGGGCTGAGAATTACCTGTGCCATATAATTTTCTCTTGCCTATAAATAATTGTTGTTAAGCATATGGTTGATCGAAGCCTTGGACAAGGTAATTACTATACATATATCTACACGAAGTAAAGCCAAAAATGGCCGCCAGCCCTCAGCTTGTGATCAATGGCTGTGTCATGGCCATGGCTCTGGTTTATGTATTAGTAGTAGTAGTTGGCTCTGAAATCAACATTAATCAGGGTTGGGATTACGCTCATGCAACATTCTATGGCGACATGACTGGTTCGGACACTATGGGTAAGTTTTTTTTACCAATATTTGTTGTATTTTAGTATCTAGCGAAAATTATTTTCTTTGCAAAATAGCAATTCAAGTCACGAGACTTCCATTATTGTGAATCTGCAGATGATTAGAGATGTATGCAGTTTTATTCGAATATACAAAGTGACTATTATTTTCGTATTTTAAATATATGACGTTAAGATTAATTATAATGGGGAAAACTTATTGGTGAGGCAAGGCTCTCACCCTAGTTCACTACTTTCTTTGTTGACGGGATCATGAGCAGCATGGGCCTAGAAAAGACAGCTGCTCCCTTCCTCAAAGTTTTAAAAGCTTCACTTTTGCATGTAGTTATTGAAATATTTCATAATTTGTCCCTTATAAAATTTGTAAATGCCCTTTATTAAATAGTTATTTGCTTTGAAGACCATTTATATATACCATATAGAGATATGGGTAATGCTATATAATTAAAAAATTTATATAAAATTTATCAGTAAAATAATATGATTGAATGACAGTTATTTATTTTAAAATAAAATACCTCTCATGATTTCTCTTAATTATAAAAATATAACTGTCATGTCATTCTAATATCATTTTCTAAAAACAAAATATTTTATGTATATAATATATATATATGCATGATACATATTCACATATATCTAGCTTTGAATACAAAATTTAAAGTTTTACTCATTGGGGTCATCCCAAGATTATTCGATTTGTGTAGAACGGGAGACTGCACAAGTCTCAAATTAATTGAAGTATGTATAACTGGTCCGAACACTTTGTCATAAAAAAAAAAAAAAAAAACAAATTACAAAACAAACTTTTTAAAGTTGTGATTATTGATTAAGTTTGCCCTTCCTAAATAAATTTTCTGACTTTTGTAGATTTTATTTATTTATTTATATATATTATTCATATATAAGACCACACACGCAAACTTAATATATTTGTTTCGTCATATTGCACACAGAGGGAGCTTGTGGCTACGGAAACCTAATCGATGAAGGGTACGGCCTCCAGTCAACGGCATTGAGCACCGCCCTATTCAACAACGGCGCCGCCTGCGGAGCCTGCTTCGAGCTCGTCTGCATAAACGACACGCGATGGTGCAAGCCGGGAATAATCCGAGTCACCGCTACAAACTTCTGCCCTCCCAACTACACCAAGACCCAAGATCTCTGGTGCAATCCGCCGCAGAAACATTTCGATCTCTCGATGCCAATGTTCCTCAACATCGCCGAGTACAAGGCCGGGATAGTCCCCGTGGCCTACCGGAGAATCTTGTGCCACAAGAAAGGCGGGATCAAGTTCGAGATCAAGGGAAATCCCTACTGGACTCTCGTCCTGGTTTACAACGTGGCCGGAGCCGGCGACGTCGTTGATGTGAAGATTAAGGGGGAAAGCTCCGACTGGACGGCGATGGAGCGGAATTGGGGCCAGAACTGGCAGACCTCAGCGAAGCTTCATGGGCAGAGCTTGTCTTTTCGGGTGACTACCAGCGACGGAAGGATGGTGCAGTCGGACGATGCTGCTCCGGCGAACTGGCAGTTCGGCCAGACCTTCGAGGGGCAAAATTTTCGGATGTTGCATTGAAATTTGAAGTTAAAGGTGTATTCGTAATTGAAATTTTTTTATTTGATTTGTTTTGCTCTTAATGCTTCATTCTAAATTGGTTTCAATACAGGATTGTTTGGTTTTCTGTGTTAATGCTGCTTTTTGAGTTTCTAGAACTTTTTTTATTCCAAAATAAAAATTTTAGTGTTTTTTATGGTGCCTTTTTTTATTTTCGAGAGTAAGAAAAATAATATTATTCTCAAATTTTTTGCTCTTTGCGGAACGGAATCGGAATTTGAACCAAATAAAAAGTTAAAAAAAAAAAAAAAGAGGTTTGATTGCTTGTTTCTTTAAAAATTTCTAAATTTTAGAAAACAAATTTCAAATCATTACTAAAAGATTGAAAAATATCATGGAGATTTATCTAAAAAGTTATTTTCTATAAGGAGAGAATTGGAAGAATTTGGCTCAAATGTTTAAAAAGAAAAAGTTCAAATCCCTCTTAGTCTCTCTCTCATTAATCCCCTAATCTGATTCTACTTCGTGAAAGGGAGTTACAGTCTGTCCCTCTCTCTTAATCAGTTATATATAATTTTATTACAAAATTATGCTACTCTTATATTTGGTTCCTCTACCAAAAAAAAAAAAAAAAACTTGTAGTTCCTACCAAGCAAATGGATAATAAAAAAAAAAAATTGACTGCCAAATATTTTTGAAGAAAATTTTTTTTCTCATAAAAATTTATTTTCCAGTAAAACGAACAGCGCCGAAGTGAATTCTTAAAAAGTGATAGTATAGGTCATGATCTGGTAGCATAGAAACAATTAATTATAAAATACGGATTTAAACAATATTAATTGTCTAAATCAAAAACTTAAAATCTTTTTATTGGGATCCCAACAGTAGTTTTATTATTATCAACTAGGCATTTATTAAAATATTAAAATCCTAATCTTCTCAATTATTTATATCCCATGTTAAGAAGATTGGGATGAAAGTAATTGTTTTTATCATCATAATGATGCTTTTAATTGAATTCTTAAATTTTATTATAAGTCAGAAAAAATTTCTACCTCTGCAAGACTCCAATCTTAGAATGTTCATCATGAATTTATATAAATCATTAGGGTTATAATCGGATTAGCCTCAATAGTTAAAAGTGGAGCTGGCAATAGATTAAGTTTGGTTGCACATTAAAAAGAATCAAAGAGAGGAAAAAAAAAAATTAAAGACCAAAAATTAATGATCTTTAACAACTTGATTTTCATAATGATCATCTGTAATATTTTCTAGTCATTTCTCTGTAGAATTTTTAAACATTTTCTATAACTTTTTTCAAGTTCCAAAAAAAGTATCAATTGAAGGCATCAAAATATTCTCATGTAAATAAAGACGAGCTGTAAAACCAAACGTTTTAAGTTTGAAATGGTAAGGATGACCTCTGGACAATGAAAAAGATTAGTGCAGTTAGCGGGACCGAACACCCTTGACTATATAACAAAAAAAAAAAAAAAAAAAAAAAATATTCCCACCTAAACCCTTGACTATATAACAAAAAACAAAAAGAAGTATTCCCACATAATTCAACTCTGGGCAAAAATGGAACGCTGAATTATTTTGTGTATATCACGGAAAAATGGATAGAACTAAGTAGCTCTGGGCAATTAGTTTAACGGAAAAAAATCTAGCCGTAAGATAATATTGAATTTTCAATAATTATTCATATTAAATAATAATGTGTTATTTTTATTACAAAAACAACTTGAATTTGTGATTAAATAAAAAGACCTTTTTAAGAACAAGTTTCACGTCAAAAAATGTGATGAGAACGACTATTGAAAGCCTCATATTACTTTTTTCTCATTTGACCAAACTCTTCTCTTGGATGGGAGCGAGAGGCAAAAATTGAACCATTTGTTTGTTTTAGTTGAAAGCTTGGTAGTTTATATATGGGACTGTCTCCAAAAGGAGTCTCCTTCAGAGAACTAGCTCTCTTCATAACATGGCTTTGCTGATCAACCATTCAAAAGCTGCATTAAACAGAGCCATCATGAAGAAGACTCCATGGGGCTTTTGTAAGGATCTACATCCTGGACTCCATTAGAAGGGTTCAAACTTCACATAACCATTCTTGACTTGATGAGCTTGAAATGTAATTTCATTCTAATTACTTTTTAAGTATATATATATATACATATATATATAGGATTTTAATTATAGCCAATTATATAAATTGCAGCTTACTTGCAAGCTAATTGGCAACAACATTGCGAGAAAAAATACGGAAAAACACATCATTTATTTTCATCAGCCACAAATGATAGAAATAGAAATTTGGTGGAGAAATTTTCGTTAAGTAGATAATACGGCTTCTTGACTCCTTAATTTTCATTTTGAGGAACTTCAGCTATAGATTTAACAAATGCCCCAAAATTCGGGAAGTTTGCACCAATTTAATGGAAGAATGAAGAAATAACATAGCCATATTTGGCATGAATTTGGCAACTGGAAGAAGATTGGGACCCTGGCCAAAAAGAAACTAACCATCAATTAGCGAAATCAAAAACCATGCTCCAAAATCATCATGTAAATACAACAATTCACAACATATCAGAGGAGGAAATCTTAGGCTAAGAGAGTAGGAACATCATCAGACTATCAGGCTGCACTTATATATTCTTTCCCATTTACTACAAAATTGACGGGGCACCCCAAGTATCTTTTAAATTTCACAGAGATGTACAAGAGGACTGAAACTTAAATTTCTCAAGAATGACATCAATGACCTAGATGGATGGGGAAAAAAAAAAAAAAAACATTAAACGACCTCCATTCCTTTAAAAGGAAAACAATCTAGTGTATCCATTCTTCACCTTGCATTTTCCAATTTGTATGGTTATATAGTGTTGGTGCAAGAAGTGCCAGCACATAACTAGCATGAAAGGAGATCAAAGAAGCAGAGGGTATGCGAGAAAGTTGACCGAGAAAGAGGACAAAATAAATTAACTAAATGATCAAAGTGAAAGGCATTGTACCCTGTCGGGGAGATTCCTAGGCATTGGAAGTGCAGTAACATATCTCTGGGGGCAGGGCCTCTGAGGATTTGCAGCTGCATTAGTAGAGGAAGATGAGGTCTCGACCCCGTCAGCTTGGCCCCGACCATGGAACTTGGCAAAACGATTGATCACGGAAACCTTCTCGAGTTCTTGGCTTTCAATTCTCAAGTCTAAGATTGATGCTCTCTTGTCCAATCTGGCACAATAAGAAATCATTAAAACATGAAAATGAGGACCAGATACGATGTACAACTGCAGCAGCAACCAAAAACAAACTTGGGGGTTTTATTTATCGGATAATTATTGAAGTATACTTCTTTCTATCAGATATATAAATTTCATTAAGAAGCATCAAGGGGATTCAACCAAATACGAAAGGATAGACAAAAGCTGTATTCTTTATATCAACTGTTAAACAGGCAGGGGACGATGCTAAAACTTCCACCATCTCAAGAACAACTTTTTGTATGCGCGTGTGGGTGGGTGGGTGTAGGTGTGGGCGTGGGCATGGGCGTGGGCGTGGGCGTGGGTGGAAGAGAAAAGCAATACAATCCACAAAGCCTAATCCCATCTATTTGACATTGGCCAGAGAAATCCTTGCATCATTTATCAAGTGCCAGACAATCTCTCTTAATATCATTAACAGCAATTACGTTAGAATAAAAAGAATATGACTGAAAAACCAAGAAATAATCATACAAAGCATCCCAACATAGAGATTCATGTATAAATTGAAAGAAGTTAAAGTTTAAATATCAGAAGGCCAAAAAAATTTCAAGCAATTGCCAAGAAAAAAACAAATTCAAGACATTAGGGACCAAACAACAAATGTCAAATAGATCAAATATAAGATCCAGAGGGTTACCTCATGAAATCATTTTCTAGCTTCCTTGCTCTACCAATGAAGTCTTCCATCACTTTACAAAGATGCTGATCACCAATTCTCTCAGAAGTTTTACGCTTATCAGACAAGCTACAAGACATTTTTCACAAAACACATAACCATGGGCAGGATAATACTGACACTGAAACTAAAAGTATCAAACATAATCTAGCATGGACATAGATGAACAAATTCCAGGTGACTTCAAGAGCAATTCTTACAGGCTTGAGCTGTCAAGAGGAACACAGAAATCACTTCCTGAGCAAGGGATTAGGCTGCATGCATCCCCTAATGCTAGTCTAGCAACCAGGTAAGCCACAGTCCCGTAGTTTGAACTGGCATCTGCAGAGAGAACAACTGCTGGGGGAGGGCGAAACAATTGTTGCATTAGCTGTGTTGTCAAGATAAGCCGTCTCTTAGGTCTAAGCATAGGTGGTCCATCTTCAGTCATTTCAGCCTCACTTTCCACCTGTCAAAAGAAATGAAGCCTTAAGAACAATAAAATAACTACACAAAGACTTGAACAAAATACATGAAGAAGCACCTAAGAACAATAAAATAACTACTCAAGGACTAGAACAAAATGCATGAAGAAGCACCAAGTGTGAGACCAGCACACCTTTTCAATTAGCCGGTTTGCTGCTTTGGCCCAGTCAACTTCTGCCATGCTGCAAGCAATACAAACCAAAACAAAAACAACCAAGATTACTACAGGGAAAAGAGTAATAAAGAAAGAGCAACCATATCATCAGTGCAACCAGCTTTGATATAATATAGTCAAAGAAGAAAAAAATTGGGTTGGGCAGGGGCAGAAGGAAATCCAGTAAATTAGCCGATTAAGACAACCACCTTATAGTCAGAAGACTTCGGGAACCCTGTATCACTTCTTTATGCCAAGGAACAAGCTCTGATGTATCACTTTTCCTCTTCTTTGGTCTCATGACAACCAAACGTTTATCAACAACATCCTGAGCTAGTGGCTGGGGAGAAGAGAAATGCTCAATCGCTACAGAAGTGGGCATTGACCTTTGCCTGTTGTTACCCACCTGATTTGAATCAGCAGCAGCATTTACTTGCTCCAACGAATTATGTGCACTCAAATTATCAGATGACTTCCCAAGGGTGAACGGTTGTTCCAGAGTCTTTACTGGGTAATTTTTTCGTGGATCATACATTGGCAACATCTGCCCATTTTTAAAGGTTCCAAACTGATTAAACCAGGAAGGCGCCATCTGGGGACTAATCTGAGAATGTTCAAATCTAACAGGAGCTGCACTATTACTATGAAAGTAATTCTCAGAATCCTTCTGACTGAAGGCAAGAAGATCCTGAGAAGATGCATTTCTTTCCCGATTATCTGTTGGCTCTGAGAAGCTTAGCATTTTAGTCTCTCCAGATGGGACTGCATCACTATGAACAAATGAATCTCGGACCATGACGTTATGTTCACTTGACTGCCCAGCCTTGGGAGCTATTTGACAGCCCAGTCCACTATCTGCTCCTTTTAATCTCTTCAAGCCCCTATTACTTGGATCAATATCTGTACTCTTCATGGCCCGCATTTGATGCAGTAAGGAGTAACTTTGATGCAAAAGATTATTTGGTTTTAAGGAACGACCAAAGGCTTCAATTTCTCTCTGAGTTGAAGCAGAATTCGAATGAGAGGCATCAGACGGATTATTTAGAACAAATTCTTTCCCTTGGGACGCACTCATATTTTCAGCCAAGTCAGTGTTCCCAGAAGACACCAGCTGATGGAGGCTTTCCATCGCAGGTTGCCCCTCCCCACAAACAAAACCTTGTGAGTCCATAGGATTCACACCAAACTCAGATGGGCCATTCTCTCCTTTCTGCACATCTTGATCCACTTGATCCTGTGGTATGGATGAACTTGATACCAAATCATTATTTGATTGACTGGGCTGGAGAATACTCGGACGAAACTTGTGATGTTGGGCACCAAACAAATCTTGCTGGCCAGGATCATTAGTCCATGCATTAGGCACCATTTTTGGAAAGGCACCCTGTTGAGAGATGCCAGATGAAATAAAAGGCTGAGAGGATGGCACAGACTGCCCCACTGAGATTTGTGGGGCAGAGACTCCGTCATGAGAATGACTGGCACCAGTGGGCTGGGATCTGTCTCTAGGTGAAATGGGTTTATCATGTGGAACGATCCCAGCTGTCTGAGGCAATGATGCTGGCGTAGATAGACCATTAAGAGCTCCACTGGTACAGTCATCAGTCTGCTGAGAATGGGAAGCGTGCCTATCAATTGCACCAATCATTTGTTGATTTTGAAGCTCATTTCTGGAATGGGGAAAGACAGAAGTCAATTCTGAAGAGAAGTTTCCCTGCATACCATGTGGTGATGCCTCATTGACAATGTGACCAGGCATAGCAATTTTATTAATCTTGAATTCTCCTTGAGATGTTTCATGGGAAGACGCCAAAGAGTGTACTTGAGCAGTGGAAGCCAACAATGTATGATTCTTTTCTCTAATCTCAGGAGTGGTGTGACGCAAACTAAGAGAACTGACTGTCTGTGCAGAGCTCTGAGAAGCCAATGCACGGTTTTGGACAGAAAACCGTTGTGATGGAGGTGCGAGTTGTAAACCATAACCTTGAGAAGAAGAATACTGATTTTGCTGAAGGGGACCAACAGATTCATCAGAATTGCCACGTTCCTTGGATTGATCCACCTTGTGAAGAAGCTCGAGCATGTTTTGACTGCAATGAACATAGATGATCACCTTAAAGCATGCAAGTGACAACATAAAACCACTATACAAGGCACAAAAAATATTAAAACCTTAAACAGTTGAAAACTAAACCAAAAACAGTCAAAGTAAAGATTTGTAGAGGTGTACTCTACTCACTAGGAATTGACAATAGTGCTGTCAAATCATGAGGCATAATGCATTTCGTAGTAATATTTTCCTGATATATCCTCTCGCATTGACTATCGTAAGATATGTAGATAGCTGATTACTGGTTGAAAAAAAAAATAGGTATACTAAAATAAAACACTAGTAAATTACAAAAATGAGGCATTAAGTAAACACTGACATGTTTGCAAGTATGGCTCAGAGCGGTAAACACACACATCCATTAATAGTCCTAGTATCCAACATAAAACAAATGAAGTGTAAAATATGAATCAAATTAAGTACGACACAAAAGTAGGACATTGCATTGCATTAGACCAATAACTTATTTCAAGATGTACAAAATTCCAAAATCTCCAACAATATAGCTTACAACAAAAGAAGCATTGAGAATATAGATACCGAATCTCCAACCACAGAACCTGTACAAAAAAGAAGCACTAAGCACTGATAATTTCAAAATTCCAACCATATAACTTATACTTGCTTGCACTATGAACTCGTGCTTAGCTATTGAATTATAGACACTCCAACCATCCAGGTTTTAACATCAAACTAAAAAACAAAGCAAAACAAAATAAACAAAACATATAGGTAACAAAGTAGCCCAAACATATAAATAAAGTCTTTTGAGCTCCATCTTGATTGCTTCACCCCAATTTCCAGACACTTTTCAAAAGGGGCAATATTTTTGGGTGCGAGCTAGGTGGCATTACATTCTATTATCTCCACCACTACATATATTGCCACAATAATTACACCTTAGTTCAGTCTAGTGTTACTAACGTGTAAAGTGATCCCAAGTAAGATTTGTGACTTTTCCCCTTGGTGGAGCTGTATCTTATCTTAACACCAGAATAAAGTACAAAGCAAAGAACTAAGAAATAAATATAGTAATTTTTAATTTTGATTATTAAGCTACATGTAATTTTTTTTTTCTCCAAATGACAAAACTCATGCTTCAATTGAAATTTATGTGCTTTTGTTTCAAAATTCCTTCTATAATATTTGTTAAACTTGTTTGGCATAATTACTTTTCACCATGGCCAAGGAACAAAATTTCCATTGGTTTCTACAGAAACGGCCGAAACATTTCTGTTTCCTAAGGGACCAAAACGAAACATTAGTGGAATAACGAAACACTGTTATTACAATCAAAACACACTGAAACATAAAAAAATGCACCAAAACACAATGCTATATACCTAAACAATAAGTTGTATTAGCCCGACTTTAAAATTTTTATAAAAGGTGTACAATTTTTATACAAAAGATTGTATTTTACTATTTTAATATTTTTTGCTTTTGAAATATTTTTGAAACATTCCGAAACATTTCCGAAATGTTTCCGAAACGTTTCTGTTTCCGAGCCAACCGAAACGACTCTTTGAAACGAAATTTTGATCCTTGACCATAGTTCAACCCTCCTAAAGCAAATTCCTTGCTCTGTCCCTAACTGTAGCGCAAGATACAGCGATTTCATAGGAGGAAAAAATCATTAAAAATTGTGTCTCAATATTGTACAAAACTAAAAATCCAGAAAGTATGTTTTTTTCCTTTAAGGTCCTTTTGTTCTTATATTTTAAAAAAAGAAAAAACAGAAAAAAATAGAGCTACTCATTTTCAAGTATATTAGGTTGCAGGTCATCAAATGAATCAGGTTGAATCATGGAATGCACAAGAAACCACAAGAAGATACTGTATCGTGCAATACACAACTGTACAAGGCAATTCATTATTTCATGCCACATACCCATGACAAAAATCAAATTGCTCATGATACCACATGAATCACGACATGTATCACATATCCTATACTTCTAACGACAATGGTTGACAGCAGGAATATACATTTGTTACAGAGTACAAGAACCAGTTTTATGTATACTTGTTAGATAAGTAAAAGAACCAGTTATTATGCCAACTATCCTTTATAAACTGGAAGCGATCCTATTAGCATACATCCAAGACAACAACCAGACTGATGTAGAAGTAATAAACTCAAATTACATCACAGTTAAAGAAATAAAGGAAACAAAAGTTCAATAATTAACAACCTTGATTGAGCAGCCTTGTTTGGTGCATGTATGCCAATAGAACTTTCAAAGGGAGTAGAACTATTAGGTGCAAAACATGGAAGAGTGCCTCTGGAAGGTGTGTCACCTTCCCCTTTTTTGTTTCCTTGAAGATCAGGTGAATGCCCCTGTAAAAAAGAAATTTTATGTTTTCTAGCCAAAAACAAGTACAAAAATACATAATGAACAAATAACATAAGCCTATAATTCACCTTTTCCATTTCAGTAGAAATTTTAGGAAATTGACCAAAAAATTTGGACTGCCCAAAATACCCCTGGCTAGGACCAGAGGATACCCTAGGAATTTGGTGGGACATGACCTGTGAATGGGTAGCATGTTTCATTTCATAAGAAGGTTCTACATCCTCATCCACGTTTCCCATTGGATGATACTGAAATTTGCGAGGACCAGGAGTTTTCCGGCCAACATGATTAGATGACTTTTGCTTGCCTCCAGGAAAATTCCGTGAATCACTTCCATCTGACCAAACAATTTCCCTTAAACCACCAGTGGTAGTGTGCTGGGATAAGTTGGAGTGATGGCTGTCACTAGAATTCTCCTTTCTATCACAGTTCCCTATCTCGTGTGCTTTAACTGCATCCTTATCAGAGCTGTTCATGGACGACTCCAAAACCTGAGGGCCCTTGTTCAGATGATGCTCGAATTTCCCTGACTCCTCACTTCCTTTGCTTTTCATTGAAGAATCAACATGTTTCCAATAATTAAGGTGATGACTATTGGGAAGCAGTTGGCTGCTTTCCTGGCCGGCCCTTGAAGTGCTAGAATTTGGTTTCACAGCAAGAGTACTCAAACTTGAGTCCTCTCTGTTCACCTGTGGCCTTCCCATGGTAGCCTTTACATGCTGCAATCCAACGATTGAATTTGGACCAGAATCAGGTTTCCAATCATGACCACCATGACTCATTTCCTCATACATCATTCTTGCCGGATCGTTACCATGCAGAGGTTGCAATTTGCTTTGATTCCCATGAATATTCAAAACTGCCTCCCTGCTAAGTGATACAGTCTCACAAACATTGCGACCATTGGATTTATTCAGTGGCTGGCCAGAGTCATAAGAGGAAACACTCTTTTGAGGGGCCCAAGATCCTGAAATGCTCTTCGCATTCATTTCTGCATCTAGAGAATGAGCAGCATTTCCATAACTCCTTTCAGCAAGTGGCTTTTGTAGAGGACCGCGACTTAACCACTTGCTGCCTTGTTCTGAGGACTGCTGAATGGATCTGTGAGTAGAATCCATTTGCAGCCTCTCACCATGTTCATAGGAAAATTTATGTCCAGATTGCTGAAATCCTGGGACACCCTGATAGCTATTATTAACATTGGCATCATCAGAAAGGGGAATAGATCCAGCACTCAATGCTGATGCAATCTGCAAGTTATTATCAGCCAAAACTGTCTGCTGCTTTGTACGGTTTTCATAAATTGAAGGCTGACGATTTCGCGCTGGAACTTCAGAATTCTGAAAACTCAGACCACTCCACTCTTCCTGAAGCCCTATGTCATTGCTAGTAGTTTCCCCAACAGCAGACTGCATAAGAGCGCTCCAACTCCCACTTTGTACAGAAGAAAATCCATCTATAAAACCTCCT